>CM075247.1:3802500-4182500 GCA_037678475.1 x Bolboschoenoplectus mariqueter
AATGGAGTGTGACTAATCTATCTGACAAAGTTTCTTATTTGGGTACAAAACCCCCTTTTTTTTCTAGAGCAAGCTTCTTTTTGAATTTTGCATGTAATATTGATTCGTTACTTCTGATAAATTGGTCGATCTTTAACTAATCATTTGTAATTTTCAGGAATATGATGCAAAAAAAGGGTTACCGTTCCCTTTAGAGAGCTTCCTCCTCAAGATGAGAGTTCATAGTTGATTTTGATCACCTGCCTGCTCAATTTCCAGTTTAGTGCCTCAGTTTTTTGTTTTTCTAATTTTTCTTGTGTTTTCAGATTTTAACATCATCACGATTGACTATGTGAATGGGGTATGTTCCTTTATATCAGGCTGTGAAAATATCCAAATTTCAATTAGAAATACATTCAAATTGGAACCTTGTAGCAACTTATGCAACTTGTGTGTTAACCATATACCAAAAATTGTATTTTCATTGTTACTTCTTCTACAGTTTTATTAGGTATATTCCAATTCCAGTGCATCTAATTATTTTGGCCGGCCGTTGGCCGATTTATGCTATTTAGTTGCTTCATTCTTAAGTATCCTTACCTTGTTATTCACCAAAATAACGGTCACTGTAAATCTAACGATTTATCTTGCAATTTTCCTTTTCAGGACCAGGAGCAAGTTCAATCCATCACTGAATCAATTCTTATCTCACGCACAATCCAGTGTAGCAGCCATGCGCCACAATCAGAATTCCTTTTTTTTGCCACAAAGGGTCTTTGCAGAATTGACTACCTCAAATGGGACTCTCTTCTCCCATCTCTTCTATCCTCGGTCTCAGGCACAGATTCCCAAGCCAGCTTAGCGTCAGCATCCACATCAGTAACACCAACCACCTCTAATTTTCATGTTTCAAGATTGGATTGTCACCCCAGTTTTCCACCATGGACCAATCAACTATCACACATGCATCTCCAGCCAAACCCACCGTCATCATTGGTACCAGTAATGGTATTGCTGCTGGTAGTGAAACTGGTACTCCTAGGGTTAGCCAACCTTTCCTTGGGTCACTGCGCCAGCTATGTTGTAAGATCATCTTATCCGCACTTGAGACTAACCTCAAACCATTAACCCTTGGTGTTATATTTCAACGCATGATTAAGTGGTTGGTCAACTGGAACCAGAGACTGTCGGAACAGGAGGAGACCATTGATGGCCTCATGTCATGGGGACTGGACACTCCGTTGCACGAGTGGGATGCACCTCTGCCTCGTGTTGTTTGGATCTTGGTCGGTGAAGGTAAATGCCGAGTTCCCTTTTATGAGCTCATAAGGAGTAGCTTACAATACATGGAGAATGATGAGGTGATGTTTAGCATTATTATGGAAATGCATAGGAGGGACATGGTGGCAATGCACATGCAAATTCTGGACCAGCAATTGCACTGCCCCACCTTTCCTACACACTGATTCTTGTCTCAGCTGTATCCCGGTATACCTCGCAAACCAATTGCTAACCTGAGATACTCATCCATTATGTAACCCGGTATTATGAAGAGATGATTGATTGCTATGAGATGTAGATTTTGTGTAGCTTAATTGATCTGCTACAATGGATCTAGGATTGCTGTGCAAAGTATGACTACCAGATTTTTCATGTATATGACTGAAAATGCTAACATGCGTCAATTTCGTTTAATGTAATTATACTATGTAATGAGATGTTCTTGGCCACAATTATGCTTAGTGAAAGCCTTTGCTTTGGCTTCATTTATTTAATAAGATTGTAGTTATGTACTTTTTATGATTAGAGAAATATAAATATCTTATAGTATTGTGCATAAATAAGCAACGGTCTTACTTTAATAAAACACCATCTCTTATAATTCGTTAACTAAAATTGAAAGAGCAAAATTAGAAGTTTGACATGCAAAATTAATCGGTATTTTTTTTCTTTGAAGTACCTAATTTGTAAAAGGATACACCATCTCTTATAATTTATTAACTAGAATTGAAAAAAAAACAAAATTAGAAGTTTGAGAAACAAAAGTAATCAATATTTCTTTAAGAGGGAATCTATTGACAACAATTAACTGTATCTGTTTACTAAGATATGTTTCTTTAGATAAATTTTTCATTATCTGATAAATGTAAAGAAACATATTTTAGTAAAAAATAAATACATATGTAAAACAAAGCAGAGTAATAAATTTCCCTGGCAAAGAAATAAAAGACTTATGTACTATGTTATAAATAAATATATTCAGCAACTTATATATGAATTTTAATAATATTATAATTAGAAATAATATCAAATTAATTAAAAAAAATTATAAATATATTCAAAGCATTTTGAAAATATTTTAATATGATTTGCAATGAAATATTAATCATAACTCCTCAATTTAGCTCTCTCTAAACACATTTTTTAAACGTATTTTAATTGTAAGTGTATTATTATATTACTAGCCAAAAAGGAACAAAACAAGGATGTATGATCTATTAGTTAAAGAGTTCATAATTTATCTTTTTGTTTAAATTGAAGACATGCTGAAATACCCAATTTCTACCCTTCTCAAACCATGGATTAAAAGAAAAATTAATTAATTGAGGCAGCCAAAAAAACCCAAAACAATTGGCTACCTGTCCCTTTTGTTCTTTTTTTTGGAGCGTTGAAATGACCTTCTACCACAAAACATTACGTAACTATTAATTTATTATACAACATTATATAAAGTCTTCACCTAATCTCTAAACAGTGATTATATTATGTCTTTATCAGAAATTGGGTACGCTCAAGGTACTAAAAAGCTATTAATCCTGTATTTATCACGTGACATGCACGTGCGACCCAGGAGAAGAAGTTTTGTAATCAAGAGTTACTTTTCCTCGTTTAATATTTTATTTGGAGTATTGATTTTCTGCTGCGCATCACGACGTATAAACGGATGAGTTATAGGAACTTTTTTTGAGATTTGTCTTCTATGAATCTTAACGTAATTTGACGGATAACATATTATACTATACGATGCAACGCAACAGAGAATATTAACTCTTTAATTTATCATGTTCTAAATTGGTGGGGTTCTCCTTTTTTTTTAAAAGAATTTGTGTGAGTGTAGCAAGTGTACTTAGAGGAAACAATTGCAATTTGACATGATTACAACTTCAAACAAAAAAAGTTTGTGTGGTGATTAAGATGTTGTCTCATCTATATATAATAATTAATAATGCTTTATGTTATTGGGCCACTTTTCAGGGCTTTTTAATTTTTTTTTCCATAATTCTTTTTCTCTTCTATTTTTAGTCTATAATATTACATATGGACGGTTCTAGAAGAAAAAAATTGTATATCTAAACGCTATTGGCTACTTTGTGAGTTTGCAATGATGATATATAAACATTTGAATTTTTTTTAAACTTAATTTATTTTGTTGGTTTTTTTCAGTTATCTAATTTTTTTATTTGGCCCGTTTAATGGTGTTCACAATAGATACAAAAAGCTGGTTGTTTATATGTTAAAAAAAACGAATATTTGGAATTTGGAAACCACTTTTGTAATCATAAATGTTCGAGAGATATCATCATTGATTTCATCATCGATACTGATTTTATTGTTCATATAAAATGAATTATTATTTTTTTTTGATGATTTGATGATGCAACTTATTTTATACGTTACTTTTATTATTCAACTCAAATATCATCAATTTAAATAACAAACTCACCTAAGTTGAATAATAAAAATACTATACAAAATAAATTATATAATAAAGTCGTTAACATGAATAATAACTCATTTAATCTGAATAATAAAGTCGATATCAATGACGATATCTATGTATCAACTCTCTTTTATAATATTGATTATTTGAAGAATAAACATGAATAAGCTGATTTAGATTATCAAATCATAACATGTGAAGATATGAAATCATTGCTATTTCTATCCGCCAATGCAATCAATGTGTCACAATAACCAATTATAACATGTTGAAGCTAACACCAAAGAAAAAAAAATGTTGAATTAATGAATGGTGTTTTTTTTTCTAAGTGACTTTTTAAAATAAATAAATAAACGGTGTTATTTTTCTTCCATCCACAAAGACTAAAAATTTTCAATTCTATTTTCAAATAACAGGTTGACAGCCATTGTTTGAATCTTGTTCAATTTCTTCTGTTTTCAATGTTTAAAGCTTGTATCTAAATATGAGAAAATTTTGAATTTCATGCGTAATTTTTTGTAAGATTGTGTTTCAAAAAGAGATAATTTAGAAAAAAAAATTATCACTACGCTTCGCAATAATAATTTATTTATATTTTTTATATCAAATACAGATAAAATCAAATTAATTTAAATTTGATATGTGTATATGAATAATTGAGAATAGATCTATAATTTTAATTTTTAGTTTAAATATTATTTTTTAAATATATGTACTATAAAAATTAAATGTATGTTAGAATTAGTGATCATAAGAGTAATTTAGTGTATTTATTTTCTTTCTTGATCTTTTATTGCAAAACTCTCAAATTTTGTACAGCGTGTGTGTGTCCCTTTATACATTTATTTGGTTCTGTTTTTTGTTTAGTTGAACTTTGAATTTAGGGATATTAAAACATGTGATGAATTGTGAAACAAAAAGCATAAAACGATCATCATTTATAATTTACAAGAGGCTGATCATTTCACATATATCATCTATCCTCCGATCTGGAACGGAAGTTTGGAGATATGCTTGGACGTCAACTGTCCATCTGAAATTGGAGAGGATCCGGAACATTACCTCTGCTTGTGTGCGACGCCGCGGCAAGTTCTTTGCTAGAAAATGCGACCAGAGAAAGGTTCAGACGCGTACAAAATAAATAAATACAAACAGGAGAAACATTAAATTAAATTAAACCTGACCGCGAACCGAGTTGGTCCGATCCGACCAAAGAAGAGGAGAGGTAGGCGGAGCAGCCGAAGAAAAGCAGAGAAGGCGCACCAGCACTGGGCCCCACATGTCAGGATCCAGCACAGGAAGCGAGAGCAGAGGAGGAGAGGAAAGGAAAGGAAAGAAAGGAGACGCATTGCATTGCACAAATGAAGAAAAAAACGCACAAAGAAAAAGAAATAATAGAAGAACAAGGAAACTAAAATAAAAAAAAAGCAGCGTATAAATCTCTCAACAAAAATCCTCCCACTCCCCTTTTCTCTACTTTTTCTCTCTACTAACCCTCCTCCTCCTCCCCCTTTCTCCTCCTCTCCTCCGCTCCAATTCACGGAATCCTTCGTCAGATCTGATCGGATTCCACCTACTCAAGCTGCGCCGAGGGATGAGGCGAGTCCCGTGTTGCTCTGTGTGTGGCACACAGTACGATGAAGAAGAGCACACCCCTTTGCTCCTCCACTGCGGCCATGGCTTCTGTCGTGCTTGCCTCTCCAAAATGTTCGCCTCCACGCCCGATTCTACCCTCTCCTGTCCACGCTGTCGCCACCCGACCGCCATAGGCAACAGTGTGAACACGCTCAAGAAGAATTTCTCCATTATTTCTCTCATTTCTACCTCCAATTCTTCTCCTTCTTTCGATTTTGAAGTGAACTCTGACGCCGGAAGTGAAGATATTGACGATGATTTCTTCGAATCACGTGCTAGGAGTGCATCCGGTCCATCTGTGTCCGGTTGTTGCTGCTCTCGCTCGTCTTCGCACCTGGATCTCAGCTCACACCAGGAGCTGAGCCTGGCGCGTCAGCTCGGTGATGGGAGGAACGCTGGATGTGAGGTTTGGTCCGCGGTGCTGTGCCGTGGAACAGGTTCAACTGGTAGAGGGAGTGTAGTTCAGAAGTGTAGGCATCAGGTGGCTGTGAAGAGGTTTGTGGTGACAGAAGAGATGGCAGTGGACCAGGTGCATGACGAGCTGGACCGGCTGCGGCGGGCCTCTATGTGGTGTAGGAATGTGTGTGTCTATCATGGAGTGATGAAAATGGACAGCCATCTGTGCTTGGTCATGGACCGCTACAATGGGTCTATTCAGGCTGAGATGCTGCAGAATAATGGTCGACTCACCTTGGAGCAGATTCTCAGGTCCCATATTATCTAACCTTTCTAATTGCTTTCCAAAGAGTGGATATGACCTTTGTTTGGTTGGATTGAGCAGGATATTTTATCTCTTATTATGAGCTAAGCAATTTCTATCACGTGTGAGGTACAAGTATAACAACTGCTCCAAAATGACTAATCCAATATATATATAAAGCATATTTGGCACACATTGATCCATCCGATTTTAGTACAGAATTCAGGGGAATCACGGGATTAAAAAAAATGTCTCAGTTAAAATGATCTATCCAGGTGCCTATCTACATAATGCATGAGATGTTGTGAATGATTGATAACTGAAACGGGAATCAATTTAGAAGCTGTTATCTGATAACAATATTTCGAATTCTGCTCATATGATAACCAAATTCACTTTTCAAGTGCAATTCAAATTAACTCTAAATATTGTAGCTGCATATTGAATATGTTTATCAAATTGTTTTTTTTTAGTTATTTTGCATCTATTCCAATCTAACTCTTATCAGGTTAGGCACCTAAATAATAAAAGATTTGAATTAAGGTGGCATTAATTGAATGTATTTCGGAAGGTAGTGTTTGCTAGTTGCCAGTGTGTACCAGTCTAATGTATATAAAAAGAAGTCTTATACTACTCTTAAGGGCCTTCTTTTGGAAGACTAATAAACTTTCAGTTCCACGTCCCATGAGACAATATATCAACCAATTTGATGATAATTATAAAAGAAAAAAAATAAATAAAATAAGCCTAAGCTTCAGGACACTACTACTATGTTAATACCTGTTCTTTCTTGCATGTACCAAATTTATGCTTGAATACAAATATAACTGAAATTTCTGTTTTAGTTCTCTATTTGTCTCGCATATTGAAATTTCAACTAAAATGAACATATGCAATTGCAGATACGGAGCAGATATTGCCCGTGGGGTGGCTGAACTCCATGCGGCCGGAATAGTTTGCATGAGCATAAAACCGTCCAACCTCCTTCTGGATTCGAACTCACATGTAGTTGTTTCAGACTATGGCCTCTCGGCAGTTCTGAAGAAAACCTCATACCGAAGAGTATCAGATGAAAACACATCAAGCTCTAGCATGCAGTCATTCACAGAATGCCCTCTCTTAAGCCCACATTACATGGCTCCTGAGGCATGGGAGCCGCTAAAGAAATCCAAGTATTTGTTTTGGGATGATGCAAATGGAATCTCAAGAGAGTCTGATGCATGGAGTTTTGGATGTACTTTGGTGGAGATGTGTACTGGTTCTGTACCGTAAGTGATTTCTTGTTTACCTTATCTTTTGTAGATAAAGATTCTTATAATTTCACTAGTACAACCTTTTTTAGTGCTCAATGCTGGAGGTGAAAGTTTTTTATTATAATGTGGCTGTATTGTGCCTTATTCAGCTAGAAAAAAAAAATATGAACAGAACATCATGTCAGACAAAAGTCATAACCGATGGAGTAATATATTAACGCAAGATAAGATGTCTTGGATCACACTTGATGTATGGCTCCTTATGTGCACACACACACTGCCATGTGATACTGTCACTGACTGGCACTCATTGTTATAGACTATATCCTCTTGTATCAATAAACTTTCCTGATGATTGCAATAATAAGAGATTGTATTTTGTAGATGGGCTGGACTAAGTGCAGAGGAGATCTACCGTTCGGTGGTTAAGGCAAAGAAATTACCTCCTCAGTACTCAAGAGTGGTTGGTGTGGGTCTTCCTGGAGAACTATGGAAAATGATTGGTGATTGTTTGCAGTTCACTGCTTCTAAAAGACCAAATTTTCAGACAATGCTGGCAATATTTCTTCGGCATTTGCTTGAAGTACCAAGGAGCCCTCCTGCTAGTCCAGAAAAGTAATACTATAAATAGTTTTGTCAGAAATATATAGAAAGAAAAGACTCTTTTTTGCATAATTCTGCTTTATTTTCCTTGTCTATAGAAAAAAACCGAATTCCTCATTGCTAACTTTGGCCAACAGTGATGTTACAAGAACTCCCCCAACAAATGCTACAGAGCCTTCTCCGACATCTGTTCTCGAAGCCTTTTTAGACAGACCAAGCATCTTACACCAACTAATATCTGAAGGGGATGTAGCAGGTGTCAGGGACATACTTGCAAAAGCTGCATCACAGGGAAATAGCAAAGCACTCTGCTCCCTTTTAGAAGCACAAAATACAGATGGTCTCACGGCGCTGCATTCAGCATGCCGCAGGGGTTCAGCAGAGATGGTGGAGGCTATTCTGGCATGTAATGAGGTCAATGTGGATATCTTTGACAGGGATGGTAACCCGCCAATCTTTTTTGCTCTTGCTGCTGGATCATATGAATGTGTCCGTGCTCTTATCAGGGGATCGGCAAATGTTCACTTCAAACTGAAGGAGGGCTCTGGCCCTTCTCTTGCTCACTTTTGTGCTTTTAATGGCTATCCAGATTGCATGCGGGTAAGATACTTGTTGTGGTGCTTCTTTATCATCTGGTTTTTATACCACTTGGGTGAGAGGGTAAATTTTGTTCCTTTCAGGACATACAAAATAGGGTTATATGGTTTAGTAGGATTTGCGTTTTTGTATGCTTTCCAAGTCCTTAAGCAAAAATAATTTGAACATGGGGGTAAATTCCAGTTTAGCCATCTCTTGAAGTGCTCCAGTTGATATGCTCATGGGGTATTTATTATTCTTATTTTTTAGTTAATCTGCAATTATTCAGGAACTTCTTTTGGCTGGGGCGGACCCAAATGCAGTAGATGATGAAGGTGAAACAGTTCTGCACAAAGCTATTTCCAGAAAATACACCGACTGTGCTATTGTCATTTTGGAACATGGTGGATGTAGGTCAATGGGTATATTCAATTCACAGAGAAAAACGTAAGATTCCTTTCTTTATCAAGGAATATATGTCAAATTTACCAGAAATACAGGACATGGGCACAGTAATTTCCAGTAAATTACCAAACAAAAATTGTGTGTAGTATTCTGATTAAGATCAAATAAAATGGAAACAGTAATATCCACCACTGGTTCATTTATGTACACCAAAATTACAGTAAAATTAGTTACAAAGGAACTGTGTATATTGTGAGCGTTCTGCCATTATACTACCATAGTCCTACCAGTAAATGATATTTACTTGAATCCTCAATTGCTTTCAATCTTCAGTTGTATCTTCTACTCTGCTTTTCTTGTACAGGCCATTGCATCTCTGCATTGACACCTGGAATGTAGCTGTGGTTGAAAAATGGGCTGATGTTGGCTCTCGGGAAGATATAGAAGAAGCAATCGACTTACCTGGCCAACTTGGTACTGCTCTATGCATGGCAGCATCCCTTAAGAGAGACCATGAATGTGGTAAGTGGAACTTTGAGTATAGAAGGTACTCAAAAGTTACAGTCTCATGATTATTGGTCATTAACTGCTGAATTCTTCTGTCTGTGTGTTTGACAGAGGGTCGAGAGCTAGTGAGAATATTGCTTGCTGCTGGTGCTGATCCAAGGGCACAAGATCCTCACTTTAGAACGGTACTGCATACTGCTGCTATGATCAATGATGCAGAGTTAGTAAAGGTAATCTTCGCCTGTTTGGAATTTGGTAAAGTTGCTCTAAAAGCACCTAAAAAGCTCAACTGTTTAATCTTCACCTGTTTGGAATTTGGTGAAGTTGCTCTAAAAGCACTTAAAAAGCTCAACTGTTTAATTATTTATCTGAGTTGGCATGAATCTTTGCTCATGCTTATCTTATTTTGAACAGATTATTTTAGAAGCTGGTGTGGATGTAAATATTACAAATGCACAGAATACGACTCCTCTCCATGTTGCATTGAACAGAGGGGCTAATTCATGTGTTGGTTTGCTTTTATCTGCAGGAGCGGACTGTAACTTGCAGGTAATATGGCTTATCTCAATTATATTATTGTTCTCAGATGAAGTACATAAAGATAGACTAGTACCTTTCTACTAAATTAGTTAGATAACAAGGAGGATGAGAGAGCAAAAACCAAAATAGAAATATATGGGGAAATCTTCCTTCTTGACCATTAACTTGAAATACTTTCCCGGAATTACTGCTTTGAAATGAAGAAAGGATCCTTTTACTGCAACTCTTTTTCTAATGCTCTTCTTACTGCTCAATTTGGAAGTATTTACCAGTAGTGATATGCCAATTTTATTTGCAACATTAGTAAATTTCTAAATTGTATAAAATAATCAGGATGATGATGGCGACAATGCATTTCACATAGCCGCTGATGCAGCAAGAATGATACGTGAAAATCTGAAGTGGATAGTTGAGATGCTGAAACATCCTTATCCTGATGTGGAAGTTAGAAACCACAGGCATGCATTCTATTATCTTTTGATCTAAAAAACTGTTTTAGTTTTCCCGATATATAAGAAAACCTTGTTGTCTGATTAATAGCTTCCAGAAGGCACGTCTATACACCAAAAAAAAAAAAGTATAAAAAAATGATAACAAAACAAAAAAAAAAAACCAGAGAGGAACATCTGTGTTAACAGTCTTTGGCTATAGGGGCTTGACATTGCGGGATTGTCTGGAACGGTTGCCTCGAGAGTGGATTTCAGAAGAACTGATGGAAGCACTAGAGAATAAAGGAGTTCATCTTTCTCCTACGTTGTATGCCTTTTGCTCTTATTTATTGGTTTGGCTTATTATGCATCCATTTAATTATAGGCATCTCACGCAGACTTGACATTTTGTTTCATTGCTAATTACAAACCTCCACATTGATTTTCTTTGCACTACTCGAAATAGTGAATCAGATTGGTCTTTGGTCTTGTTGAAGCCCGGTCAATCAAGCTCAGACATGAGACAAAAAGTAATTTTGTAGAATTCTAGTTAGTACATACCAAAAAATGGGTTATACTATATGCAACAAGTATCATCCAGCAGAACAAAGACTCTTCGTCATACCCAAAGGAGGGTACCATTTAACTAAAAACTAAATTACCCAAGTATTGTAAATTGAGAACTTGGAAGAAGGAATAAACAATATAAAGAAAAGCCATGTCAAGCTACTGGTATTATCCTGATTGTATTTTCACTATTAAATTGATTATTTGTGACTTCTCTTATCTCATTATTCTGTAATTAGATATGATGTGGGAGATTGGGTCAAGTTTAGAAGAAGAATTACTGTTCCAACATATGGCTGGCAAGGTGCAAATAACAGGAGTGTTGGCTTTGTCCAGGCTGTGCTTGACCACGAAACTCTTCTTATATCATTTTGCTCAGGAGAAGCTAGGGTTTTGTTGAAGGAAGTGATAAAAATCATCCCTCTAAACAGGGGACAGCATGTCCAGCTAAAGTCTGATGTCCGAGATGCCAGGTACAATGGAATGTGGATGACTTGTTTTCTTATTATTCTTTTGCAGTTAATTGTCAATTTTATGAAAAAAGTTAAAGTGTTGAAATCTTGATAAATATATAAAAACTTATTTAATATGACAAATTAACAATATTAACTACAATAGTTTCTAGTTTGCTGCCTATTACTATGCCATTCCCTATTTGTGTTCTCTTGTTTATTTTCTTGTTACTTTGTCAGGTTTGGATGGCGTGCCCAATCAAGGGATAGCATTGGTACAGTACTTTGTGTGGATGATGATGGGAGCTTGCGTGTAGGATTTCCAGGGGCTTCTAGGGGATGGCGAGCAGACCCTGCCGAGGTAGAAAGAGTGGAGGAATTCAAAGTCGGCGACTGGGTCCGTGTTCGTGCCTCTTTAACTGCTACTGTTAATGGCATGGAGGCAATCACCCCTGGCAGTATTGGAATTGTGCACTCCATTAGACCTGATAGCAGCCTCTTGTTGGGTCTCTGTTATGTGCCTAAACCATGGCATTGTGAACCAGAAGAAGTTGAGCATGTTGAACCATTTAAGGTATTACAATTCATACAAGTGCCAACACATTTCATTTTCTTCATTGGTTCAAGATGAATCACTTAACAGACTAAATGGAAATTAGGAGGGGAAATTAATGCAGATAAAGAGATTAGAATCACAATGAGAAAATATAACCCAGATCCAGTAATAAACTAATTTGCAAAGAAGCCAGAAAGTGTTGCAAAGAAGCAAATGGCGATTGGTGGTAAAAGGGCGTACACTTCGGTTCATACTTCTATTGAGTCAGATGATTAATAATTTTCTTTTGTGCATCTAGATTGGTGACCAAGTTTGTGTAAAGCGATCTGTTGCCGAGCCAAGATATGCTTGGGGCGGTGAGACACATCACAGTGTAGGGAAAATAATTGAGATCGAGGCTGATGGCCTTCTTGTAATTGACATCCCCAACCGGTCAAATGTTTGGCAAGCTGATCCGTCTGATATGGAAAAAGTGGAGAACTTTAAGGTAAAGCTTTGTCTTGGTTCATATAAAGACTTTATACATGTTTCAAGGGAGTAAACTAAATTTATGATATTACTCCTTTGTCAATTTTGGGTTTCTTAGGTTGGAGACTGGGTGAGAGTAAAGTCTACTGTCCCATCGCCAAAGTATGGGTGGGAGGATGTAACACGAAGCAGCATTGGGGTAGTACACAGCTTGGAGGATGACGGTGACATGGGTGTGGCCTTCTGCTTTAGAAGTCGTCCATTCTCATGCTCATTGGCTGACATGGAGAAAGTGCCTCCATTTGAGGTTGGACA
Organism: x Bolboschoenoplectus mariqueter; assembly: GCA_037678475.1. NCBI lineage: Eukaryota > Viridiplantae > Streptophyta > Magnoliopsida > Poales > Cyperaceae > x Bolboschoenoplectus > x Bolboschoenoplectus mariqueter. The sequence goes on from CM075247.1 coordinate 3,815,206, forward strand.
GAAGATTCACCTCATGCCTTCTGTTTCTCATCCCCGCCTTGGTTGGTCTAATGAGACTGCTGCTACCATTGGCACAATAGCACGGATCGACATGGATGGGACGCTAAATGTGAGTTTCTTAGTATTTTGGGATTATTAATTAGTAACCAAAAAAATTATTGTGAACTTCATTTTGAGATAACTTATCACAGTATAATGTGTTGGGTTAACTATTTGAGCCGAAGTAGCCCATTTGTATGTTTGACATTGAGTTCGTTGATGGTGATAAGGTAGAATTTGGAGCACTTAAATTCCTCTATTGCAGGTGAGAGTTTCGGGTAGGAGCAGCCTCTGGAAAGTGGCCCCAGGAGATGCTGAGAGGCTGTCAGGTTTTGAGGTAGGTGATTGGGTTCGTCTGAAGCCCAGCATAGGCAGCAGACCCACCTTTGAGTGGAATATTGTTGGAAAAGACAATATAGCTGTGGTTCACAGCATACAAGATTTGGGTTATTTAGATGTAGCTGGTTGCTTTAGAAAAGGCAAATGGAGTACCCATTACATGGATGTAGAGAAGGTGCCTTCTTTAAAGGTTGGCCAATTCGTTAGGTTTCGGCCGGGTCTAACTGAACCGAGATGGGGGTGGAGGGACGCCCGACCTGACTCTAGGGGTGTTATCACTGGAGTCAATGCAGATGGAGAGGTTCGGATCGCCTTTTTTGGATTACCGGGTCTGTGGAGAGGTGACCCAGCTGACCTTGAAAAGGAGCAGGTTTTTGAAGTCGGTGATTGGGTGCGATTGAGGGAGGGAGCAGATGTATGGAAGTCTGTAAAGCCTGGCAATGTAGGGGTAGTTCATGGACTTGGGTTTGAGGGTGATGTATGGGATGGTATGGTGCATGTGTCATTTTGTAGCGAGCAGGAGAGGTGGGTGGGACCCACCAGCCACTTAGAGGCAGTTTGTCCATTTGTTGTTGGCCAGAGAGTTAGATTTAAAAAAAATGTGAGGCAACCGCGGTTTGGCTGGTCAAACCACACCCATTCGAGTGTGGGAACAATATCATCTATCGATGCTGATGGAAGGCTAAGGATATATACCCCAGCAGGGTCAAAGGCATGGACGATGGACCCAGCTGAGGCAGAGCCCGTAGAAGAAGAGGAGGAGATCCGGGTTGGGGATTGGGTCAAGGTAAGAGAATCTGTCTCAACCCCTACATACCAATGGGGGGATGTGACTCGCTCTAGCATAGGAGTGGTACACCGTGCTGAGGACGGGGAATTATCTGTTGCATTTTGCTTTACCGAGAGGCTATGGTTATGTAAAGAGTGGGAAATGGAGCGAGTGAGAGCTTTCAGAGTCGGTGACAGGATAAGGATCAAACCTGGTTTGGTAACACCTCGATGGGGCTGGGGCATGGAGAACAATTCAAGTAGAGGGGAGATAATGGGGGTAGATGCAAATGGTAAATTGAGAATTAAGTTTAGGTGGAGGGATCGGCTTTGGATAGGAGACCCTGCTGATATAGTACTCGATGAGAGCCCCACTATGGTCGAACCCATTAATGGTTGCTTGTAGGGGGGGATATTAGGGGATTGTTTCATTTATTTTTGGTAACATTTTGTCAGGTAGCCGTTTAATGATATCATATGGTGGTTTTGGATAGTTGGAAGGAGGTTTGTACTCCTTTTGAGGACATTAGGTAAGTTATTTGCCACTCACTCCCCCTTCCATTACATGTATAATTATCTGTTGAGTTGTTTTTTCTTTTTTTTTTCTTTTGTTAAACAATCATTGTATCATACCTATGTATAGGTTCGGACCTGAAAGACTTAATTTAGTTGTTTCTTTTTCTTTTGTAACACTCTGTTGTGGTGTTCATTACTTATCCACTAACAATTACATATAAGATCAAATTACGGTCGCCAAAGATTTAGCTAGGAAAAACCAAATAAGCCCCAAAAAAACAAAAATGAAAACAAAAATTCTAGTACGAAAATAAAAATAGTAATTGGCAGCAGCCAGCATGTTGCTAAATTCTTGTATTGATTCAACATCTCTGCAAATACCAGTGTCTCTGCGACTGATGGAGAAAAATAATAAATTATGAGGAAGTTGCCATATACAAGTCAAATAAGATATTCCTACTTAACGCTACATATTACAAGTGTCTGGTTTTTATATGAAAGTCAAATCGGTTAGGTTGTTACAAGTCCATAGTTGCCTCTTGTTCTCTCAATTCAGGGGAACTATACAATTTCTCAGTATTGACTAGAAATGTTCCTTCCCCAAAAGCAGCAATGACCAATGTATCATCAGTCTCCTTTCCAGCACGCTTGTTCCAACAAATCCTACTTCATGCCCATAAAAAAAAAGGATTTCCATAGTCAAAATATCAGGTTTTGATATTATAAACAAGACTCTTTCTAAGGATCCGGAATCTCTCGCTTTTATTAAAAGAGTTGGGATTTCTTAGCAACATTTTATTTTAATAATTTTTACAACAGCAAGTGTACATTGATATTCACGGAAGTACCAACCAAACTGTAATTCTTTTATCAAACTTCTTTCACGCAAGAGCTTTATTATAAAGATTTTTCCAAAATCCAAACACCTGGAGCCAATTAATTAATTAATTAGGCACCGGGTACATGTACATATTAAAAGAAAAGAACATATTGCAACCAAATGATGTATTTCTGAGATCAATGCAAAACCTTGATGACATCATTTACACGATCATTCTCCAATAGAAAAGAAAGAGACTTGAGCTGCTCTTTGATCCAGTCACCATCTTCTAATCTCTTTGGATGAAATCTCAAGCAGGTCAGATAAAGAGTCTTTTTTATCTGGTAAAAGGTCTCCACTAGCTGGTCTTTATGCTGTCACACTGGATCAACACCATTGCTGAGAGAAATGCATGAGGAAATCCCTTGTGGCGTAGGAGAACAGACGGAGGATGTCGTCGGATGGAATGGAAAAGAGGCGAAAGCGGTGCTAATTGCGCATGTCCTCGACTTGCTCAATGAAATGCCTACTAGAGGAGGAGATATCAGGCCAGTGATAGTCTAGGCTGCTAATCATATAAACTTTAATTGAACCTGTTTCTATCAAATCCGTTTATACAAAAAATTAGATCCGATATTACTTAAAAAGATCCAAACCCACAACTTGAGGATACAACCAAGGACACCAACAAAAAAAAGGAACAAATCAAGCAAAATAGATAAATTTCCACAAGCATAGAATTAGGACATGAATTAATTTGCATTGATGTGTAAAGATTATTCCTAAACAATAAGCCTTTTCAATACAGAAGGAAAAACCCATGAACTGCACCACATCCTATAATTGCCACCTTAAATAATAATAATAAAAAAAATCACCCTATTTACAGGCCTTCCTTCCATACATCTGTGAACAACACTGCCGAGGCAAAAAATATTAAATGAACTCACCTTCTGTCAGACAAACACATGAAACCAATACAAAAAGAAGAAAAAAAAAATCCTATGCATCAACAAATGAATACTCAGTAACAACCTAAATACACCTATTTACGCGACGGAGGCAGCGATCATGCCTTGGCTTCACCTGCCATCTGCCGGATGCACCTACTTCGTACGACATGTGCTTGCGCCTCTTGCAATAACCTACCGAACCTCTTGACATCCACCTTCACATTTTGATTATCCATATACACCTTTTTCATTTCCCACCACCCTTTTTTAGTCACCACGCTTGGGTCGACCAAAACCGGATCGTTGGGTTCATAATCCTTCGATAGAGAGCTCTCCTCAGTTGTTACTTTATATTCCATGTACTCCAACCCGAGCCTTCTTGCTGGTTCACCATAGAAATTCTCAGCCGCCCAATCAAGGCCAAGAGGTACAATCTGGATCAGGAGCGAACCGGGTCGCATCATCAGGAAATGGGTCATTGCCGCGCCGTGCACAGCCAACATCACATCAGCTGATTCGAGCGCCTCGTAAATCGTTTCTAGAGGTGTGCCCATCTTGGCATTGAGGATTTGAACACTGAACCCGAATCTGTGGCATGTCTTCACCACCTCCTTAACATTTTGGAGCACGCGTGTCTTTTTCCGAATGAAGATTACAATCTTGAGGTTTCGTGTTGAGTTGGTCGTAATGTCAGTGATGCTTGTGTTTAAACAGTGTGAAGGGGGGAGGAGAGGTTCAGCTTTCGTGCTCTTGTGCGGCACTTCAAGTTCATTAAATCGGAAGTCCGCATCAGAGCTAAGCCCACGATGGAGTAGTGAGTGGAAATCTTTGATACTGTATCCTGCGGTAAAATAAAGAAATGCAATTTAATACATAAATCATAAAATTATGCAATTGATTAGTAAGATTTGGATTCAACAATAGAACTTCTGCACCCTAGATGTATTTATATTTTTTTCAGAAAGTATTTATATTTTTACTTATGCAATAAAATTAGATACAAATAAATTATCTATTTAATATAAATATTTTTGATATGCAAATAAAGGGTGCAAAACATGAGGGGAAGAATAATTTCTCTTTCTTTTAATTAGCTCATATTTTCAAAAGTTGCACACAACTTCAATGGTGAAATTTAAAAATTAGTTTTGATTTATTTGCTTATGAGACACTCAAGTGTGATGATGTTTTCCCCTATTGTCATTGTGTGACAATACAGATTGTCTGGTGCTTGATTTTTAAATTTCCCACTTGAATAAAATGTCATAATAAGAATTATTAGATTGCAACTCTTGGTTTTTTAGTGGGTATCTTTTCTTTGTTTCTATTCCGTCAAATCCTTGCCTTGCTGTCCTCTGTACCATAAGTTGATTGTTTGAGCAATTTGTTATGGAAAATAATTGGAAGAAAAATTTGTTCAGGTAAAAGCCCATGGGCTAGAATATTTAACTATTAAATTTGATCTTCAGTTGTTCATTGGCCATAACTATCAAATACTCTAAACCTTCAAATACAGGATGCCTCCAGTTATAAACCAACTGGATCCATCCTTTTTCCCATAAATGATTGTGAGCACACTGTAATTATCTTTTTTACTTCATGGACGGACAGACAATCCAGCAGCTTTTACAAAATAACAGAGGGGTAAAAAAAAATGTAAATGGTATTTAATAATGTGACAAATTCTGAAGGGACCAATATAAAAGAAGGGTACCAAAAAGAAATTTAAAGATTCTATATAGTTAAAAGTCATATATAAACAAACAACACAAATTATTTTTCTCTATTATCGAAGATAATATAATAATATATAAATATGCATGTCATATTTGTGGTTAATTATTCAGAGGAGATACAATTTATATAGACACTTAATGATGCGATGTAACAACCAACCTATATCTCTGTTTTTTTTTATCTCTTTCTCATTTCTCTCTGATTGTAGCTCTTTTTAACTTTGCTTAATATAATTTAAAATAGTAAGTTTTTCGCCTGCTACCTCAAAAAAAAAAAATAAGCTAGCTAGTTTTGTTGACTGAGTCCAACGTGGTTTGACTAAAGATATTTTACATTGCTATTATCAAAGAGAGGATAATATATTTTTTATAAAGTGCATAAGCATACACGTTGTTCGCCACTATTAGTTGAGTCAACTATTTATCCTATTATGGGACCAATAAACAAAAATATTTTACATTTTCTTAGAGCAATAAAGATATATTAGTGTAAACCTGAATTAGTTGCTACCAGATAAGCAATCTGATCCGATCAAAATCCATGAATATTTCTTAATCCATATTAAATTCTTTTAAGCCACTTGTGATTTGTGAAAAGTAAAAACTAACAGCATGCAGGAGGCAGATTCCTAAGGATTAATGGACATATCCAGTCCCCACCTACTGGAGACACTGGATTTTGGTTTTCTAAAATTAGGATGCATTTTAACTGGTTAGCACATGTCAGAACAGTACAGACACAGTTCTGGCAATGGCACCGACACAGAGATGGTATGATTTAGCACTAACCACACCATGCCACACTGCATGGATTATGGGCCAAGGTTTAGTTTAGGCAAAGTAAAATAACTTTGCCTTTTGTGCCAGATGCTTGCCAGCTAAAAGGATCTTATGTGGACCTCACCATGTTGTCCAAGTTGGTGTTGTTCACCATAAAATGACAACTTTACTATATATGTTAAAAAGTAAATAACATTTTTAACTTTATCAGTTGGTTGGTTGGTTTAAATCTGGGTGACCGAAGGATTGCAACGGTAAAAAAGATTTTAAAAAATAATTAAGATCTTATCCAAAGAGATGAAGATACAATTTATTAATTAAAAACTTCCTCTTGCAAAAAAAATATATAAATAATTTTGTAAGCCTCTTTTTTTTAATTGGAAGTTCCCATTATGGCAAGCTGTCAAACAGCTAGTAGACACGTTGGGAAGATAAACTTTTTAAAACTTAGCAACACAACGCGCACGTTGAGAACTAGACCTGTATTTATTTATTTATATTGGATGTTTGGAATTATTACTGTCCATTTTACCTTGTCCAAATAAATTACTAAAAAAAAAATCAGAAGTTGTTGAACTAATTTGCATTAATAAAGATTCTATTACCTAATTTGAATCACATTAACTCTAGGCGCTGAGATAATCTAATGAAGCGCACACATGACAATGATGACATAGATCATAGATGCACCTAACAATCAAAGATAAGCCCAAAAGTATAACATTTTTTGTTTACCTTAAAATGCACTTGAGAATTTCTTTTAAAAAATATACATTTACCCAACTATTTCACAAAAGTAAACCTCAATTGACCAAAAATTACGTTCATTCATAATTTCATATCAATACATGACTATAATAGTAGAATATTCTCACACATACAGTTGAAATTAGTTTAGAAAACAATAGCATATACTTCCCATATCTAGGCCCAAGAAAAAGGTACTATAAGCCAATAATAACCAAATGTAAATTTTGTATCAAACAAATATCCTAACAACACCATCAAAATTGTTTATCTTTCTTGCAAGTCACCTGTTAGTTCACCAACTTTACTCACAGTAGTACCTTTTATTGCTACTTTATTTGAAACTCTTGAGTAGATGCAATGCAAGGATGGTAGTACCATCATCAATGGAATGGGCTCCTTTGCTTTTTTATTCAATGGCCCCACCACGTGTAACTAATTGCGGACTACCACCACCTAAAGATTTCTTTCTCAGACAGAGAAGACAGACAGAGGGAACTCCAAATTTCTAAGGCACGTTGTTTGTATTTTAATGTGTGGCGAATACTTTAAACTGAGTAGCTACATTACAAAATACAGAATTGAGTAGGTGCATCAGTGCATGCGCATGTGCATGGTTTGAAACTTAGATGATCTCATAATTAACGCCGAATGAAATGAAATGAAATGAGAATACACGTGAAACTTTTGTTCTATATAGCTAGGGACCTAGGAGCTTGAAAAAGGACTCTGACATGTTGTTAAATTTGTACGTTGTTTCCTTTTTTTTTAATAAATTTTTCATTGATAGTACAGAGAGAAATTTAACGCACATGATATTTACAGATTTCTCAATTCCCAATGCATGGTAATAAATACTGGTATCAGTCTATTATTAGGGTATTTGAGTCTCTGATGCCTCAGAAATTTTATTTATCTATGTGCTATCAGAATTTATTATTTATCCGAAAATTTGAAGAATATAATAACATTTATTTTGGCATTGAAAAATTTAAGAAGATTATTAGTAGAGAAAAATAATTATGTAAATTGGAGGAGGAAAGCATAAAAGACAGAAAAATAAATTACATCAAATAGTTATTTTAACTAAAATAAGATATACCATTATTTACTAAAGTGGATATTTAATAATATCTTTTCTATAAGATTTTTCCTGCTCGTATATTAATTATCGACAAGGAACCAATCACTCCAAATCTCGACCGTTGGATGGTGAAATATATAATCTATTTTTATTGAAAGAGAGGCTGGATGGAATTAGATTATTGGAATGGCCTCACTTATGCTTGTGGTGGGGCCTACCACCCCCATTATTTCTTTTCTTTCTCTCTGGCCAGTGGGTCAATGATGCTGCTGGTATTCATCGTTCTCACACGTGTCAATCAATGAGTTGATTCAAGAGTCAAGACAGAGATGCAACAACCTGCCTGAGAAAAAGCCTCTTTCCCAAATATCTCAAATCATATTATTGCATGCATTTCTATTCCAATCAAGACAGGAGAGGATAGTAACTATGTCAAGAGAAATGAAGTGGGTCCCAAATTTTTAACGGCAAAAAATTGAAACAAAGCGATGTGTGAGATTTTCACAGGTTGTGCTTATACTGTGCTTCAGAGAGTTGACAGTGACAGCACAATTAAAAGAAAATCATTAAAAACAACTGGAATTTTGAGCTAGTTAAATAAGGATGCATGTATTATTTATAGCTAGAAATATATATATAATAGGAGAAGTATATAAATAAATAGAAGATCTATTAAACAAAGGAGGAATATTTTATTATGAAAATATCTTGGAGAAGGCTTGCAGATGTTTTTTAGTGGAAGCCACATATATTTTCTTTTCTTTTAATATACATTTATTAATTATGTGGGGGTTTTCATGTCACCTTGAAATATTTATTATTTTTACTTCAAAAGCAGAGCCCATGAGAAAATTGTAAGTTCTAGTAGGATTTTTCAGGAGGAAATGAAAATCTAACAAGGTAATTAATGTAAAGTATTATTCTTTTATATAACCTTTAATTGAAGTTGATTTGCAAAACTCTAATTGGACAAGCTTAGATAAGTTAAATTAGGTAAGCTGTCCCTAAGGAAAAAAACAGAGGTAGCTATTTTGCAAAGTACTATCTGGCTGTAGTTTCAAGAGCTGGGTTATATCTATTTGGCATGGCGCTCATGCTGCTTACTAACCATTTTGTTTTTTAATAAACAGAGATGATGTTGATTTTCTAGTGATTTCTTCTCCTAATATAAGGAACAAAGCAGTCTCTATGAAAAAGATGTTAGCTTTTTCCTCTGGTCAATTCCATAAAGAAAGCAATTGATGGAGAAAGGCTGGCATTAGATTCATAATACTGTGTAATGCTTTCACATAACAACCGAAAAGATATTACCAACAAGTTAATACCTTATATGCGTCGTCTGTCACTAAGATAAACCATTTTAAGTTAAATGATCATAGATAAATATTATCAGAAATTGATGAACATAACTAAATAGTCCTATGTACCGGAATTTATGAAAATACACTAATTACACGTTTTAGTTAATAGAATTCCAATTGCATGCAAAAGCATAATATCTGCAATTACATAGTGTTGCCTCACAAAAAATGCCCCGATTTGTTAGAATTGTATAGCATTAGTTTATATCTATTATATATCATTTAAAGATCCCTCCTCTCTTGATGATTTCAGATTTCTTCTATAATTAAAATGTAAAGTTCTCTTAAAAGGAGCCCCTAATTTTGAAGAATAAACATTTGGTGGCTTGTCAATTCCTTCTTTATAAGTGATTTGATATGCTTGAAATTGGAAACCTCATCCAATTTCATGAACATGACTCAAAGATGTGCCAACTTCACCAAAACTAATTAAAACTATATTTTCTTATGAATAATAAAGAATCAATCAAATCTTTAAAAATAGCAGAATATAACAACCTAGACACTTAGAAGAGCCGACCTACTTATCTACTATGGTCACATAGCAGCTTTTATTAGCTTTTTATTTGCAATTGTTCGCACTACATTGGCAGTTCAATTGAGTTTGGCTGATAGTTCCATATGAACTACCAGGTCATGAATTAAATTTAGGCTTCAAACCTAAAGATTCAACCTAAAGGTAAAATTTATAGAACTAAGCAGAAAAGTCAATTGAAAATTTTTCTAACTTCAAATAGTAAACAATTGACTGGAACCTGACATTCCTAGCATAGAAGGATCCAATTGCATTTGTTTTCATGCTTTGTAAAAATGCTACCGCTTGAATTTGCAAATAATTTGTACCACATTTTTTGAGTTGGTATAGTTATAAACATGATGCTATAATTTAAAAAAAAAAATGAAAAAGAAAAACTTACCTCCAGGCATCAATTGTGGATCAATAATCAACTCGCCATGGATCTTCATCCCGACAATCATCTCCCTAAAACAATGAACCCGCCGATCTTCTCTAAAATCTACAATTGGATAGTTCGTCATCTGCTCCAGTACTCCCTGGTATTTGACACCCCACCACCTATGGTACTCCAGCACTATAAAAACCACCTCCTTTTCAAACCGCTTCGATGTTATATACAGTGGTATCAACCCATCGCTGAATTCGTGGTACAGATTTCCCGTGTAACCGCCAGTTGAGAAAACAATTGCCGGTACATCATGCACCACATCGCATGTGTCGGCTGCCGTTTGATTGGCTGGTAAAGTGGTTGGATTGATCGTTACTTCCTCAATTGAGTTCATTATTCCTTCCTCGAATTTTCTTGTGTATGGTTTTATCTGAAAAATTGGATAAAATTATGTCAATTATCAGTTGTACTATAAACTTATTGGTACCCGGGTGCCAATTGTATGAACAAGTAGAACAACACTAAATTATTTACAAACGGCGTAAAGAAGTTAATAAATTTTGAAGGGTTAGAAAGTAAATGGAGAAGCGAACTACTAATAGTACCTTTTCTGTTACAGTTTCTTGCTGAGCGCCATAGAGAAATATGTTAGCTGGATTAGAGGCCGGTTCAGTTCTTATATCGCCTCTTAAATAACACAAATCGGTTCTGTAATGGCTTCGATCGCAACAAATAAACCCATCGCCTGAATTCGAGTTGGTCTCATCTGTTTCTCCTACATAACAATTTTAAAGGAAAAAATCTAATTTAGCGATCAAATTCAATTCTTTCAAATTATACTACTATCCAAACTGGAATTGATCAAATTGACATAAATTGATCAAATTACCATTGATTAGAGCTGAACAGGGGAGTGAGGCGAGACCGGGCTTCTCCCTTCTGGCTTGCAAGCCGCCCGGATTCGAGAAATGTGTCTTTATCTCAGAATCTTTCAGAAGTAAAAATGGCAATCAAATTCAATTCCCAAACGAACTGTGAGCTAAATTTAGAGTAAAAAAAAACATCAACAAACACAATCAAATACGAACCTGAATCCGAGTGAAGAATAATCGGAGAATTAGCTAATCTGAAAACCGAAGCAGCACTGTACAAGGCGAGGAGCAGCAACAAAACAAGGCGATGGATCGAGTGAGGTTTCCCTTCCTTTTCCAGTGGCAGTGAATTCGATTTCCTGAGAAAAGCGGGGCAGAGGGACTTGATTTTCCCCTTTTGGCGATGAAACATCTCTGGCACAGGGGGCAGCAGCTGCGCTCAGCCCCGCCACCGCCTCCTCGTCCTCTTCGTCTCTCTCAGCTCTCCAATCTTTCTAAAAGGAAGTCAAATCGAGAGATTCGCTTGCGCGGGAACAGGTGCGATCAAAGAGGAACGTACGAAAATGGAAATCTCAATTGGGAAGGTGCGCGAGAAAAGAGAAGAAATTAGAAGAAGGCATCTCATTCCATCTCATCTCTCTCTCTCTCTCTCTCTCATGGAGGAAGCAGGTTGCAGTTTTTCAATCCTTCTCTTATTTATATATATTTTTTAATTTTTTTTAATTTTGTTTTTCCCACACAACACAGCACCGTAACAACCGCTTAGTTTATAATACTGGAATGATTTTATAGCAATAATAAGACGTTTGTTTGTTTGTTTGTTTGTTTGTTCGCCTTCGTAATTATTAAAGTGGGTATTTATTTATTAAATTAAAAGAGAGTAACGCTAGCGCACCTATTAAAGCGGGTATTTATTTATGTAGTACTGGTTTTTTTGTACATACACCCTTCAGTTTTCTTGTTTTCTCAGAAGGTGTTATTTTTTTTTATTTTTTTTGAAGTGATAACTAGCTAACTTTTGTAAACAAAAAACATAAAAATTTTAGGATATTTATAGCATTTTTTTTTAACTTTTTACAATAAAATAGAAAAAAATTGAAATTAGATTTGGAAGTTCGGCCATGGCGGATCGGACTTTCAAAGTACAACTTAGTTTCGCCATAAATACAAACTTAAGATGAGTACACAATTATTTGAAAAATCATGGCTAGACTTTAATAGTTTGGTGTTTCTATTTAATTCTCAAACCTAATTATGTATAAATTAAAGCGGAGTAAGTATTAAATCATTTTAAAATATTGATGTTTGATAGTAGTGAAATAAGTAGATAAAGTAATGGTAGTAAAAAAATATTAAAAATTATAAAATTTGGTGATTTAATTTTACTTCATCTACATAAATATTTTAACTTACTCCACCTTAAATTACCCCCGTTTGATGCATTAAAGCATCATAAATCACTTAAATCACTTTTAATCCACTTACAAAATGTGGGGTATATGTTATCTATTAGTATGAGGAAGCAATTAATTATTCATGAAATTTTGTCTAGTACACGATTTGTCCTTTTTCGCCTTTTAAATCGTACATGTTTACTCTTTAAATGTATATAATTTATCAATTTCAAAGCAAAAACAGGTTTAACCCTATATTGAATGAAATTTGGACAAATTTATTGAGGGTCAAAATCAGCACCAAATCAAAATTCACATTTGACTATTTGGCACAATAAAATTAAAAAAAATGACATCAGATTTGAAAGTTTGATCATGTAAATCAGACTTCTAAAGTACAACTTAATTTTGCAATAAATACAAACTAAAGATGAGTACATGATTGTTTGAAAAATCATGGCTAGACTTTAATAGTTTGGTGTTTTTATTTAATTGTCAAATCTAATTATGAGCTTTTTGTTTTTCCAAAATACTAAAAAGTTTCCATTGAAAAATGAAGAAGGAGAAACCAAATATTGGATAAAGTCATAAAGATGATAGTTATTATAATTCAATAGTGGAAATCATGAACAAAAAATAATATTGAAAGGGACCACTTGAAAAAATTGTGAAAATTAATTTAAACAAAATATCAAATAAAAAATCATATTGAAAGGGACCACTTGAATAGCAGATAATGCCTAATCTTATAAATTGTTAATTTTTTAATATTAGTGGGTGAAAAGTCCACTAATAATTGTATTCAAAAGAAATAATTATACAGAGATCTTTTAATAAAAAAGGAGGGCTCACTTGATAATGTTTTTTTTTATAATCTTGATAACGAAATTTCAAATAAATTCGACAAAAAATTTATAGACATATTCTTGAATTTATGGATTGATCATGTTTTAAATTTCATATAATTTAAGTTATGTTTGATATTTCATCAAAGATCATTAAATATGAATGCTTACAAATTATATAAATTTTAATGATGTTTGATGGACTATCAAATTAAATTAAAATTGCATAAAATTTGAAGCACAATCAATCTATAAGTTTAAGAATATGTCTATAAAGTTCTTTTTAGTTTCAATTTTTTTCGAATTTATTTAAAAATCCATTACTAAAATTGTTAAAACAAGCATTGTCAAGTGATCCCTCCCCTTAGTAAAAATTGTTAAAAATAAAAAAAAAACTTGTATTTTTTATATGCATGCAACTTGGATTGAAATAATATGAATATGAAACTTGTTCGATGAAATGAATTTGTTAATTTAAGCAAAAAAAAAAATAGTACTTTGAGAAAATATAAACTAATGGGAGGTTAAAATAAAAAAATCCGCACACAAACTTGAGATGATATTATTTTGCAAAATATCATATTACAACTCGTCAAATATACAAACAAAATAAAATACCAACACCAATATGAGAAAAAAAAAAACTACAGCTAGATGTGAGGGTACATCTATAAAATTAACATTGTGTAGGGTTTGATGCGAAAATATGAGGTTGTTAAATATTAATTAACCAAAAGAGAGAGGCAAAAAAAAAAAAAAAAAAGACATAGGAGCAGGTTCGTACTATATCAAATAAACCCACCTGCCAAGTGGGACCCACCCACATTATAACACAAGCAGAGAGTAAGTATAGTGCTGTAACGGTTGGAAGATCAAAAAAAGAAAAAAAAAAAAAGTAAGGTGGGGATTGCATGAAGACATTAATTAAAGGCAAAAAAAAAAAATATATATGTATGTGTGTGCAACCCTTTTTGATTAAATTTTCTTGGTTGTTACTTGTCACTGATTGGTGATTAATTATGTGGTCTCATGACAAAAGGAAACATCTCCTTTTTTTAAAATATATACAGAGTTTTGTTTGGTTGTTGTTGTTATGTTGTTACTTTCTGTGTTCAATTTCAAATTTTGTTGTTAATTAAATCATTAATCATGTATGTGTGAATATTCTGAGATAATAAAAAAAATTGATATAAGAGTTTCTGTTAACACCGGTATTTATTTTTTTTAAATGTCTTTTGCGGAATTTGAATCTGCGTCTCTTCGTAAAGAAGTGAGATATATTATTATCCGTATTATGCTTGCGGTTCTGGCGATAATCAAAATTAATAAGCCACTGGTTTAATTTAGTGTAATGTTGCACATTTTGGATGCAATATGCACTGTGATATATTTGAATTATTAATTTATAATTGGGGACATGCAATGTAATTAGGTTGAGATTATTATATAACAAGGTAGTGGTGAAATTGTATAATTTTATAATTTTTTTAATTAAACCCTAAAGGGATTAGGCGCATGTGATGGCATTAAATGTAGGACTAATGATTCTTGGATGCCAATTGATTGTATATGATTGATGTTTCATATTCATTGACTTTATAAAATGTGACTTGTTTATTATCTACTATTGCATGTATTTATGAAAGTTGTCATATTATTCTTGATTTTTGCCATACAATATATGCCACTTTTCTAGTTAGCTTTTGTATAAATAAATTACAAAATCACCTTTTTCAATTTCCTCCCTTTGAAAAAGATATTTGAAAATAGTTGAGAGACACAATTTCAAACTATAGAATTTTTTTTTTGCTTAAGAAGAATATAAGGGTTGTTTACAAAATTTTTGGGAAAAATTGGTGGTCAATTTTAATGTATGTATGATATTTTTGCTTGATGTACAAAAAATATTGTACATAATCATTGGAAAAAAAAATCAAATAAATTGACCTCCATTTTTTTTTTACAAGTGGATGTGACTCTAAGAATAATATTTCAAATAAGCAACGGAGTTACATAAAATCTTCATTAAATAATTGAAAAGCCCATCAAATTGATAGTGATATAAGATTGTGATTTATACAATAAAAAAAAATCATAACTTCATAATTGATACCTTTGACTAAAAATTCTGAAATCTATTCACTTCAAAACCCACAGCTTGTGAGTAATCTCATTCAAAAGAAAAAAAAAATAATATTTTTGAAACAATACATTGATTTTGCCACAGCCCATAGGGCTCAATTTCTTTAAATTTCAATGTGGATAATTATACATGATAATTAAAGTAAGCCCAAATTAAAAAAAATTATATAAAAATTAATAAAGATTTCTTGTTTTAAGTTTTTGTATCTATAATTATATAAATTCCGAGGGATTTGTATTGTATATAAATAGTATTAGGAACAGTATACGATACTATTTCACAGTAATTCGAAAAAACTGTTCATGATTGCTGTTTCGAAAATTGTTTACTGTTTATATTATAGAAGTCCTCATAAAGATTACTATAATAACAAAGAATAGTGTTTCCATAAAATTATTGCTCATAATTACTGTTTGTATTACTATTTATAAAAAAAATATTCACATCCGTATGCAAAGAGCGTAACGTAGCGCGCTCTATTTTCTATTGTAGATTATCTGTAGTCGATCTATATGTAATTAATTATGAATATTTATAATATTATGTCTCAGCATCTCACTTATACTCTTTTGTTGTAATATAAATTATGTATTTCGATTCATCTTTTGAAATATAAATTAGAAACAAGATATCATCTTTTGTTGTGTGTAGTTATTTATAATTCTCAAACATTTGTGCTGCCAACAACATTTTAATTAATTACACTGCTTCTAAAAATAACTAATATTTTATCTCATACAAACAAAATTTTATAATATACACTACATGTACATCTAACACCTCAAAAAATAACATATTAATATTAAAACAGTCCAAAACACGGCAGAGCACGTTCATTTGCTAGTTTTCAACGGCAAGCTTCAAACATGAAAAAAAAAAGAAAAACAAATTATAACATTTTAGTATTTTACTAAACCACCGCCTCAAAAAGAAATTATTGAAGGTGCAAAAAGAAAAAAGAAGAAGAGAAAATAATGAAAAAAGCCAATATAAAGCCATGGTACAAAAAAACAAAAAGGTTGGTAGGTTGTTGCTTAACACATCAGACTCATAATCTCTCTGTCTCTTTTTGTGCCAGGTTGGATCTCAAACAAAAAATATAGTGAGATACCCGTGCGGTTTAGAAATTTCTGATTTTATGTGGCAGGATCAGTGCATCCTGAAATGTGGCGAGTCATATATGATTATGATTTGTATCAAAGTGGCAAAGTAGGATTTGGAAACAAGTTAATACATAAATGTATTTTTATGTGGCAGGATCAATGCATCCTGAAATGTGGCGAGTCATATATGATTATGATTTGTATCAAAGTGGCAAAGTAGGATTTGGAAACAAGTTAATATATTAAGATTTAAAAAAAATGTTTTGGGGTTTTTGATTGTAAGTTGTTTTTTAACGGTGCAATTTGTTTAATTACAATTTAGTCATAATTTAGAAACAAGATGTCTTCAAAGAAATTTAATGCTAAGAGTAAAAAAGCAAAAAGCATACAGAATATTGAAAAAAAAATTTAGAAAATAAATAAAGAAGAAAAGTAAGTAGAAGTGAAATAACAAATATTGATGGAAATGAGAAAAAGAAAAATAAATTGCTCAAGTGTACCGTGTTAAATACACAAAAAGGAAAAAAAAAATATTGACTCATACTGTCTTCTTATTTTTTTTCTTTTAGATTTCATAGGTGGCAACTTATATCGACTAAAATGCAAATTGTATGTTAAATTTCTAAAATTCACAAGTGATTTGTACATTAAAAAAGTATAATTTAGAATTTGAGAAATTCTTATTTTCCTTCACCTTTTACATATAATTTCTGCACCGCATGACCCAATACTAATAATAAAGATTATAAATCATAATAATATGATTTGATATATGTTTATACTGACACATTGGAGTATTAGTATAAACTCATTTAAATGTTATATAAATATTTTTGTCTTGTATATATGCATGAAATCAAGAGTATAAGCCTTGAAAATTTTAAACACTCTTTCTTCGATATACATAATAGTGTTCAAAATCTTGAAAATCTGTATTCAGAATCTTATGAGATGCAGAATTAATATGCAATTATCACATCTCTTTAGAATTTGTCTGTCTTTTTTTTTTTGTTAAAAGCGGTGAACACAAAAGCACATAAAAACAATTGCTACTGAGAAAAAAGTACCTAAAACATCTATAATAATAACATATATATTCTTTGCAAATTATCCATGAATGTTGTTATTATTCCTCATATTCTCATAATAAATGAAAGCTTTATGAGTTTTGGGTTCTTTTTTTTTTCTTTTCTACTAGTTATGTCTCGTCAATAGATCTTGAAAGAACATCATATTACTAAAGAGGCAAATTAAGGCCCATTGTAAGGAGCCCAAAATTGATAATTAAATAAAAGCCCAACAAAAGCAAAACATAAATTATAAACACAAACAGCCTATTTTATCCATAGTCTATACTTTTTATTGTTTTTCTCATCTCCATCTATAGAATATATCCCTAGCAATCTTTCATTATTTTTGAGCTTGACTTAAGTGTTAGTTCATTGATTTTACAGTTGAAAAATACTTATGCTATAAGAAAAAAAATCAACCTATATTAATCATATTCTGTAACTTACCTTAAATGTGTGTGTGTGTGTATATATATATATCTCATATCAATCATACAGTTGAAAATACTTATGCTTTGTTTTCCAAACTCCAGTTGCCCGGGTGCTACGGAAGACGGAAATCCCGGAGGAGATATGCATCTTCTTCTGGATCATATTCAAAAAATGATTACTCACGACAGACAATCTAGCTGAGACGTCCTATGCGGAAATCTTTTAATCGAGTAACAGGAACACGTCTTCATAGATTGCTCATATGTTGCGACCATCTAGCATTTATTTACCTATAATTCAAACTCAATATCTGATCCAATTAACTACTGGTTAAATCTGAAGAGGAGAAACGGATCGGTTTTGAAGGATCGCGTTGATCGTCAAGTTGCAACGGTCGCCTGGAACGTTTGGAAAGAGAGAAAACACAAGATTTCTCCAAAATAAATCAATGCCATCAAAGACATTACTAGAGTTGATTCAAAGAGATGCAAATTTGTGGAGAATAAACATAGGCTAGCAATTGCAGGATTCACTTTTTATATACGTATACATTATAAATTGTGTTGTTATAAATAGATCACTTTATTAATTTAATTAAGTAAAGTCAGTAGCAAAACCATATGAAGCTGAGTGATTGACCCCACTCAATTTATAAAAATATCTCAAAATTATATATGTATATACTCATTTAAAATTATCTTCTATATAATACACGTTAATAGCACTCATGTTAATTTTTCAGTCTTACTCTCATCTTAGTAATTTTTCCCCTTTACACTAGTGAGGGAAATTATACAAGTACATACCAAAAATAATAAAAAAAAATTCCAAAAAAAATTAAACATATAATATCTAGAAACATGTTAATTTTGAACATTGCATTCTCTTCTCTAGCACATGCTCTACCTGAATTTTACATGTGATTCAAATTTACTCCCGGAATAATAAACTAGTATCAATGTTGAACAATTAATTGTAAAGTACAAAATTGCAATTAATTACTGTACTGGTACTGGATGTCTGGATCTATAATAAATATACAGTAGTGATCTTGATAGTAAATGATAATTATTATCAGATTTTTTGTTAAAAATATCCCACAACTGTTGATCATGTACCGTGTATTATCTGTTGAGATTTTTAATGGAAGATTTTTTTTTTTCACATTAATTAGCAGAAAACCAACTGTAATAACTTTCTCCAAAGGTAAAATCACTATCCGAAATGTAAGTGATATACTATTATTTGAAAATTCTCACATCAATGTAATTGAAACACAACAAATTAATTAGCAATATGAATTTAGTTGGAATTCAAAGATAGAAAGAATGAAGCAAAAAAATAGCCAGGTGTCTATGACATATGTGAAAAGTTAGCTTGGAATTTTTATGGTTAGATCATACATATTTTTTTTATTTAATTAAAATTAATTTTCATATTAAATCTTTAGAAATATTTATGAGAAAATTTGAAAAATAAATAAGAGGTTTTTTTTTTCAAACAGAGGATATGAAAATAATATGGACCTGTCAGTGAGACTATATTTGAGCTTAGAAAGTCCGGTTCCATAATTCAGATCCAACTTTTAGAATTAATCCCAAGTCTAATCCATCTACTTTGATTTTTTTTTTAGTTTGTGAGGAGATTAGGAGACGAGAGTACATTGCACCAATTAAGATACTTATATGATTTTTTACTTTTTTTTATATTATATTTTTTAATTTTTCGACGAAGACCGTAGACCATTTGTCAAAGGTCATGTATTGATTATTATTGTTGTTGTTGTTGTTGTTATAATAATGTCTAACTTATTTCATATAGTACTTTAATATCCAGCTTAAATAATAATTTATATAAATTGAATAATAGTATTATATAAATAAATTGAATAATAAAATCATTAATTTAAAATAAAACTTATTTAATATGAATAATAAATTTGATATCAATGACGGTGTATATATATATATATCATTTAAGATTAAATTTAGGAGTTAGCTTTGCGTAAATAAAAAAATTTCGCTATATTTTGAATGTTGCATTTATTGAATGCCTGGTAACTAGTCATCTATAAAAATGAAAATGCATTTTATATTATACTCATACCGTGTTTCAAGCTTTATCTTTTATTTTACCCACTTTCTTTGTATCCGGATCTCACACAGTTAAATTTTGTAGGAAAGTTATTTTATCAATGAATGCAAAACTTATAATTTTCCAAGATCAAATACAAATTCCTTATTAATAAATAACACAAGTACTTCTGTCCACCTCAACCCCCCTTTTCTTCCAGCTACCTCAATTAATACATGACTCTTCATGTAAGGAAATCACAATTTCAAACGAAGTAGTCGTTGTCTCTTTAAATTCGACAAACCTAATTTTGTTTGAATTATGACAAATCTTGGACCTGATTTGTCTAGCCATCATCCAACCACCTCATAGCGTATCAGATAGTGTATTGACTGTGTTGATGCTTGACAGTATTAATGACTATTATGTAAATATTTTTATATAAATTAGAGCTTAGGTTCCTTGCACCAAAACCTAATACATAGTAACTAATTGAATTTGGAAAGAAAGAAAAAACCATTGGGCTCATTCACTAAGCATGAAACCAATTCCAATTCTTTCTCTCCTCTTCTACACAATCTTTTGTGGTACAGAAGCAGAGACAATAGGCCAAGCACTTTTGAAATGGAAAGATAGCTTGAATGAGACATCAAGCTCTCTTATCAACTCATGGTCATTTCACAATTCTTCGAACCCGTGCAACTGGTCGGGAGTCGCATGTGATCACACAGGCAACATCACGCAACTCGAGCTACAAAACGCCACCATCAACGGCACATTAGATGAGTTGAACTTTCACACTCTGTCGGGACTCTCAATGCTCGATCTCAGCAACAACCTTCTACATGGATCCATTCCTTCCACCATCTCAGCACTTTCAAATCTCAAGTTTCTCAACTTGGGGAATAATCAATTTGATGGACACATTCCTCCGGAGCTTGGTTCTCTCTCGGAACTTCTCATCCTCAAGCTCTACAACAATAGTTTTGTCGGGCCTATTCCTTTTTCGCTTAGCCAACTCCAAAAGGTAAAATACATTGATCTTGGAGCAAATCGACTAGAGAACCCGGACTACTCAAAATTTGATGTTATGCCATCTCTTACTCACCTCTCTTTGTATAATAATAACCTGAGTTCAAACTTCCCGTCGGTAATACTCGAGTGCGCAAACCTCACATATCTTGATTTGTCACAGAACCAATTAACAGGTCTCATACCTCATTCACTAGGAATGAGCATGCCCCATCTCAAGCACCTCAATCTCTCATACAACAATTTTAGCGGTGAGATACCTTCTTCCTTTGAATACTTATCGAGGCTTCAAGATCTCAGCCTCGGGTCAAACAACCTTTCCAGAGGGATACCACACTTTCTCAAATCCATTTCTCAACTCAGAAAGTTAGAGTTATTTAACAATCCCTTCGGCGGTTCCCTTCCATCTTTTTTGGGGCATCTCGGATTGCTCGAACGTGTTGATTTAGCAAAAGTACAACTAAATTCAACAATACCCTCGGAACTTAGTAACTGTAAAAATCTCACCTACATAAACCTCTCCAATAATTTGCTCTTTGGAAATTTACCGTTGTCATTTTCGAACCTTACCAAATTGCAATACCTCATTATTTCACATAACAGTTTAGCCGGATATATCCCGTTCGAGATTGGAAAGCTGGTGAGGTTGATGTCTATAGATGTTTCCTTCAATAAATTAACAGGTCCTATCCCTCCAACAATTGGAAAGCTTAAAAGGCTCCGATATCTAAATTTGGGCGCAAATAACCTCAATGGAACAATTCCGGTGGAGATTGGAAAGATGCAACAACTGATTCAACTCATCATTGTAGGGAATCAGTTGGAAGGAACTATGCCCGGTACTATCAGAGACCTCCCAATGCTCCAACTTATTGTTGCTAATAAAAACAACTTTACAGGCATCGAACCTGGTTTCTGTAAAAGTAGGAGCATCAAGTATTTCATGCTCGCCTCAAATAGATTTTCGGGAGAATTCCCTCGATGTTTCTGGGACTTGGTAGGGCTCGAGTATCTCGATATGAGTGTGAATAATCTTTCCACCATAGGCCCAAGTGATTATGCTGTCTCAAATTCATTTCTCAAGGGGCTTAACCTTAATGACAATGGTTTGATCGGAGAGTTTCCTACGATTCTCAAACATTGCAAAAATTTGAACTTACTACGCCTTGCAGGGAATAAATTTATTGGAGAAATCCCAACATGGATAGCAGACAAACTGCCATCCCTGGTAGTTCTTCAACTGCGTTCAAATTCGTTTCATGGTAATATACCACCACAACTTTCACGAATCCGATCCCTTCAAATTTTGGATCTTGCTGAAAACAATCTATCGGGGGAAATTCCACGAGCTTTAGGCTCTCTTCAGAGCATGGAAAAAGAGCAACAACTGTCATCTAGTAAAAAAAACAACGTGTATAATCTATTTTGGGATACAAGCGCAAACAACAATTTTACCGCCGGAGTTACTATAAAATGGAAAGGACGGGAATATTACATTCCTTTAAAATCGGGTTTTGTGACGACCATAGACCTGTCATCAAACCACCTCACCGGGTCAATTCCCGAAGAAATAACAAAGCTTTCAGGTTTATTGGTCTTGAGTCTAGCAAATAATTCCATTGATGGAAAGATTCCGGCTACAATTGGGAATATGAAACAATTAGAATCGCTAGACTTATCAATGAATCGTCTCACCGGCACAATTCCTCAAAGCCTCGGTTCTTTGAACTTTCTAGAGTGGTTAAACCTTTCATACAACAACTTGTCGGGACCCATCCCGACTAGTTTTCAGTTGCAAACACTCGATGACCCGTCAATTTACATCGGAAATTCAGGTCTGTGCGGGTTTCCTCTCGCCCAAAAATGCTCAAATGGTACAGATATTATCCCTCATGATAACTATGGCCATAATCACAAGAAGAAATTAAACTTTGCTTTCTGGATGCTTGTAGATTCAACAATTCTTGGGTTTGTTTTGGGTTTTGGAGGCTTTATGGCAGTTCTTGCACTAAAAAGGTCATGGAGGTTCAGATACTTTCATTATATCGATTCCATTCAGTCAAAAGTGCATATTAATTAGGTTCTTGCTTCATAAATCATGGGAAAGACTAGAATGATCTCTAGAATAATGTAGTTAATCTTCCATGGAGTGTGCATGTTATATATGTTTGTAAAATTTAACTATTTATGGTTGTACTAAGTGCTATGTATAAGTTATATCTTTCATGGTTTGTACATTGTTATATTTCTAATTATTAACTATAGTTTTTGTATCAATCTGGCGTCTTCCATGGTCACGACGGCGATGTTATCAGTACTCCATGAACAAATTGAATTATTAATTACTTACATTGTGTTCTCATCTCTGAAGGAAATTCATTGCTTGTAAATCAAAATGCAAGGAATTTTGCACCAGTTCAAGCAGGTCATATTTATTGAGGAGATACTTTCCAGCCTCTAACAATGTCTTTTTACAACTCTGCCATATTTCATCACCACCCATCACATAATTATAAATTTGCATTAAAAAGTGCTACTCTGAAACAATGTAACATTGTCCTGGAAATCATGATAATTTATTCACCCTATTTTTTTAAGGACGTGCACTTATGTAAACTAATTTGCTCAAAATACTTCCATCCAATAAAAAACAGCCACCATCTGTAATGAAAATGTGCTAATGAAACATTAGTTTTCCGCCCTACACACCACGGCCCGTCCGACCCTGCCCCCAAACCAACAAAAAGAAAAGGCATCTAAAGGAGGTAATCCATCTCCTAGCTTCCAAGCAAAACTTCTACTGTCGACACGCGCCACATGAGTCAGTAATTACAACAGCTCATTGGGTTATATGTCGGTCCATATCAGAAAATTGTTCTAAACCTACTTATTCATCCTTTGCTTCTATCCTTTTAGCTCTTTAGTTAGAACTCGAATCAGCTGTTGCAATAAAGGGATCTGCCATCATCTGATTTTGCATTAAGGAACTATTGCATTTGAGTATTCCTCTTCATAAATAATTATAAATATTAGATAGGAGTTCTAATCAGCAGGACTTGGGAGTAGCTCCATGTGCCGTGTAATAGCATCAGGACAAGACTGGCCACGCAGAAGCTCTAATCGGTTGAATGGAGGCATGAACTGTAGAATGTAGTCTTCACCTGCAATTAAATATAAAATAGGATTATTATTTGAAATTCCTCTTGCATGACAATTAGATGAAAGAAACATTTACCCTCTTTGACAGTTCCGTACAGCCAACAAAGAACTTCATCGGTGAAGGCCAGGCATACACCTCCCTGCATTGCATTGAATGGTGCTAATTTGATCAAGTATAGTAACAGTACCTTCTTGCAATGACTCATATTGTGTATTTGTGTTAAACATAATTTTCAAATTATTAATTATCAATGTCACATTTTGTTTAATAGAATGATGAAGAATGAAAAATATACTACAATACTGCGATGAAGCAATGACTTCCTACATTATTTTATGGCGCTTCCATATTCTCATTTACAGTAAATAAGAAAGACCAGTCTAAGGAATGTTACACATTTCCTGTTTTGGTCCCTGAACATTCTCTCTGCACCTCCTTATATTTTATTTAATGAAAAATTAGATATGAAATTTAGTCAACAAGTGTTGACTACGGAATGGATAACTCGGTGATGTTCTTCACAAAAATGATTTGTTGTACATTGCTGCTAATTGTTATTATGTCCTCAATTGGTAAATGTCAGAAAATGAGCCAAAATGGTAATCTCAACTGTAGGAACCAAATATGGGAAAAGCTTAATGCTTCAAAGACTGTTCATGCAACATACTCCAAGGGAGCAAGAGTACAATATGCACCCCCCTCCAACCACCACCCCCAATCCCCCCCACCCCCCACCAGTGAGGAAAAGAATAATAACGCAAGCACAAATAAAATAAAACAGAAAGAAAACCAAGCTCACTGTGAGGCCTATTACTACTTACCACTGTTAAAAATGTTACGAGTTCCACTTAATAATGAACAAGCAAAAATAAACCCCAATGACATTCAACAAAATCACTAACTCATATGATTAAGCTAAAAGGGTAGGAGGGGGCTAATAGCACACCTGCCAGTAATTCTTCACCTTCACTCTTTGTGTAATCTTACTGATTTTCATCATTTCAGTTCGCACTAGTATGCCCGCATCATCCCTGCCAAAAGATCCATGATAGACTTAACAACTCTAACATCATAGAACAGTAGTAGAAACTGAAATGCTTCTCGTATTTTAGATATTCTTTGCTCATTGATAAACAATGCTAATATGATCCAGCAGTTGTTCTTCACCTTCTCCCGATTCACGAGGCTATTGCAATTGAGCATCCTTTATGCTAATTATTTAATGGTGTTCTTGCCTTCAGAAAATGCAAAAAAGGCAAGTTCGAAAAAAACAAAAAAGAAGTATGAATTATAGCAGTTTACTCATATGTATCAGTGATGCTGATGTTAAAACGTAAAAAAAAAATGAAAACATAAACAAATAAAGAAAACAGACAAGTTAAGAAAAAATCTTAAGCAGACTACCTGAAGCCAACGACAATATAAGGGACTCCAGCAAGGAAGGATTGGATCTGCAACAGAGAAAAATAGATATTAATAGATGGACAGCTAAAAGTAGACCACAAAACAGGAAAAAGATACTTATAGAAACCATAAAATAATAGCCAAAACCATCAAAACTCTAAAGAGTTGAAGCAGGTGACATATAAATCTAAAAAGAAGGTAAAACGATGTGTGACATCAAAAGAGAAAGGTTTAACCATTTGAAAACCAAATAACACAAATTAACAAGGAATACTATACCATAAAAGGTGCACAATATAGAAAGACATGCTAGACCAGTAAAGAATATAGACGAACTAGTTTGGCAATGCAAACTTATACTGATGAATCTTTCTCAAACAGAAATTAAAACGAAATACTTACCCAGAACTTCAGTAGTTTTTCTCTCTCAAACCTTTCCTCTGTATGATAATCTAACTGTTACGAATTAAAAAAAAATATTATAATACAAACTAAGCATTAAGCCACAGATCTTCATATCAACATTGAACCAGTCCACTAACATGAGGTACCAGTATACCGCACATGTACCAATTTGATAACAATCCCAACCTTTTTCTGGGTTTCCTGTGCTATGGCCATCCTTGTGTTCAATTAAGATGTAGAAAATGAACAGTGGTTTAGTGAGGTGTAGACAGGACAAACAAACAGCAAAAATAACTTGTATTCTACGGGAATAAAGATACCTCTCTACTTGTCTTTAATTCAATGTAGAACCTCCTCCCATCATCATGAGAGTCACAACAATCCATCTCAGCACCCATAATTATTCGATGAGCGCCAATCTTTGTCTTAATTACTGAACAGAACTCCACATTTGCATCAATGCCCATGTTTTCACCCTCCTCTGTGGCAATGTTCTCAAACGAATACCCCCAGTAACATCTAATAAGAGACATATTATAAGATATAGCAAAATAATTGCTGATTTTCTTACCATATGAGGATCTGAAAATGATTTAAAGATTATACCTCCTTCGCTCTAGCTCACTTTGTGGTCTTTCCGGGAGTTTATGGACATCAAGGTAGACAACACCTTTTCTTTTATGCACACCCATTTTCCATGGCTCATTTCTTATGTAAGCTGTGGCCATGATCTGGTAATGTAATGAATTAACAATGTATCTACATTACTGAATATGCATGTTCATAAAATAAATAGTAATATTAAAATGGTTTACTAATGGGTATACACTTGTACAGCATCAGCAAAGGCATCAGCACAGAATTAAAGTTTATAAGAACATGTATTATATATGAAAAAAAATTACGTTTTCATTATAAGGGACTTGCAATTTTTTTTTTTACTGAACAAAATTAAAAGCAGCAGCATGTAATGCATACCTTGTTAAGATTATTTCGATATGTCTGCAAAAAAGAGAGGGAAAAAAAAAGCACAACCAATTTATTAGATCCTTCTTTGGCAGGTATACGATCGGATTACAGAGAAGCATTGATATTTGATAGAGCAAATAATAGTTACCACAAAATGCATATTGTCAAGCGGAACTGTAGCATTCCTTACACAAGCAAGCAGATCGCCAAATCCCTCAGAGCCCAAGTCTGCAAGCAAAATAAACTATTTTAATGTGCACTATTTGAGAGGACCATGCAACTGGTGTAACAAATAAATTAATTAGCAGATTACATGTATTCAGTAAAGAAGATATTTTCCCAGCTAATTACTTATGACCATTTTGTGTCAAGTTTCTATAATAACCAGGAAACTTAGTACTAAAGCTCAAGTTTAGGAGCAATCACCTCTTTTCTCAACAAATGTATCGAAACCAATGTTCAGATCAGTGCCAATACAGTCCTGAACAGACCGCTTGAAAAGCCTCTGAAATATTAAGACAAGATAAACATAAATCACATGTCAATCAATGAACTAACAAATGCGAAGAACACTATAGAGAAAGCTCAAGGAGCAAATAAACTAAGCTACAAAATTCTTACAGAAATTTGATAAATGATCGAAAAGGGACCATTTCTAAAAGAAATAGAAAAGAAAGGGTGAGAAACCCTACCAGGCTGCGATCGTCAAAATAAACCTCTCCACCTTCCACACGGCTGTAAGAAGCAATTTCACAAGGCTGCAAAGCATAGTATTAGTGCTATCAATGACAATCCTACAAATACGCAGAACTTCATGTTTCCCTTCGAATAAGAAATATGCAATTCCAGTTTGACACTTTTAAGTTTTTATAAATTTATTATGGTTTCCAACAGCCCTTCTTTATAATATAATTTAAACTAAGTAACAAATGCAAAAATTCCTCAAATTCATAGCTACATAAAACATCCACTGGATTACCCTCCTACCCATCCTTCTGCTCATTGCAAAATACACTTCCCATTCAACATACAGCTCAATAATATTTCATAAAGTTCCGTAAGAAAATGATTTCACGAAGCAGCTCCACAATTAGCTAAGAGTGAATGTCAGGAGGAATGGCAACATGAGTAGTACCTGCTGAATGGCAACAGGCTTCCTTGACAAAGTCTCCTCGCTCTTGTTCAGTTTCAACTCAGAGACGAACCGTTCGTCGTTTCGACCATTCGCATGAGAAAACCTACCGAAACCGAATCCTCCCCTATGAGGATAAGGCCCTGTTGGACGTGGCAAGATGCCACCCCGACCACGTGCGAATCCACCTCTGCTGGGGTTGTTGTTCCTAATAGGTGGTAGCACTGAAACAAATAGTATAGGTAGAGAAAAAACAAAGAATCAATAAATGGTTACAAACACTACATGCTACCAATTAAATACATTTCTGAGCAAAACAAAGAAAATCACAGAACATGGATGGTTTAAATACCATTACACCAGATAGTTGAAGCAGAAACTATTTCACATCTAATCTAACAGAAAGCCCCTTGCGTTTAGAAATATAAGTAATTAACCAGTACCAGGCACTAAGTAAGGACTCCGAGCAGGGGTATTCTGGTAATCCTCGTTGTCAGAACCAAACAGATCTTTATCCTCGACCTCCTCGGCCTCCGTCTGACCTAATATTCCGACCGAATCATACTCGTACTCCTCCTCTCCACCTCCACCACCTCCAGCGGCGCCAGCGACGGCACCACCGCTACCTCCGCCACTACTACTACTCCTAGAACTACCGCTCGAAGAAGAGGAGGCAGAGGAAGATGAAGGGGATGACGAACCGGACGAATCGGCCCCGCCATGGCCTCCCTCCGCTTGCTCATGCTCGGGTTCTTCCTCCTCTTGATCAAACTCTTCTCCGAATATATCTACCTCATGCTCCGACAAATCCATGGCGGCGGGCGGCGTCGATGGCCGGATTGAACTCGTTGAGAGGAGGTGATCGCGCGCAGCTCTAGAGCCTGCTGCGACGACAGCTTGCGTGAGGTAAAACAAAAAGAGAGAGAGAGAGAGAGAGAGTCGAAGGGGTTTTCAGTGAGAACAGCGATGCTTACGGGCAGACAATTTTCCAAGTCCGATTTCTTTTGTGTGTTTTGGGGGGTATCTCTCTAGACGGCTTTCTGCGGTTTCTTTTTGGAGAATTTTTATGTTTATATATTTTATGCCTATAACATTAGGAGTTGACAGATACACGCCTATGTACTTAATTATATATATTAAATAAATTATTATATATATTAATGATTTTATTATGTAATT
This sequence comes from x Bolboschoenoplectus mariqueter, assembly GCA_037678475.1. Taxonomy (NCBI): domain Eukaryota; kingdom Viridiplantae; phylum Streptophyta; class Magnoliopsida; order Poales; family Cyperaceae; genus x Bolboschoenoplectus; species x Bolboschoenoplectus mariqueter. Next base: position 3,844,467 of record CM075247.1, read on the forward strand.
CATTTTATATAATATTATTATTATATAATTTAAATGAATTATTATATATATTTATGATATTTAAATTAAATAATAATAATATTATACATAATGAAACTATTAACATGTATAATAACTCATGTAATGTATATAATAAAGTCTGTATCGATGACGGTATCAATAATGATATCTTCGTAATATTTCTCTTTAATATTTGTAAAAACATGTTATATTTCTTTCACGGAATTTCGTGTACGTTGTTTCAAAACTTTCAAAAACTCAAAATTATATATATATATATATATATATATATATATATTTTTTTTTCTAATATTGTTTTATTCTTCTAAAATATTAAAATGCTCATGTTTGCTCAATGAACCATTATAATATAATATCAAATATATTCAAACACAAATTAACGCTTATTAAATATTATAAAACTCGAACTGGAATCTTAATTATATTTTATGGCTATTGCATTATTGCTTTCTCTTTCTCAGGTTGTTCAAGTAATAATTCTTTAAAGAGCTTTTTATTTTAAAAAAAACAAACTCTTTAAATATCAGATCATATTTCATTGCCACCTTTTCCTTCTCTCATTTCTCTCATTTCTTTTTGAACCTCGTTATCTCTTCTGACAATAATATTATTTCTCAACTGAAGAATCAAAACAGAGATTGTATTTATAGTTTATTTACTAATGATTTGATTAAAAAAAAGTTTTATCTTTTATTCATAATAAGGATAAATGAGAAACAGTAGCTAATTTATTTTTTTATTAGAAAAATAAAATTGCAAAATTTACTCACTAATTCAATGATTTGAAATAACTATCATTTCATCCAAATACAGAATAATAATTTAAACTAATCACTAATCTGAATTAACACTATTCTCATTCCCACCAAACATGCCTTATTTGATTATAAAGATTGCAAAAATAATCAAATTATTCAGAGATTATATGCATCATAATATTATGTTCTCTTCTAACGTGATAATGTGATGGAAGATCTGTCATGCAATTATAAAACTTTCACCTTTTTTTTAATTTTATTTCGTTGATGTTGTGCATTGAATTGGATAACGATTCAATTCGTATAGTTTGAAATCTACTGTGTCTATTGGAGAATTCTATACAAAATCACTAGTGCCTTTAACCACTTACAATATTGTAGTAGTATCATTTATTTTTATAGTTTTCTTGCATTTGCATATGATAGATTGAACATTATCATCAGGATCAATCAGAACAGTTTTTATAGTGAGTTGGCATCCTCTGAAGTACTTTATCTGAAAGAGTCACACGTCACCTTTCTTTATATATATCTCAATGATGTCCGCTATAGTCAATGTTATAATAATTGCGTGTGATTTCTGCTCATTTCATCCTCTGAAGTAGCTGTTTCCTTCAGAGAATATGGTCTCCTTGATAGTAGCCTCCTGACTATCGAGATAAACTTTGTGACAGAGCTATTGCACAGGCATTTAAATTATACAAACTTATAATCTCTCGATGAACTGCGGTTTATTTATAGAAACATGTTGTATTTTTCTTTTTGCGGAGTTTCATCTTTGTTGTTTTTAGAAGTTCCAAAACCTCAAAATTATATATTTTTTCTTCTAAAATTTCGTAATATCATATTTATTCTTCCAAATTATTAAAATGTTCATGTTTGCTCAATAAAATATTATAATATATCAAATATATACAAACACAAATTCACTCTTATTAAAATATTTATAAAATTCAAACTAAAATTTGAATTATATTTTATAACTATTATATTCTCGTTTTCTCTTCTTCACATTATTCAAGTAATAACTCTTTAAATAATAAAACATATTTCATTTTTCATCTTCTCATTCTCTCTCTTCTCGATTTTCTCTTTGGCTCCCACATTTTTCCCCTTCTTTTCTCCCAAAACAAAACTCGCTACATAAAACATCATCAAAACACAGACGCAGAGGAACCAGATCCTCTTCAGACAACAGTTGTTATTAGTTATTAGTTACCATTTAATGCCACTCTCACTCGGTCACAGCCAAGTGTCGGTCTGGTCCGGTGTCCGATCGACTCCTCAGCCCAGCCACAGCGGCGAGAGATGCAACCCCAATCGGAATCGGCGATGTGGAAGCCGACGGATTACGCCGACGCTGGGTACTGGGATGCTCGCTACAAGACGGAGAAAGGAGGCGCTCCGTTCGACTGGTATCGCTCCTACGCCGCTCTCCGACCTTTCCTCCGCCGCTTCGTTCCTACCTCCTCACGTGTCCTCATGCTCGGCTGTGGCAACTCACGTAGTCCCCCCTTCCTCCTCTTCTCTCAATTTCTTTTTATCGGTTTCTGTTTTTGTTTAATTGGGGGATCTTTTGAGGTTTGTACTGGTATAGGGTAAAGGTGCAGTCAGCTCTGACTATATGAATTGGTGTACGGAAACAAGTAACTGATATGTCTAATTAGGGATTCTGTACTGGTACTGAGCCTGATATGCACCATGTCCTGAGATTAGTTAATGTGCGACGGAGATATTGGCTTTTATTTGGTTTAAGTTATCGATTACTGTTTCAAATGAATTGCCGGATTGATGAGAATAATGCAACTCTGAATTAATCGGGGACGTCTGATTTGTTGCTTTAGTCATGTTTCTAGGAATAGTTTTAGACCTTGAGACTAGTAATTTTATTTGGTCGGTTATGAAAAATAAAGATGCTTTGTGATTGCTGAATTTTAAGTTTTCTTTTGGATCCACAGTGATGTCAGAGGATATGGCAATGGATGGCTATACAGAGATTGTAAACGTAGATATTTCATCAGTGGTCATAGATATGATGAAAAAGAGACATGAGCATATTCCCCAGTTGACCTGTATCCTTTGCTACAAGTGGCATGGTGATTAGTATTAGAAAGCTCTATTAGGTACATAATCACATTGTATGGAATGAGAAAACGGCTACTCCATATAGTCATATATAGTTCATGAACATAGTCCTGTAACCAAGCATTTGTGACACATGATCCCTGATCCTCTATACTGTGTGTGACAGGATTACTATTGATACTGCACTGTTTTTGCCAAGCTGTACCGAACTGTACTGGTCAAGTGCTTGCCAAGTCTAATTCTTTTTATACTTTTAAGTGAAATTTTATGCAAGTACAATGCTTTGGGGTTTAAGAATTAGCTTCTATTCCCACCAAAAAGATCAGCCTTTTCTGTACAGGCTTGCATATATGGTATTGGTGAAATTCAATACTTTCTTTAAGGACATATTAGCATTGCAACTAAGTTGCATTCTTATTTCTGTATCTACCAGAGAAAACCTAATGGTTTTAATTTGGTCATGATTTATGCTTTTTTGTCAACCTTGAGAATTTTAGATATGCAAATGGATGTACGGGATATGAGTTTCTTTTCTGATACGTCTATTGACTGTTTTGTCGATAAAGGTATGGATCTTTACTTTCCTTTTTACGTGCTTCTGCTTCTGGAATTTTCTTCCTAATCTCGGAAGGCTAACTGTGTCGTTTTTAATTTTAAGGTACTTTGGATGCATTGATGGTAAGCCTTTTTGTAATTCTCAATCCGTAACTTCCATTTTGAAGAGTTACTTAGATTTACTCAATTGTTTGGCTTCAGTGTGGCACAAATGCTTCAAAAGCGGTATCTGAAATGCTTGGAGAAGTTAACAGGTTTAGGATCATTCTAATGTGATTTTTCTGTCAACTCCATTTGTTATACTTGTTATTTATTTATTTGTTTTTTCATTGCAGGATTCTTAAGCAAGGCGGAATATATATGTTGGTAAATATTAATTCTTATATCGATTTTTTCCACTCAAACTTGGTATCATAGTATTATTTTGGTTGTATGGCTCATGATCCGTGTTTCCTGGCAGATAACATATGGTGCGCCATCAGCTCGAGTGCAGTACTTGAAGCAAGCAGGACCAAGTTGGAAAATTACATTATACATACTTTGTACAGTCTCTTTTCTTCCCTTCCTTTTTCTTTCTTTCTTTGGAGGAAGAAATCACCACAGTCTGGTCTTGTTCACAGCCAGCTGTACAGTTGAAGAGAAAATATTTTACGCTTAAATGTTGTTTAATGTATGTATTTCTTTTTCAGCCAGCAGTAGAGTCGAAGAGGAAATCAAAATCAATGGATCGTCCAGTTCGGCAGAATTAAACATGGAGCCTGTTCCTCTAACAGAGAACGGTCAGTTACCTGCTGGTTTTGTTCTTGAAGACCTCGAATCGCATTACATTTACATATGTGAAAAGATGCCTGAATCGAATTGAACCTATTCTCTCTAATAACCTTGGAGAATAAAAAAGGTGCTGATCTGTTCTCACAACTGATAGCATGTAATTTTAGCATCAGTATAGCTTTAGAACTTAAGATGCCTGAATCACATTTATGCTAATTTAGGGAGGTGTTTCAACATTTAGTTCTTTTTGTACGACCTGATGTTTTTGTTGTATTCACAACTTTGTATAATGACATTTGTTATCAGTCAGCTTCATATCTGGTTAATTATAAACTCTTGGTAACAAGGCATGCATTAGTTTATTCTTTATTGAGCTAATAAGATGTGAGCTTTCTGTGGGGGCACAAGCTATTAAGAAAGTGCAAAGCTAGAGTACATATTTGTTGCCCCTACTTGTCTCAAATTTGGATTATTTTGCATTTTCAGATTCGTATTATGGAAATTATAATCCGGTATGTGAATTTCGGATCGACGACCCATGCTATGGTCCAAAGCTTTTGGCTCTACAACATTAATGACATGTAGAGAAAATTGGTAATGTCAGCACAGTGTGTGAGACATTGCCTAAATGTTTTGACAAGAAAGGATCTTTTCTGGTTTTGACTTGATGTGAACTAATTTTATTTCATATGTTATATGGTTTTCATATTTACTAATAATAATTGATCCAAATCGGAAAAAAAATTAAAAAAAAAAGTTTATATCACATACAAGAGGATACATTGGTTAACAAAATTGAGTCACCCACTTTGAAATTACCTTTAACAGAGTATGGCAAGCTAATTATAGTTAGCTGTAAATAAATGTACATTAACCCCTGAATATATCGTTTGATAATTATTTATTTTGATATTATATTTTAAATTAATTAATATAATCTTGAAAATTAAAGAAAATATTAATTGAAAGATTATTGTTGGACGTATAGACAGCTTATCTATCAATTCAAATTGTTCTGCCCTTATCTTATATTATATCATATAACTGAAAATTTTAAATTACTCGATGGATAATAAGCATATATTAAATTTCATCATTTTTCAGATGTGGATATGCACACTATATCAATTTTTTTTTTTTTTACAATGTCTTAAGTATCGAGATGAATAATTGCTAGCTAATTCATTCATACATTAAAATAGGAAAAAGGTTTTCAGAAATAAGCATCTAAAAAAAATCAGGCTAAAAATAAGATATTCAATCATAGACCTCTTGAATGAAGACTATTAATAGAATTGTTGCTTTTTGTTATTTTATTTTGGGGCCTAGGAGATGTAGAATTAACAAACACAATCATACATTTGGATCAAGTTGTAAGTTATTGTCATAAACAACATAAATATCACTGAAATGAGAATTCAATGTATATATATGGAATCTACTAGTAGACTAAATATCTATATCAATGAATTTATGGCGAATTTTGGAATTTCTTTTGGCTTCAAATCCAATTCTTAAAATCTCATAACAAGAAATCCAGATGCAGATCTGCTCGTTTAAATTCACACGATCACATTCACGTCAATTTACAAAGATATCTCCTCTCTAAGTCTCACAGGATCTTGGACCCTCAATTCTAAATCAGACGGTCCATATGAATCAACCTTTGTACGAACTAGGAACCATAACTGCCACGTGTCGCTCATCTCTTTCATAAACAGAGGGGGGAGGCGATTGTAATTTGTGATGATGAAGGGACGAAAATAGAAATGTGGCGTCATCAGAAGCCAGAAGAGGGAGACAGAGAACTCCAAAATCCAACCTCTTTTTATCTCGTTGTCGTCTCAACCACCTCTTGTCGGGTTTGAACCCGCTTTAGCGAAGTGGATTTGACAATTCGCATCCACTAACAAGCACAGCTCTCCTTCCGTCTCGGTCGCTCGCTCGCTCGATCTCGTCCAGGTACAGATCCAAAAGTTATCGCGATCGCGATTGCTTTTACAGTGGGACCGAGGTTAGGTTGAAGACTTGGATTTGGAAGGAGGGGAGGGGGGAGGGAAATTTCAAATTGGCATTGAATGTTTCCCAGTGGAGACAATGGGGGGGGGGGGGGGGTCCCCTCCAAGGGTTATAAAGTGCAAATCATGATTTCTAGTTATTGTTTAATTGATTCTCTATTTCTTTTTGTTAGTTTATTCTTCCTTTTCTTTTTCTTTATTTTATGAAAGGAATAAGAGCACAACTGTATTGTACTGTAGGGAATCTGGTAGTTTAGGACTTTAAGTAGGTCGAATTTTGGATTAGTTTAGGTTAATTGACTGATTGTTTAGTATTTAAATTAAGGTTGATTAATTATGTCACATATATAGATAGTGTGATATGTTTCCTCAAGGGTTCAATTCTCTTAATTTTTATGATGAATGGTATTTTTCTTGTGAGTTTGACCACAAACTATTATTATAAGTTTCATGCTTCCTCAACAGATCTATGAGTTATCCTTTTTCCTAAGATATAAGCTTATTTTTCTTTGGTAAAATTAATTTTAGACATGAGGAACACAGGCGGGTTCAGGATCCAGGCTAAATGGGACAAGCGTCTCGTGCACAAGTTTTGTGACCTCTGCATAAGAGAAATAGAGATCGGTAACCGGCCTGGCATGCGTCTGACCACAATAGGTTGGCACAATGTTTTGTCGAATTTTGCAAAGGAAACAGGTCGGGGGTACGGTCTGAAGCAGTTGAAGAACAAGTGGGACATGCTGAAAAGAGACCAGAAGCTATGGAAGCTCTTGCTAGAGAACGAGACCGGAATCAAGTGGAACCCAAGGAAGGACACACTTGATGCTTCCAGTAATTGGTGGACGGAGAAGATCAAGGTATTAATTAATTATTTGATTAGTTTGTTTAATTGTATTGAAACGAACCTTGATTAGTACCAAGATACGTACCTGGTGATGCACAATGGCAATGGATGTGATTTTAACAGTACCAACTATATGTTGTATTTCGTATGACTTAAATTAAATAGTTTCAAGGGTCATGTCATGAGTTTTCTTTTAATGTTTTGTGTTGTTTTTAATGTGAAAGTGTGAACTATAATTAGGTTTTACCCGAGGCAAGGAGGTTTCAAAGACATGGAATTGACCCCGAGTTAGAGCAAAAACTGGATAAGATGTTTACAGTTGTCTGTGATTTGGATGAATATGCTCCTGTGCCAAGTGACACTGATGAGCCGGACTACTACGATGAACCCCAACATCCAAGAAAAAGAAAATCATGTGATAATTCTTTTTGGCGAGAGAAATCACAAAGAATGAAATTTGTTGCGGATCCAATTCCAAGTGAATCAATTATAATAAAAAATCCACTCGAGAAAACTATTCCACTAGAAAGTTCCCCGAAGGTGGATGGAGTCGTGGATCCAATTCCAAGTGAACCAATTATAAGAAAAGATCCAGTTGAGAAAACCATGTCACCGGCAAGTTCCCTGAAGGTGGATGGAGTCGTGGATCCCAACCCAAGGCCAATTAATCGGGCAGATCGACTGTCTGATGAATTTGAGAGCAGGAGCACCTCGATCAAATGTGATCATACGTGCTCGATTACTGATGCGATACAGCTTTTGGATAGCATTAGTGAGGTACCAAAAGCAAGCCCACTTTATTATTTTGCAATTAAATTAATATTAAACAAGGATAAGCGGGAGGTCTTCATGGCGCTCACACCGGAGACTAAGGTATGGTGGCTTAAGATGGAAGAAGAAGAGAGTAGGAAGTCGAATTAGGATTCAGGGTGCTGCTAGTGAGTGTTCTGATAATTTTAAAGGTTTTTTATTTCTTGGTTATTTTCTTGGGGATTATTACACAAACTTTTGTGTGATCATATTTTATTTAATTTATTGATAGAATTATGTTAAAGATAGATATTTATCATTTTATACTTACTCTTTCTGGGTCTTTCTTGTTATATTCTACAAGAAAGAAAAGACCAACTTTCAGGGATAAAAACAAGGAACTTAACTAAATGTTTTGAAATTAAAAAAAAATAGAAGATTGACGCAGATGATTTGATGATTAGGTAGTGTGTAATATACTTTTTCTATGGTCTTTCAGTAGATTTTTTTTATTTGAACTGCTCTCATCAGACCATTATTCTATAATATAAAATTCAATGAAGACCTAATACAGTACCTCTCTATATAAGAGTTTGCTTATGTGAACTAGACTTTTGTTAGGATTGTGAAACTAACAGTTTACTTGTCTATTTATTTAATTCCAACAATTCTTCCCCATTCAACAGGTCTTCCCTTTTGCAACTATTTTTGCTGATTGATTTATCAAGTCTTTGTTTACTCTTTTTTTGTTTTTTTTTTTGTAGTTCTATCTATCTATGGTTTTCTTCTATATTTCTGTCAGTTTCAAGTCGTTATGCTTATGTTTCTTCAACGCGTCTTTTACTTGAAAGTATATTTTTTTTCAAATAATTAATAACCAATATGATAATTCTACTTTAGTTAATTAATAACCAGTTTTAAACAGTTAACCTTCAACTGTAAAATTTGACCCGAATTTGGTTTACATGCTCATACAAAAAACAAAAAAAAAACAAAATTATATTAGTTTGTTGTTGTTTTGATGGGTTCTTAATTAAAAGGGGAAATCAATCACCTCCATATAATTGGTCCCAATAGGTTTATGTTTCAAGCATCCAAAATTCCCAATAAAAGGAAGAATAATGTGGATGTTTCATATGGAAAAGGATACTGATCAAGAAGACCCATTTAACAACAGTGACAGTGATTTGAATTTGATTGTAAGAATAATTCTAACATGCATTCAATGTTCTTCCATATACATAAAATTTTAGCATATATTCTGTAAATTTCAGGCAGTAGGTGAGACTGCGATGCCAAGAAGAGAATTTTCATTAGAAAAAAGGTTTACAAATATTGTAAGGCAGAAATTTAAAAAAGAAGAAGAAGAAATGGAATAAAAATATATTAGCTAAACAAAACACCTAGACCCTAAAATTCAGCAATTTCTTGACACATCAAATAATACTCAATCCAATTTATTGTCTGGACTTATTTTTATGCTCTTTAAAAATTAATTAGATGCACGTTAGAATTATCTTATTGTAAATTAAAAACTAAAAATATAAATATATTCTCTATCATTTAGAAAGATTACATATCAATTTGATATAAAATTTGTAATTATTGATCCCTAAAATGTACCTGTAAAATTAAATTTTTATTTTTTAAAATCGCTCCACAAATACTCAATCAGTTTTAAAAAAATATATATTAGTTGTCATGATTGTCAAAGATTTATTGGACTTCCATTTTGTAAGCCAAATTGTCAGTATCTTTTGCATTTTGACTTTACTACCTCTTTTATATCATTTTTATTTAGAATTTTTTTTTTCAGATACATCAATATCATTCCAAGTTTAATACCTCTTCAATAGTATCAAAAAGGCTGCAATCTGTGGGTATTTTTGTTTAGAATATTTCAAGAAAAAATAATAACTAGAAAACAACTATAAGAAAACATGTCTTGCATGATAATAATATTTAGTCCAAATGTAATATTTTGTATGAGAGAACATGTGTTGCATTATAGTCCAAATGTATGATATTATTTGTTTAATAATTTAAGAGAAATTATTCTTGCACCCCGCATTTTGTACTCTTTATCTGCATATTAAAAATATTTATACTAAACAGATAATTTATTTATATCTGAACTTATAAGTGTTTATAGTTAGTATACACATATTTATCATTTTTTCTTTCATAGATGATTATAGAAAAATTGAAGTTAAATATTTTGTTGCACAAGTATAAATACAACTTACATAATTTTTAATTCTAATAATGTAAGGTATAAATATTTTTATCGTTAAATATAAATATTTTTTTTGAAAGAAATATAAATCTATCTGAAGTGCAAATAAAAAATATAATTAAAAAATATAACTATAACTCATAATTTAAAATGTTGAAATGAAGAAAACGCAATATCAAGTAGTGATTTCTTTTTCTTTTATTGGAGTTAAGGAGAGACCTCTTTCTCTGTTTTTAATTATCTTTTTTTTTGTTCTTCTTAGAAAGAAGTTTTAAACCAATAAAGCGCCTCTGATTTGTAAAATATCACTTTAATCAAGTGAGTTGGATGTGATTTTCACAACATAGTAAATTTGAAAAAATTTAATGTTTGAAAAGATTGTTTGTGAGCATTTTTTAATCACATCAGTAAATCAAATTCTCTGACATGAAAAAAATATATAGATAGATAGAAATCTATACAGAAGCTTTTGCAACCAATTTTACTCCGTGTTTATTTTTGCAATTAGTTTAATTCTACTTTAATTGTGGTTTAATAACTTGCAATTTCAAATTATACATCATTGTAATTGCCAATTATAAATTAATTATAACTTGATGTTATACTTCTATACATATTGCTAAATTAATATCCATCTATACATGTAATTTCTGCGCAACTAAATTAAAAATAAAAAAATGCTCTTAATTACTCCCGTTTTGTTTTCCCTTTAATTACCAAAAAAAAGTGACTTGCTTAGATAATATATACATACAATACAAGTTTATTACTAATTTTGCCTTGACAGTACTTGGTTAATAAAAAGATACAAAGATGCAACTAACTAAAAAGGAAATTATAAAACCTGCTTGACTGCTTCCTTGTATAAAAAGGGGAACAGTGTGGTCAGGTGATAAGGTCACGTGGCAGAACAGAATTTGCAAAAAAGATGTTACAATATTCGGATTATGTTAATGTTTCTGCCATTGTGATTGTAGTAACTTAATATTTAAAAAGAGGAGGATCACAATACGTGTACAAAATTACAAAATTATGACCTGTTATTTTAAGTCTGAATCTGAATTATTATCTATCTAATGACAATACGTGTACAAATGTGACAAACAACGTGGCATCTCTATGCAACATGGCTCACACTTCTTCACTTACAAATTTCTTGAATCCTTTAACAAAGCAGGTGTAATATAAATACTCATTCTAAGTTTTAGAAGATCTAATGGATCGACCATTACTACATGTCAGCAACATTACACACAATCCAACTGCATTCATCCCGCCACAGAAGATCCACCCCAAACCTTCCCATTTAGCTTTTCCCAAGAAACACCAGAGTTTCTGTTACCATGACGCCTCTCTCTCTCTCTCTCTTCTCTCCTTCCCTCCACCTCTCTCAACCCTCCTTTTCTCAAAGAAAAGCGAGGGGAATTTCTCATTCAACCCCTCTAATCTCTGAGAAATTACACAAGTACCCCCCCCCAAAGCCAATTTTTCCCACTTTCCCAACAACGTGCCGTATTCAATGACGCGTTCGTCTTGACGACAATACCGATCTCTCGATATAAAAATAAAAAGAAAAACAAAACAAGCGCAGATTCGATTCATGCTGCCACCTTCGAATCAAATCAATCGCTTGCCTGAATCCCTCTTTCAATTTGGCTGGGGTTTAATTAATTATTATTATTGTCTTCAATTTAAATACACCCCCCCCTTCACTTCTCCTTCTCCTCTCTCTCTCTCTCGCTCTCTCCTTGATCTCTCATTCTCTCTCTCTCTCTCAGCTGTGCTAGTAGGTTGGTGCGTGTATCCTAGTCCGAAGTCGCGAGAGATCATTACCTTTCTTAGAGCGGAGAGAAAGAGAGAGAAAGAGAGAGAGAGAGATGGCGGGAGTAGATTGGGAATCGCTGGCGGAGGCCACGTCAGGGGCGATCGGAGCTCTGGTTAGCACCACCACGTTCTATCCTCTCGACACGTGTAAAACTAAGTATCAGGCCGAGGTCAGATCAGAGGGCCATCAGAAATACAGGTACGACTTCTCGCAATTCTTGCTTGTTCTGAGGTTTATTTGATCGGAGTATTATGTTGCGATCGCCGGATCAAGCTCATCCCCCTTTCTGGTTTTGGCTGTTGTGATCGTAATCGAGAGAATTTTGTAAGCCGTTGTGTTAGTTTGGAAGGAGGGATCATGGATGCAAGTGAATTTTGGTTCAATCTTGCAATTTTTGATTGATCTCTTTGGTGTTCGATCTCTTGTGTGGGTCCCACCCCCTTGCATCAAATCGGATAATGATTGATTATTTTAGAATTAAGCGTAGTTGAGAATCACTATGATCTGCTCGTGTATTCCCTTTTTTATTATAAAATAAATAAATAAATAAAGTTATATAAATACTATGATCTTCTCTTTTTTGGACCAGAGGGCTCTCATGGTCTCACCTTTGTCAATTTGTTATTTTTTAAAGCATTGGGGTTGTTTTGATTTGGTCAAGCTGTAATTATATGAACATTTTAGGAGTAAATTCTTAGTTATCAGTTCTACATTAAAGAAAACATACATATTGACATATTGTATAAATTCTATACATCATAACCAATTAATGCATCCTAAAGCTGCAGATTGTCACTACTCCCCTGAAACTAGTTCTATGATCAAATAGGAACCAAACAAAGAACTAGTTGGTGAATTTTCTTTGAACCACCTTAGTTAAGGTCATTTTTGTCATTTGCGTCAAGACTTCACTATTCATAGGTCTTTAACTTTTCTTCTGTTTGTTAACTTAGCAAATGATTCATGTCATTTGCACTTTCTCAGTAATATCTTTAGGTGGATAACTATGTTTCACTTCTTTGAGGTACCTATTAGATGTGTATGTCTTAGAGGGAGTATGTACCAAAAGCACAATATTGTCTTGCTATTTTGTTTTAGTTAGATGAGACCATTGTGCTGATCTGAATATTTGGCTTTTATTTCACAGGCACCTGACAGATGTATTGAAAGAAGCAATTAAAGAAAACAAAGTTCTTTCTCTTTATCAAGGGTTGGCAACTAAGAACCTACAAACTTTCTTTTCCCAGTTTATATATTTCTATGGATATAGTTTTTTCAAGCAACTGTACCTTAGAAAAAGCGGCAAAAAATCTATCGGTACGACTGCCAATCTTGTGGTTGGAGTTGCTGCGGGTTGTTGTACCGTTATTTTCACACAGGTTAGTCGCTGATAATAATCCTAAAATTTATACTTTTTTCAATGCTTGTGAGCCTGGCATTTGTTTGGTACCAAGTCTTGTGGTAATTATGTACTGTTATGTACCACAGTATATATAATACTTAAACTAGTTAGGTTTCTGTTTTGAATTAAAATTTTGTCATTCGTTGGCTTCCTTTTTTGTGCTGTTCTTTTCTTTTTTCTTTTTCTGATTTTTAATTGTACAACTGAGGGACAATGGTGTAAAGAGCCAGTTAATTAATGTAGCTCGAGGAGAACTTGGTAAAAAGTGATGTCTAATACATAAATGGGTTTTAATAGCAGAAGTTGGAGCATTGTTTTATTTCAAGTATTATTGAAAATGTGTGCACCAGGAAATACTTTGGTATTTCTAGCACATGTATGAGTTCTGAAGTCTTAAGTTTGCACACAAAAAATCTTGTTTGGAACCAAATCAACATGCTATAGACATTATTAGATGCTCACCTTCTTTGCAAATTTTGCCACAGTCAGCTAGTTCCTCTAAGGATTGTCCTCCAAATTTCATTATATCTTCTTAATTCTTGGCTTTATTTGTCTGATATGTATTTTTAAATTTTCTTTATGTAGCCATTGGATAATGCTTCGTCTAAAATGCAAACAAGTGCCTTTGGAAAATCCAAGGGGCTCTGGTCAACTCTTACAGAAGGTTCACTTGGTAATGCTTTCAATGCGCTAGGCATCTCTATCCTCTTAACTACCAATCCTGCTATTCAGGTACTTAACTTGCCCTATGATTTCTTTCTTGTTATTAGTTTCATTTTTGTAATTTTCTTAGATTCTATTCTAACAGAAAGAAGAGTTTCTGTCTGATATTCATATAGTACCTCTCGAAGTGTTAAATGACAATTATTTTCAAATTTGATGCCAATAACTATCAATTTAGCATTCATTGTAGCAATTTATGACTAACAGTGACTATGTTATTATTTCTGCCTAGTCTTTCACAATTGATAAGAAACTGAACACAGTTCCCAATCAGTTTATTGGATAAAATACGTACAATAAATACTCCACCGCTTTTCATCACATATGCTTAATTTCAGTGCTATATTTTTTTTTGTATACGTTCTGTCCTCGGGATGCATACATTGTTTTAAGCCTTTCCTAGTCTTCTGAAAGTTTTTATAAGAGAATTAATTGTTTTGTATTTTTGTTTCCTTTTGAAAAAAATACAGTATACAGTGTTTGATCAGCTGAAACTCCGACTCCTACATGGGCAGAATCAAAATGCACGCTCGAATGGCACTGTGTCAAAGGCTGTTGCTCTTTCGGCCCTCACAGCCTTTATGCTTGGTGCCATTTCAAAGACTGTGGCGACCATTCTGACCTACCCTGCAATCAGGTACATTCCAAGGATCTTCATTTCAAATCTACATATGGTACCAGCTTTGGTACTGCACTAGTCATCTCTGAATTACATCATGTTTTAATATTTCCTTGGTGCTCAAATTATTTCCTGGTACTTACTTTGGTGCTCAAGTTATGATTTATGGAAGTTCAGTGCTTGATTGAGGTATTAACCTTTCTGAATAAAAATGAAAAATGTTGTAGTGGCCTACTGTGCAACCATTTTTGTGCTGTACTAAGTTGAGTCTGATTTGAGGGGGGTCCAATTATGCCTACTACTTAAAGTTTGTCAGGTCTTTTGCTAATATACTAGCCAATTCATACAACTTTGCACCGCCATTCTTGCACTCGCAATTTTCTTGCTTGTTTCATTTCTGTACTTGATTTCTTACCACCAGGTGTAAGGTCATGATCCAGTCAGCTGATCCGGATGAAGAAGAATCTCAAGATAAACGAAAACATCCCAAAACATTTCTTCAGGCCTTGAGAGCAATTTGGAGCAAAGAAGGCTTGCCGGGTTTCTTCAAGGGCTTACAAGCCCAGATTCTGAAAACAGTGCTTAGCTCTGCACTCTTACTAATGATCAAAGAAAAAATTGCAAAATTTACATGGGTTGCATTGATGGCTGTCCGGCAACATCTAATCGCTAACAAGAAAAGAATAAAGAGTGTTTAAGAGGGCGGAATTAGAAAAAAAGAAAAGAAAATAATAATCACTCAGAAAAGGAGAAAATTGCATCAGTTCAGGCTCTGGATATTCTTTGTAACAAAGGAAATAAGTGTCGGGAATGATACAAGCCCATTTCACATGTGTGTTTCTCTAATGCTTGTTTGTGTCTTAAAATGACAGGGCATAAGTTTTGATTAATAAACCTTGTTTTGTTGTAAGGTGCTGGGATAAATGGTATGGGGAGGCTGTCAGGGAAGTGTTGGTTTCTTTTTCCTCCTCAGTTATCAATAAATTTATGATAGCAGTTTGATTTGTTCTTCTAATAAAAGGGGATATGAGTTCCGAAAAGATGTCATCGTGGTGTTTTAGTATGATAGCTTTAAGATAAGAAACCAGTTTATGCTGGCTTACCTCTTCACCACATAGGGCTCCAGTCTGTTTGATTCAAAACCTAACTGGAATTTACATGATCCTACTTTTTATGTTGTTTGCAAACTGTGAACGGAAAAACATAATAAGTATATATGGTTTTATTCTTTGTGAAGTTGCATATGTTTTAGTTTTAAAACAGTAATATAATGCTGACGACTAATTTGTGTTTATCATGCCAAATAATGTTCTGGTTCTTTGGTTGCTTTGGGTTTGGGGTGTTCGGTTTGCAATTACCAAGATCAGACTGGAAACCAAAATCTGAAAATATTCAAGCGAAACTGAAGCGAATCACAATACTTTGAATAATTTTAACCAAAATTTATATTATTAAGTCGAAGTTAACTGAATTACAAGAATACTGTTTTTCTTTTTCTTGTTAATATTCAATACACTTTCATTCTTTTTTTCCCCCTCCTTTTTGTATTTTTTGATAACTCGTCATAACCGCCAGCGTATAGTATTGATCCTCTGTTGTACGGCAGGCACGCTGCACGACACAGATGAATTTTTAAAGGATTTTTCTTTTTTGAGTTTGTTCTACACAAATCTTAAAGCAATCAGAAGAGTTAGAGCTTACGTTGCACCATGCTTCGTGGAAAAAGATACGAATTGCCTAGCGTAACTGATCTGTGGATCTTACACATTAATTACATGAGAAATAACTAAGTATTCTGGCCCCACCTTGGACTGAAGTGCCGAGTGCTATTTCCTTTGTTAGTTTTTTTGGAAAAGATTTTCCTTTGTTAGTTAATATCAATATTATTTTACTCAATTCCAGTTGCAATTATTTTAAAATAATATAACTGTAATAAGAATTCCAATATTTTTGCTTAAGGTATGTTGACGATACATAGATGTGCAGAGCATAACTGTGGATCTAACCAGTATGGTTGTATATATCTGGTGCATGTTAGAGCAATATAAGCTGACGCTGTTGATACTTTTTTCTTTCTATATTTTGGACAAAGATTCATGTAAACTATCAGACTATGACACTAAACTCCACAAAGAAGGCAAATTGTTGTTGACATTTTTCACTGCCGCTGGGAAGTGGGATGCTCTGAATTTCCCTTTGGGATCATAAGTTGGGAAGAACTCTGACATAACAAGTGCGAGACTGGAACATGCGCAGAGTAGTAACTCCCCCCACACCTGGACCAACTACACTACACCAAATGCTACATATATTGGCTATGAAGTATCAGATATTACATGCTACACACATTTTGGCCAACACTGGGTTAATTTGGTTCCATTGCACATGTTTTAGCTTCAACTATTTCAATTGCGCAAAATAAAGAAAATAGTCATTGTGAGTTAATTTGGTTCCATTGCACATGTTTTAGCTTCAACTATTTCAATTGCGCAAAATAAAGAAAATAGTCATTCCTCTAGGAGCCCCAATGAAGCGGATGGAAACCGAAGAAGGTTTCTGCTGCCAAGTGGAGATAGCTCAAAGCACCCAAAATTATTTCCATTGTACTTCCTATTTTACCAAATAGTATCTTTTATGCAACATGAAAATGAAAATGGCTCCAGTACCACATGTTTAGAATATCTTTACACCATACAGAAATTTAGACAGTTTGTGAAAGAGAAGTTCGCTAAATTTAGAATATGCAATAGAACAACAGAAATACAACCCCTGGCTAGAGCAAATTTCAAAGGAGAACTCCAAACCATGTTACTCATTTATGACAAGAAAGATAGCCGAAAATTGCTCAAAAGTATTTACCTAGGATCAAATCTAATTGGAGTACAAAATTCGTTGATAACATCTCCCAACCCAGGTAGCTGTTGAATGTAAGGTTCTCGGTGTGCTTTAATTTTTTGCACCAACAGCAGTCAATCCCAGTTCTGATGGCTGCAGTGAGAACAAACAAGTCAACTAAGCATTACCATCACCAGTCTTGATTCGTGTACTGGTCAGGTATCCATTTGATCATTTGCTTTGCCATATTATTACTCCAATGTGGTTTTAACAAGTTTATGGTTTACCTTAGGCTCAAAAACTAATATTCTATTGGCGCAATAGCATATTGTGACAGGTTCAGGCTTGTACCAGTACTGGTCCTGGCCCAACCAGTACAGGACCTGATAGATATGGTATCATTACCATACCTTACAACTGGGGGAGTATGACAAAAGGAAATCAGGCAGAAAACTAACCGGCTGCAGTTCCTCCTCATGCTTGGGAATAAAAGCAGTATCTACTTTGCCGTTTCTAAAGTCCTGAAAAGTCAAGAAATTCCCATGTGTTACAAATCTCAATAGCAAAATTAAACATGATGGTTTCCGTGGATAAAATATTAGTAATTAGATTACCTCAATATCAAGAATTAGCTTATGGTAATCAATGGTTGTGGGAATTCCTGTGAAGCAAAGGAAATCAGACACTATTGGTCACTAAAAGAGTAATAAAGAAATAAAGGTAATAAAAGATGACAACCGAATTTTAGAAATTAATACGGTACACTCAAATACACCCTAACATGCAGCAGCCAGCCAACAACAATTCCGGTCCAGTTATGGAATCATTGAGGCTCGCTATCAAGACAAACCGGTGCTAAGATGAATGAATCATTACAGCAAATTACCAACACAAACTCAGCCAGTTTGGAACTGAAGGGTCATAGCCTAGCTTAAAGACCTAATTTTGGTAATTAAACAGTCGAAACAATTTTGACTGACAAAAAGAAAATGAAGGACACAGGGCACACAGACACACAGTATACCAAACAAAACAAAAGCAGTAGCAAACTGGGAAAATTCCATTTATTCTACTACCAAACCTGTCAAATGCGATGTTTATAATAATAACTAGAGCCTTAAACTCACCTCTGATTATAGTATCAGAGAGAGCTCTCTTCATTCTCTCAATTGCCTTCTCCCGAGTAGGTGCCCAGACAATAAGCTTTGACCACAAAATATAAGTGGTGCTTAGTTTTAGAAATGTCATTTCAAAGACAATAAAAGAAAATCATGTTGGATAACCAGGGTTAACAAGTCATGGTGCCGCAAAATTCAGGGCTGCTCAAGTATTAATGCTTTTTGTAGGGAATGGTGGGAATCTAGGGGTGGTATGCCAAACTGGCACCTGGTTGTACCAATCCCGGTATTGTAATAATTACATGCTTGTATTGATTGCTTTTATGATAACAGAAATTAGCAGGGACAAATTACATCCTACTTTTTACGAAGTAACAAGAAAAATAAAAGAATTAACCTAAAAGCAAACTATAAACAGCTAAGATTAAAGATGCACCTTTCCTAGCAGGGAGTCATAGCTGGGCGGGACAACATAGCCTGGATATACATGACTATCCATTCTGACAAATGGACCACCCGATGGCAAGTATGTGGTAATCTTCCCTGCATGCATGCACAGATACAGGAGAAATAAAAATTTAAGTCCGTTTTATTTTTATTCACTCTATTTATACATATATTTTTTTTTATTTTGTCCTTGCTTTACATAGGTTATTACTTGGTAAACTATTATTCAAAGTATAAGAATGAAATAGTACAAATATGGTGATAAAAGTATAGTTCATTATAAAAAATGAAATAAATAATGTCCAACAATGAAATATTTGCTTCCATTTAGAAGAAACAATACCAGGGCCTGGACGGAATCCTTTGAATGCGTCTTCAGCATTGATACGGCACTCGATTGAATGTCCTCTCAAAACAATGTCCTCCTGCTCATCACATGAACAATCAATTTTCTTTTTGTCTTCAAAAGGAAAATCATTTTTTAAACACTATCTTTACCTGTTTCATTGTCAGTTTTTCTCCAAGGGCGACACGAATTTGCTCCTCAATCAAATCAGTGGATGAAATCATCTCTGTCACTGGGTGCTCAACCTAAATTCTCAGAATCCATAGGATGAAAACATCAGAATTCACTCTTTTACTATCCACCACGGAACTTTTTCAATAATACTATAAAAGTATCTTGAAGTTACCAAATAACCTACTATAAAGTATATACAAGTCCCTCACTCACTAGTTAGCCCAGCTGAGCCCTGCCCGTAAAACAAAAAGGAAAGACCCTTGCCTAACCCAAGAACGAATGTAGCACAATATGAATGGTAGTTGTTTAATGATCTACTTCAGGTATCATACAGTGTAAGGTAATTTGGTACTTACCATGCCCAACAAGGCCACAACATAGGATCTGGCGTCACAACCGGCTACCATTCCTTGATATGAACAAAAGATAAATACTATGAATTAAATATCAAGTGCACCTGAATTCTGGTGTTCATTTCCATGAAATAGAAGTCTCCTCTCTCATCCAAAAGAAATTCAACAGTTCCAACACCAACATAACCAATTGATGCAGCTGCTGCAACAGCTGCATCACCCATTGCTTTTCTGAGCTCTGGTGTCAGTGCAGGAGAGGGAGCCTCTTCTAGAAGTTTTTGGTTTCTTCGCTGTTGAAGAAAATAGTAGAGGGTCAAAGTTTAGATTAGTAAGGTTCTGTTGCGGAAGAGGTTTCAAGT
This sequence comes from x Bolboschoenoplectus mariqueter, assembly GCA_037678475.1. Taxonomy (NCBI): domain Eukaryota; kingdom Viridiplantae; phylum Streptophyta; class Magnoliopsida; order Poales; family Cyperaceae; genus x Bolboschoenoplectus; species x Bolboschoenoplectus mariqueter. Next base: position 3,864,706 of record CM075247.1, read on the forward strand.
AACTGAAGTGTAGAGAAATGAATTCAAGAGAATAGATCAAAAGTACACTGAAGGAACTAAAAAACAAAAGAAATGGTACCTGGATGCTACAATCACGCTCACCAAAGTGAACAACATTCCCGTACTTGTCAGCAAGTACCTGTTATTAACCAAGAAGATGTGAAATGTTAATGCAACAAAAAATATAATAAAGCACCCTCCTGGTTTCTTGAACTTGTATAAGTATATTTACTTGTATATCAGTCAGAAACTGAAGAATGGTACATGTACCACTAAATTACTTGGATTTGATTTTGTTTCAGTAAGTTGAAACTAAATTAAGGCCATGAAGCTGGAAATACTAATCTGGTGCCACAATAAACCAAACAGACCTAAACAAGCTTTTAATAAATGCAATCTTGGATATTATTATTAAGTGACACTTCTTTACTAATATCACTAAGAATGCTGTTTCTATTTCTTCCAACAACAGTAGATCATTGAGTGCAAATATTGAAAAGAGGAGTGATAAATGCACCCCTTATCTACACCCCTTAGTTGCACCCCAAGTATTTGAAGCTAAGGGCTGCAGAACTTGAAGCGCAGAATTTAAATTTTGAAATATGTATTTCTAAAAAGTGTTTATACTAAACATTGGGTGCAGATAAGGTGTGCAGAACTTGGAGTGTAAGAATAATTTCTCTATTGAAAATATACCAAATAAAAACCATTGGTTCCATTTTTATCTTTTCACTGTCAATTTCTGGTGGGAAAGAAATCAATATTGTTTTTTACATCACAAATAATGCAAGAAATTCTACCTGAAACTCTATGTGTCTTGGATTCTGGATATATTTCTCTAAATACACTCCATCATTTCCAAAAGCAGCTCCAGCTTCAGCCTTGGCTTGCTGTATTCACAGAAGATCAGAATTAACGTACAATGAAGTCAAAAGAGCATGCAATGCTAAACAAGAACTCCAAGCCATGTATGATGGCATAAGAAGTACTGAAAAAACTCCAATCAATATATTAGCAATACAGAAGCATCAGATGACTCTTCTCCCTTAGACCAAACATCATGTTTTTATATTTACACATAAAATACATGGTTCTTTTCTACTAGTTTTCCCACCAACGTTTTGACATACCTGAAGTAAGTTCACAAAATCATGAGGATTAGTTGCCAGACGCATTCCACGGCCTCCACCACCAGCAGTTGCCTACAGGATCCAGCAAAAATAAATTAATATTTTTTTTCCTCATATGCAAATGAGCACTAGTACACTAATGTCCTTGATTAAATCAGTAAACATTCATAGAGAACAATCTATGCAATTAATTTAAGGTAAATAAATATGTTTTCCTTTACATGGGTTGGAATAATAAGATAGGTAATTAAGTTAAATGATTTACCTTGATCATAACAGGAAAGCCAATCTGCTCTGCAAGCTCAATAGCCTCTTCAGTTGACTGCATAAACAAGCCAGCATCAGGATAAGCAGCCAAAATGCAATATTTTAACAAAAATGTTTTACTTTATTTCACAACCCAGTATTAGCAATTTCAACCGCACTGCTTGTCATAGTAACAAATTTACTACTCAGGTACCATTTAGAGACCATAATAAACCAGGGTTCAGTAAAAGTACAACAAATATGGCACAAATTGATATTGTGCAGTTAGAGTAGCAATGCATGTTTATAACACAAGGGATTATCAATTTATTGCGACACCTAACCCTACCAAAACGTCATGAATATGGCCAGAAAAAAGACAAGTAAAATGAGGTATATTGTTGCAATTAGGAAGAACTTGAAGGGCCAAGCATATGGAGTCTCCAAACAGGAATCCCCCCCCCCCCAAGATCTTCGCGAATAAGCCAAGAACAGCCATTAAAAAGACAAAATCTGGCACTGCCTGGTATATACAGGCACAGGACCCAGCATCAACAAACAACATACCTTCAACAATCCATCACTTCCAGGGACAGTTGGTACTCCTGCTTTTTTCATAGTATCTCTAGCTGTGGATTTGTCTCCCATGACCCTAATACTATGAGGCTGTAAAAAAAAAATCAAATAAGTCACCACTTTAAATTAAAAACAGCATCGACTTCTTTTGGAGCAGTAGAGATTATAGAAAGGAAAGATGCAATTGCATTGCATGTGAACAAACGCTTTGTGACATGCCTTGTAAAGTTCATTGAGTAGTATTATTTATATGACTGACATATTTGGAAGCAATGAATTCTACCTCAGGGCCAATAAAGTTGATGCCGTGGGTCTTGCACAGATCCACAAACTCAGCATTTTCAGCCAGAAAACCATAGCCTGGGTGCAACATGGTGCAGTTATGCGTTAAAGCAGCAGAAATGACATGTTCGGTCAGCAAATACCTGCCAAAGTCAAAATCATATATAGTTAGAGGCCCTTGTACTGTTTCAACATGACAACACTGAAGTCAAGGATTACTGTCTCAGCAAATATGTACTTATATAGTTAAAGAGCCGTTGATGACCGCCTGCATCGAACTATTCACAAAAGCTTCACATCAGAAATCAATCAAGGTCTAGTCAACCATTAGCCTTAATCTAAATGCACAATATAGAATACTGGCAGTAGTTATCACAGTTGCTACAACTCAGTAAAAGGCTGAAATAGCTTATTGCCTATCATACAAGGTATGCATACTGGAACCATGCCAGATTTCCAGTACAGGACATACATATATGATTGCCAAAGAACCCAAGCTAAATACTACAACAAATTATAATAGGTAGAAGAGGAGCATAATTCACTAACGATTTGCTGCTGGGAGCTTCACCAATGCAAACCGCCTCATCGGCGAGCCGCACGTGCAGAGAATCCTTGTCAATTGTAGAGTACACAGCCACACACCGAATTCCCATCTCATGTGCGGTACGGATAACCCGCACTGCTATCTCACCTCTATTTGCCACAAGGATCTTCTCAGGCTGGCCTGACGGCTCAAAAGTGGCTTGGCATTTCATCGAACGGCTTGTGACGCGTGCCGGCCGTTGAGCCGCAAGTGCCACCTTGCAAAATTTTGGAGATTTGGCGTCCAAAAACTTACATTGTGAGCTCGATATTCCTCTGGCGGGGCTAGCGTACAATCCTCTTTGCTAATAAAACGAAGATTAAAAATTTCATCATCAATTAATCAAAAACCTCAATTTAACCAAAAAAAAAACTGACTAAATTCAAATTGAAGGACAATAGTAGACTCACATAAGGAGAGCAGAACGCAGTCTTGGAAGCGAGAATTGAATCCATCGCCACCACGGTTTTCAACACACTATCGGATCGAACTAAACAAAAACTTGAGCAAGAAATGCAAACTACGAAAACCTTTTCTAGGTGGAGTGGGTTTAAGAAGGGAGGAGAGATCGAGGAGGGGGAGCGAGCACCGAGTTCCAACTGTGATATAGTCTCTACAACCTCTCCATTTTCGTTCGACAAATGCTATTTCAGTAAACCTCTACGATTAGCGTCTTTCTCGATCCAACGGTACCGAGTTGATGCCATATTGAGTTAGAATGTACGCTGTGGTTGTCAAAAATGGAGAGGTTTGATACCTCAGAGGCGTTAAAGCCTTGAGAGCTCCGCCCAGAGGTACGGATCCTCTCCAGTCCTTTGCGTACGGCATATGTCACTAGCTGTATGAGAAATTACGCACAGCGGGTCGGCAGACTCAATACAAGAGCACATTTATTACAAAGAAGCATATGACCCGCTACACATATGGATATGCAAAACAGTAAACCGCGAAAGGCGACCAATAGCAATCAAGAATTCTCTGATCAAAATGCTCCTCGTTGACTTTTGACTCTTTCTCCTAGTTTCGTCTCTCTGTCTCTCTCCGTCTTTCCATTGATCCAGTCAGCAAAAGCTCCTCTTCTTCTCTTTGCTTCTAAGCTCGTCTCCTCTCCTCCTTTCCACTGACCCATTCATACGGACTCCAAATCAAAAATGGCGACTCCCTGTCCCCTTCCCTTTCTCTTTCTCCTCCTCTTCTCTCTCCTTCCATCGCCGGCTCTTTCTCGATTCAACATCTCAGGCCTCCTCATAGACTGCGGCGTCAATACTTCCTACACCGACGACCGGGGCCTAAGGTGGCTCCCGGACAGTCAATACATCACCTCCGGCGTCTCCAAAAACCTCTCTACGCTAGGTCTACAAGCCACTTTCTCCACCCTCCGCTCCTTCCCCTTTAATGCCTCCAGCCCTCGCAAATTCTGCTATAACTTGCCTTCTTACAAAGGGGGAAGGTACCTTGTTCGGACCAGTTATTTCTTCGATGGACCGGGTGAGCCACCGGTTTTTGATCTGATTGTAGATGCCAACTTGTGGACCATGGTGAACACCACGGCCGATTATGCGGCGGGTAGTGCGTCGTACTATGAGGGAGTTTTTCAAGCTAAGGGAAGGTATATGAACGTTTGTGTGGCGGGTAACCCGAATTACACGAAAGGCGACCCGTTTATATCTGCACTTGAGTTAATTATGCTGAATGATTCAGTGTATAATGCTACTGATTTTGATACCAAGGCCATGGGGCTGATTGCAAGAAACAAATTCGGTGCCGTTGGAGACATTGAGAGGTAATGCTTCTTCTTTCCCTTTGGATTTTTGCTTATTTTGTTGCTAGTTTTGGTTTCACAATGAGCAATTGGATTGTTATTACTAATCAAAAACTTCGAATGCATTTACTCAGATGATATGTACCGATATTTGTAGTACTCAAAGTGGTTCAGTACCATGAATAGTAGATCTGAATTACTAATTTTACATAATTAGTCTTGTTGCTTCCAAAAAAAGAAGAACCTTGATCACTGCCTTGCCTCAATTTAAGCCAAACTATATTTGTCTTGATTCTGTATTGTTATCAGATGGGACCGGCATGGTATAAATCTGATATTAAATTCCTTGCCTTCCGGATATTCATTTTCCTTTTTTTTTCCATCATATGCAAAACAACATAGGTATCCTGATGACAGATTCAACCGATACTGGCATCCATTTCCAGACGAAATACACGCTAAAACTAGCACTCACAATATTACATCCTCAGCCTTCTGGAACCTTCCGCCACCGGATGTGTTCAACACAGCTATTGTGGCTGGTGAGGGGAGCCCCTTGGCATTTCAGTGGCCGCAACTAGTGTCCCTCCAAAATTCCACCTACTATGTAGCGCTCTATTTTGCTGATACAGTACTGAAGAGCTCAAGGGACTTGAGTGTGTACATAAATGGGTACCAGTTTTATAACGGGACGGTGACATCAGACGGTGCTGTTGTTTTCTCACCGGAGTGGGTTTTGTCAGGCCTGACAACTGTGACGCTGGCACCTGGTTCAGGTTCTAGTTCAAATCTGCCACCGTTGATCAATGCAGGGGAGGTGTTTGGGGTTTTTGATCTGCAGAATTTGGATTTCACCAACACGCGAGATGGTATGGCACCTTTTTTATCCCTATAAAAATGATTGGACAGTGGACCAAATTAAATTGTATGGTAGTTGATCTTTACATTAAAATTAGCTCTTTGTTGCTCTTTTGGCCTACCTTAAACCATTTAGATATAATTTATTTTCAATGTCTACTAATTGCTGCATTTAAGCACTTCCAAGCAAGCAAGTTAGTAAAAGAGAGGCTCTTTGTTAACTTCATATGAATCATAAAAATCCCTTCTTTTGCCAAAATATGTGAATAGACTGGGGAAAAAAAAAGGAAAGGATGTAACTCACCTGCCATCTAAGCTGCATGGTTTCTGTATTGTCTGGTATTTGCCCATATTGTACCTGTAGCATCCATGAGAGACATGGGTACAGGGTACAATAAAATTCTCTCTGGTTTGGGTAATCACAGTTTACCAGTTATTAGCCGACGAACTGAATGGATATCTAAATTTTATATTCATTTGCAGCAATTCATTGCACATGAAAATTTTCTTTCAACATATAAATAGAGAATTTTAATTCATGTTTAAATAAGAAGGGTAAAGTTCAATTTTTGCTTTTTGCCTTAAAAATAGAAGCATTTCTCGCTAATGCAGTGACAGCTCTACTAGCAATAAAGCAACTAATCCGTAACCCACCTGAGGATTGGAGCGGTGATCCTTGTATGCCTCCTGAGTACCCTTGGACTGGTGTGACATGTACTTACAATTCTAGCGATTCTAGAATTCGTGTGGTCGCATTGTGAGTGAGATACTTCAACTTTTTTTTTTCCATCATAAAGTATATGTATGTTTGTATGATCTGCTTCTGTTTTATACATATTTCTTTTGTAAGCAAGTACCTTATCTGTCTGCTATTTTGACTAAAACTGTTGACTTTATTGAACAGGAACCTAGCAAGTATGGGTCTTACAGGAAAAATTTCACCTTACATTGCCAATCTGACTGCATTAGCTAATATGTATGCATTTAACTTCTTTTATTTTGCTCTGTATAGCCCTATAAAGTACCAAAATGGACCTTGTACCCCTTGACAGTAAGGGGATATTACTTTTTATCCCATTAAGCATGACAAAACAGTGTTCACACAAGCTGATCCTCCTTCAAAAGTACCCAACTAGTTAGAACCTTTTTTTCATGTTTCTTTTATAAATAAATATGAAAATTTTGCTTCCCTACTTTTAGTCTAAAGAACGTAATGCTGATACCTCTTTTTTTTTTTTTTTTTTTTGGGTGGGGGGGGGGGGAGGGAAAGAAGCAGTATAGATTTACCACCTGTTTCATTTCAGTATGAAACACTACAAGGAATATTCTCAAACAAGCTGATGCTATTTTATTGTTTCTTATGAACAGCTCATTGGCATTTAATAACTTCTCTGGGGACATTCCAGACCTTGGCCAATTAAAATATCTAACAAGCTTGTAAGTCACGGTGTCAACGCTTCTAAATTTTCTTTTTCTTTTTTTTTCCCCTTGTTTTTCTCTTCCTCTCCCTGTACTGATGTATTCACATATGCTTTCAGGGATTTACAGAACAACCAACTTACAGGATCAATCCCTCAGTCACTTGGAAATATCTCGAACTTATCGGAGTTGTAAGTCATGAAACCAAGCTACATAATTTCATTTTTTTTTTCAGGAACATTATTTGCTGTTTGTTTTTTTAGTAGGTGCATTAGTTCAGTTCATTACATCTTTATTCGATCCCTGTACTCATCCTCCCTTCATAATGAATTTTCTTTTTGTTTCTTTTGTTTCAGGTTTTTGCAGAACAATGAATTGACTGGTCAAGTTCCATCCAACTTGTTGAATAATACTAAACTAAACCTAAGGTAAATAGCTCAACTTCATTTTGCCTGGATATTTGATTTACATCAAGTATTATCATCTTGCAACTACCTGTACGTGTTAACTGGTGTAATGGCCAATGTCCAGACTTGAGCTGTATGGTACAGAACTTGGAATCTATTCAAAATATTCCATTTAGCAAAGACCAACTTACCTCAATTAAATCAGATGCAATGTCTCCATAATAAGTAAATAACTATACCGGTGCTCCCATCCTTTCATATCCTTGAGCACATTTTTCTTTCGTCGTTTTTTCTTTAGCCTGACCTGTTTTGATTGACAGACTTCATCCGGGAAATAACTTCTCGCCAGACCCTCAAGTACCTTGAGATTGATTTTGCTTGGTCTAGTTAAATTTTTGTAGTTAGATGTATGTTTGTAAATTAAGTTAGTAATTTCTTTATAGAAACCACTTATTTAAATTCTTTGACAATTCTTTTCCACTGTAATTTTCCACATTGCAAAAGCCCACCATGTGATAGAAATGAGAATTTTTTATGGGCTTTGTTAATGTAAAGCCCACTTTGACATGTATCATTTTTCCTTGAATCTTCTTAAATTTTCAATGCCCTTTTAATAACTGTACAGGCCTACGTGCTGAAAATAGAATAATTTGTGAATATTTGCTTTATAGAGCGCTAACACTCCGAAAGTCACAAAACAGACTTTTAATTTGGGCCTAATATTAAGAGGGATTGCTTAACAAGTATTTGTTTTCACAATTTTAATAATTGTCAGAGATAAATTTAATACTTATATCTGACATTATATGCTTGATTTATATGGAAATATGTTTATAAAAATGACAATTTATGGAGCTGTTTGTCAAATTATGAAATAGTGTAAAATTACTAAATTAGTGTAATTTAAGCTCGAGTTAGACCTAATTGTATAGCATTGGAACTAAGCAGTATCAATAAGCACAAATTATATAGATAATGTTGTTTCAAGTATATCTCCAAACTTCTTGGTAGTTAGATGTGTATTGAATGTCCAACTGGTTATAGAATAGATTATTTCAAGCATATCTCTGAACTTATTTTATTGTTGACATGTAATGAGCATTATAAGCTGATAGATAATTAATTGGAATCTAAATTATAAGCAAATATGTGATTTCCAACTCAGCAATCCAATCATAGATAAAGTATACATATCATATGCAGGTTGTAGGGACTCTTAGATGTTTTTTTTTTTTTTTTTGGGGGGGGGGGGGGGGTTGGTTGGAGCAATTATTTAAAGTTAATTTGAGATTCTAATTGATCTGTAGGGGAATGGACTGCAGAACAACATATTTTTTATTTTTTATTTTGCATGAGACTTATTTTAAGGAACTTTAGGATAGTGCTTTACATTTTTAATTGGTATTATTGGCATTCGAAATTATAAGATTTTTTGTAGGTGAGAATGTATTAACAATGAATTTGTCTGACAATTTTGACAATCATTAAAAATAATTTATAATTTTGAAATATGACAATTAAAAATTGAATAATTGAAAAGGGGAGGAAGGGATAGAGGATGGGGGGGGGGGGATAACTTTATATAATATTTGTCCATTTTGTATCTTAAAGATTGAAACGTAAGATTTTATTTATCAATGAAAATCCATTTTTTTTCATGTCTCTTTTTTTTATGAAGCATGGACTAAGATACATTATATTTTGTTACATTTTGTTATGGGGGAAAACACTACATTTCTTTATCACTTTAAGAAAAAAAAATTTTAGAATAAAATAATTAGCGAGAAATGAGATTGACGCTACTCGTCATCATATCCAAAGTTTATTTTCTAGGAGAAGGAATTTAATATCAATTTTTTTTATGCATATTTAAATTAATATATTTAAAAATCGTTAAATGTGTTTTACATCATCTTAGTTATATGTATATAAAAAATCATAAAAAATTGATCTCATTCTGATAACCATCAGAAGATATTAAATAACTAAAATTTGCACAGTTAATTTTATTATTTCTCCATATATCATCAAATAAAGTCGAAATTATATAATTTTTTATGCATGCGTAATATATAATAAAGTACAATATATCAAATATTTTTATTATTGAAAAAAATTAAAAATAACTATTTGAGATTCACATTATCAATTTGACATACAACACTCCAAAATATGCGTGGAGATAAATTTAAAGACAACTTTGCCCCCATGACAGTAGCCAGGGGCCAATTTAAGCAACCACACTTGTATGTACGGACCTGCGTGTCCGTGTCCGTGTCGGGACATAATTTTGTATTAACTATCTCTAGTTGACATATATTGTTTTTTTGGTTTGTAGAGTATACTATTATGTGTTGGTCTTAATCAGCAATTTTGGAAGAATCGTGTTTGGATAAATACACAAGAACTCAAGTCCTGTTTGGAAGTAGCAAAACCAAAATCTGATCCCTCACCTAGACTGCCAGACACCTACCAAATTATTAGCAAACTCAACTGCTTTGGATACCTTGTATATGCTTGTTCCCTCCAAAAATATATATATATATATATATATATATATATATATATATATATGTTCATGTCGTCTCCAGTTCTGTGGAAATGGAGACGTCCTGTCTGTTTATGCATGCCTTAATAAATTGAGTGAGGAAAAAAAAAATAGAAAATATTAATAATAAAAAATAGTTGATATGAAGAGTTTGAGAGATTAGTGTATATTGGTATTGTTACAAAATATGAAAATATATTGAAATCATACAGAGTTATAAATTATTTTTAATAAATTAAAATGGCCTAGGTATTTTTTTTTTCTATTTTTAATTTTGTTCCTCATTTCCCTTTGAACCTGGTAATGCATGAACACACATAATTTCATCTTTCACCGCCCAACACCGTGTACACCAAGTCTATCCAGCATTTTACAACGCAAATGTCCCCTCTTTCCCTTTCTCAGGCGCGCAATTCTTCCTCCTCTTCAAATTTCTTCCCCATTTCTCTTCCTCAACACAAATCAGAATTCCTCCAACTAAACAAGTTAGAAAGCCAAATGAGGGTTTAGGTCCAAGGATTGAAGCTAAAACCAAATTTGTGTCAAATTTAGCTAAAAACGGAGAGAGTCGGCTCAGATCTCAGATCGGTTCATGCTCTCGTTTATATCCATCTTGATCTCGGCATTGACAGAGTTCTTGTACCATGATTATTTTTATAATCTCAGGATTTCATTAACAGAATTTCTCTGTTTACGCCAAACTTCAAAATCAGTATCAAAGAGCGATTTATTCTAACCTCTTAGCTTTCTTAAGCTAGTAGTATGATCCATGTTGATGTTACTTTAAGCCAAGTTTAAAGCTACTTACTGACGACCTAATTGTCTAAACTGATTTACGTAGATTGGGGAATTGTATAACTGAACTGTCACGCCTACCACTTGTTTGGTGAAATGCCCCCCTAGTGCTTCCCACCTACTTTCTGATCATTGTGTGCCAATAACATGGTGTATCAAGCTAACTGCTTATTCTTTGTATTATGTAGTGATACTGAGAGACAATGAAGTTAGTTTCTGAAATCTACCATCGCTGCTCGCTTCAATTACCTGTCATCTACTTATGTACCATCCACATTTTGCTTCTGTGCAGTTATTGTTTGACTAATGTTGTCGGTGGATTTTATAAAGAATACAGCCTCCCTTTTGAAATGCTTGAATTGTTAAGATTGATTTCTTTTTAATATCCTTTTTTGATGTGTTTCTTTCCAGAATGACAATGACAATCAAAGAACCAATGCATGTAGTCCTTGCTCTACATCCTATCTTGTGGCTGATCCAAACTATCCCAATATCTTGTCAGACAGATTGACTAAACCATGCGAGAATTTAAGTGGTATCGAAGAAATAATCAAAATTCCCAATTTGCATCGGAGTTTGGAAGGTGAAGGCTCTCGCCGCCGTTTAACTTCAAAGCTAAAAATATGGAAGTCGAGTAAGACTCTTCATCAACCTACCTCGACGGATTTGATTGCGAGCTTGTGATTATTGAGAGTCTTAATGGGGTCTTTGCTGACCCATTCGAGTTGCAAAGACTTGTAAAGCGTAAAGGTATACATCTTGCAAGAACCTTTAGTTTAGTTAATGCTTGACTAATTGTCCAAGTACAAGTATATCGGCCTCAGCTATTGTTAAGGCAACAATGCTTGTACCCATTCAGAACAAGGGGAATCTTCAGGATCAGGCGAAGTACTGACAGGAACTGTCTAATTCCAGCCACTACATACTATTTATACTGGTGGTACATCTTGATTGGTGGTGCTTCATTATCTGACTTGTACGCATTCTTACTTTGTTCTCAAGTTATTGCCTTATTGGTGAATTTAGTATATTTTACTAGTGCAGTTTACCTCGATGCTGCTGTTTTTGGCGACACAAATCTGGAACTACCCTCTGCTCTTTCAAATAGCTCTTTTATCGAGATCCACATGGACCTGGTGCCGTCATCAAAAGACAATAATGAGCTTGTTATTGAGCTGCCTCTCCATCTTAGATATCCTGTAAGTTCGGTGAAGTAGACTCCTTTTATTATCTAAGACTTGAGAAAAAAGATCTGATTGTTTAATATGAATTCACAGCCTCTTGATGGTACTGGCTACTCGAGGGTTGACATTTCTCAGCCAGATTTGTACAAAAGATGTAGAAAAAAGGACACAGACAAAATCTGTCAGCGGGGGGTTGTTGCTTTGGAAGTGGGACCGACAGAGGTAGTGAAGTGGCTTATACCATGCGGAGATGAAGCTCACACAAAGGTCGTATCATCTGCCACCTTCCTTTCGGCTCTGGTCTGTGCTTTGTCAATAGTCTATGCTTCTATTTTTTATCGTCCCATGATTCCTACTATAAATCACTAGTTTGACTTCCTTTCTTTCTTTTTCTTTCCTTTTTCACTCATTATGATTGCATTGTGCTTACTTCAAGCTTAGCTATTTAGAAAGCATTAATTATTGGGTTTTCTTTTGACTACCATGCTGAAAGTATCAGTTATACCTACTGGTATCTAACGCTATTTACATCAACCTCTAATACAACGGTGGTTGCGCTGTTGACTTCTTTGTTTTTATTTCCAATAGTGGTTGCGCTGTTGACTTCTATTGAGCTTATTTTCAACCCCTAAAGGCATTTGTTTTTTATTAGCTACTTTTCTCTATTTCTCTGTGCCTTCTTCTGACTTTTTAATTAAAGCAACAAAACGGTTAGATCATCAACCGACAAAACGGTTATCCAAATAGAAAAGACAAATTAAGAATGCATTCTCCATAATTTCTACACGTTCGCTTTAATTTTTTGTGCAATTTTATATTGTATTAGTCATTTATTGAGGAATTTGAAAAAAAAAATTATTTTATTGGAGTTTGATTGATGATAAAACGGTTCACAAGTTGTATCAAATTTGATATACAACCTAACTATGAACAATTATACATAGATTTATATTTCTAATTTTAATAACGACTTCATCAATTATTGTAATTGTTAAAAAAATTTTTTTTGGTTGCCTGTGCATCACCCTTCCCATTATTTTAATATCTTTGAGATCGATACTAATTCAAAGTGCATCTATATGAATTAATGCCATGATTTGATTTTGACTCACCATAACAACTCGGTGAGGATGAAGTCATAGGAGGGACTTTCTTAAAATTAAAATATACACAAAACACAAACTTTTTTTTTGGTACTTGATAAAAGTGTCGGTAACTTATATTGTGCTGACAGATTTCACTCCATGCAACTAGAAAACGTGTCAAGAAAATTTTCAGAACATTTCTAGCAAGTACGTGCGTCATGAAATTAAAATCATCTTTGTAAATAATTTTAGATTATTTTTTAAAATAATAGGAAGCAAATAAAATTCTGACTCGGTTTAAAGTCAGAAATTAAAGACAGAAACTGAACAGATGTGCGTTTTTATTGTCTCTGTTAGTGACGATTGTTTGATTGTTTCCATCTCGAATGCCAAATAGTAATTCAATCAAAAGATATAAATAAACACTTTATTCACTAAAATGTAAACAATCTAGATATGTAATGACGTTACTCACAATATTAATTTTTGAGTTTTGCAAGGGAAACGTTGCAAAATGGCCCGAAAAAATTAGGCGGGGGACGCGAATACAAAACTGCGCCAAAATTTCCCGCACAAATCCAATTTTCATGCACTCGGCGCAGGGCCGACACAGACCTGTCCGCAACTTTTGCCTCCTTTGGAATTTCCAAAGTTACACCTACACCTCCTCCCTGTTTCCTGTCCTGGTCCCATTCGCTCTCGCTCTCTGCCGCTCCACTGTTATCCTCACCAATAATTCGTACGAACATGTACAAACTCAAGCTTCGAAATAAGTTTATCCTATTAAGCGAACATTCTTGGTAGCAAATGTACTGTCCCTGACGACCGGACCCCACTAAGATTTAGTATACAAAATAAAAATCAAGGGCTTGATTATAGTTTTGAGATAATGAGAGGGTTATTCAGAAAAGAGGAAGCAGCAGCGATTTACTGCTTTACACAGAGACAGTCTGAGTAAGAAATCCCAGAAAGGTCAAGAAAGGAGAGAGGTTAAAAGAAGGGACCGAAGTAAAATAAAATCGGAGAGAGAGGAGTGGCGAACGAAAACCGTAAAACCGGAAACCTCTCTGAGTGGAGATTCTCCTCTCTCTCTCTCTCTCTCTATACCTATCTCGCTTGCTATGGAGGACCAGCAGGAGTGCGTGCGAGTCCAGAGAAGAAAAGGTCAGAAGAGAAAGTTGGAAGAACAAGATTCTCCTTCTTCCTCCGTGGGGGCGGAGCCTCCGGCGGATCTGGCGGTGGCGATGGAGGTGGAGGAAGAACACGGGGAGGAGGAAGAGGAGGAAGAGGAGGAAGAAGAAGAGGAAGACGAGGAGATGGCGGGACAGGAAAGGGAGATCCGTTGTGGTCGCTCCCATCAGTCGATCTGGCGCGAGGTTAGAGCTCAGGTCGAGGTGCTTGATCGGACTTTCTCCTGGCGCACCGCTGATCGAAGCGCGGCTAAGACTGCTAGTCATGTGCTCGCTGAATTGGCGAAAAATGGTATGACAGTGATTTTTTCGCTTTCGTTCTCTATTTGTTCTACGGGGTATTCCTATGATTGTTGTTCTGTGAATGGATTGCTGGTAGATCTGGTCGTTTAAGAACGTGAATTTTAGAAGGAGAGGAGGTTGATGTCTGTGTGGCTGAAGGTTAAGAGTAGTGTGTATGTTTCAGTTAGCATAGTATTTTGAATTGCATAATTATGCTGAAATTGTCGTAGGCTGTTGATAGACTAGTAATAAGGTATGATTTGCAGTTTGCATGAGTAATTGTAGCTATCATTTTAAGATACAAAAGTTTCATTCAAGAATTTTGTGTCTTTATAAGAGGAATTCAGCGATATCCTCGACATATGTGTTTAGCAGTATGCTTTTGTGGTTGAGTCTTGCTCATTAATGAATTATCTCATCTATGCAAAACAAATAGGATGGCTTGACTGTTTTCTCAGTTGTAAATTACTTATTTGCTAGTCCTCTATTAACTGTGGTTATAATTGTGGTTGACAAACTTATAAACACAACCCTTTTTGTATATATATGTAAGGTAAGCATTTATACCTGAACTGATGGAAGATGGCCTATTCCACACTTTACTGTAAGCTGTGTGTTTCAGTTAATTTGTAATTTTCTATTTTATAATTTTACAAATTATGTCAATGTTGATTGATGAATTATGCAAATAAAGGCACACTGATTAGTTGTGTGTAAGTTGCATCTCAAGTTCTCACTGTTCCTTCAAGGAATTAGTTCCTTCTAGTCGTATATTTTTTGTGTCATTTTGTAAGCAACCGTGCACTTTTAGAATGCAGATGCAACCATAGGTGTTTGTTTGCTTCACCAATGAGCGACCCTTTTGTTGATGTAGCTATTTCTCTTGTTTGTCTATTACTCAATTTCCCTCACGTATTACTATAGTTACAACTGTGACTTCTGGAATCTGTAAATTTTAGGTTTATTCTGTATTCATCAAGTAATATATTACTGAATTCATAAAGTTAGGGAATTATATTTCGGTACTTACAGTAATCTGGGTCTGGTGAGTGAGATTGGTTGCTTGATTTTCCTGCCTAGCCTTCAATGAATAAACAATGAGTACATTATATCATATTTCGGTGCAACTTTTTCCAGTTATTTGAAATTGGTAGCCACAACGTATATTTTGTGTAAGCAAGGGGTTGAGTATATAATATATATACATCTTTTTCTCATAACGAATAACAACTGGTCAAAGATTAGTTGTTGATTGCTATGCCGCACAATTATTGGTTGTGGAAAAACTTCCCTTCATTACTCATCTGTTAACTAATAAATGTGATGGGTTTCCATTTCAAGGACCAAATTGTAGTTAGTGGAAGCATCTGGCCCTTCATTGCTCATCTGTTAACATATACATCTTTCTTTAAGTTGTGAAAGCCCTAAAGCAAAAAGAATTTTCCGGCATTGAAGTTTCAAATTGTGAAAATAATTCTTATAAAAGTAAGCTTTGTGCTGAATAAATTCTGATTGTTCATATATTCTGTGAGGGACCTGCTGTTTAAAAAATATTTCTAGTTTGTTAAACTGAATTTATAGCTTGATAAACATTTCATGTTATGGTATTTTATTTCTCGTAGGTGCATTTTTTAAACTTCATCTTTTGTTGGTCTCAGAACTTTTCTATGGTTTTGCAGAAGAGGTTGTTAACATGATCGTGGAGGCTGGAGCAGTGCCTGCACTGGTAAAGCATTTGGGGGAGCCATGTTCTCTGACAATTGAAGCCAGTGGGGACAGAGGTGAACGACCTTATGAGCATGAGGTGGAGAAGGGGAGCGCCTTTGCTCTTGGCCTTCTTGCTGTCAAGGTATCTCTATTCAATGATGTTGCGATTTCTCTTGTGAGAGTCTCTCTCTTGCTCTGCTAAAATTTTGTTCTTGCTTCTGTAACAGCCTGAACATCAGCAGCTTATTGTGGATGCTGGTGCTTTGCCTCTACTTGTGGATCTGTTAATGAGGAACAGAAGGAACAGTAACCGTAGAGCGGTAAATAGTGTCATCAGGAGAGCTGCCGACGCGATCACAAATCTAGCTCATGAAAACAGCAACATCAAAACTGCTGTCAGGTTGTGTTGCTGTACTTTCTCTATTATGAAATGGATATACAAGTATGATAATTATTGGTCTTGAGCATGTATATATATGAGTGGATACCTAAATTTGGTGGGATAACTCCAACAAACACCAACAACAAAACAAAATATTGGCTTCCGTCACAATAGATTCTGGTTTTGAATTACTGTTTCTCTTTGTTGTATTACAGGATAGAGGGTGGTATCCCTCCTCTAGTTGAACTGCTGGAATCTGCAGATTTGAAGGTGCAAAGAGCTGTGGCAGGAGCCTTAAGGACATTGGCTTTTAAAAATGATGAAAACAAGACCCTGGTTAGGATCTCAATTAAATATAATATAATAAGTACCTTATTTTGCCTATCTTTCCTTTGTGTGTTATTTTGGAGTAATCATCTTCTGGCTATGCATTGATTAATGAATCATTTGACAAGATGCTTTCACATCTTGGTTTAACTAAATTTGTCTATTATGTACTGAAGCATTGCACTGTCTGATTGATTATCATATCTTACCTGGCTGAATTTTGAAGTCCCTAGTGAAAATACAAGCAGGATTTATCCTGAAAATATGTTGACTATTACTGCATGTAGTTGTAATTAGAAATTATTTTGCAATTGCTTTCATTCAGTGGTTTCAAAAACCAGCTGAATACTAGTTCAATGGAAGGCAAAGAAATTATTTTAAAATTACAAGGATACCTTTAATTTTGTTTTTATTTCTCAATTTTTTGTCCCCAGATTGTTGAGTGTAATGCTCTTCCAACGTTGATACTTATGCTGCGATCTGAAGATGCTGCAATTCATTATGAGGCGGTGAGATTTTACAATCCATATAACTTTCCATGATCTGTTCCAAACCAAACATGATCTGTTCCAAACCAAAAATGAGGAAGGATATATCTATCTCTGTGGTATTGTGGATATCTCAATAACATAATTATGTCTGAGGATTCAGAAAGTCTAAGAAGAATTGAATTTTAATAACAAGGAACTGCTTAATTTATGAATAGAATTCAGCTTTCTTAGTAGGCATTTAACACGTGGCAAGATTTTGATTGAGATGACTTACCATAGAAATGAGAGGGAACGATTGCAAGCGCTTAACTTCTCATATGAATTGCCAATGGAGAAGTTAATGTTGGTTGCTGTTGTGTTAGGTTGGTGTGATTGGTAATTTGGTTCATTCATCCCCAAATATTAAGAAGGAAGTTCTTGTTGCTGGAGCTTTGCAGCCAGTCATTGGCCTACTAAGGTACATCCATTAATAACTCAAATTTTTTTTATTGAATCACCCCTGTAAAGTCTTTTGTGGGAGGTTCTTCTTGTTTAAGTGTTCCTTTGATCTGACCCTTTTTTTATTGTTATTTTTTGTAGTTCATGCTGCACTGAGAGCCAAAGGGAGGCTGCTTTGTTGCTTGGGCAATTCGCATCAGCTGATTCAGATTGCAAGGTTTTTTCTACTGTGTTTCTTTTTTATTAGAGGAAACAAAGTTCTGTTCTCTCATGTTTGCTACAAGATTGTATTTTGGTTCTATGCTGTAGGTGCACATTGTACAAAGAGGTGCAGTTCGGCCACTAGTTGAGATGCTCAACTCTCCAGATGTCCAGCTCAGGGAAATGTCGGCTTTTGCTCTTGGGAGGCTTGCTCAGGTTTTCCTCTGAACCTTTTCTATTTTTCATTTGTCTAAAATTTTGACCAGTGATAATATAAATATATTAATGTTATATAAATTATTTGAACTTTTGCTTTTAGGAGGCCTGTAATAGGTTTATTATTTACTTAGTTGCTTAAATGTACTGGTAATGATAGATTGTAGATATCATAAAAGAATGGAAGACTAATAATTAATAAATACTAAAGTGTTTTCCAAGTAAGGCTTGGGAGTTATTTACATTTTGAGGGTTGAAGTTGGAACTTAAGTTCAAGTTCAGTGCTTTTAATTTATGAAAATTACTTAAACCTAAGTTACTCGCTATCAGTATAAGATTTACTGAAGTTCTTAATTTAGTTTTGGTTTAAAATTTTCGGAATTTTGCTTATTTGGTGTAAAAGCATGCATCATCTTTCATTGTGCGTAGTACAAATCTTAAAATACTAGTGTTGTTATTGTGTAGGATCCCCATAACCAAGCAGGTATAGCATATAATGGGGGTTTAGTTCCTTTGCTGAAGCTTCTGGACTCGAAGAATGGGTCTCTCCAGCATAATGCTGCTTTTGCTCTCTATGGAATTGCTGACAATGAGGTATTCTGACATAAGCATCAGTGTTTGTTACATATTTAACGTTGTTGGACTCTTTGAGATGATTTACTTTCTAGTCCTTTCCTCTAGCTTTGTTGACATGTTGTTTTCCTCTTATTTTGGTAGGATAATGTGTCAGATTTTATTAAGGTGGGAGGTGCACAAAAGCTCCAAGATGGAGAATTCATTGTTCAGGTATAATTCTATTTATTTATAGGCACTATGATATAAGATGGAACTCTTTTGTTTATCTGACATTTTGAGATGATATGTTTCTTCCCAGGCAACAAAGGACTGTGTCGCCAAGACATTGAAAAGATTAGAGGAGAAGATCAATGGACGAGTGAGTTGTTTGTGTTACATTCATTGTGGGTACTGTGTTCGGTATGACAGGTTCTAATTCATATTTCTAACAACAGGTGTTAAAGCACTTGCTTTATTTGATGAGAGTGGCTGACAAACCTGTACAAAGACGTATTGCCTTGGCTCTTGCTCATCTCTGTGCTCCTGAGGATCAAAAAACAATATTCATTGATAATGATGGTATTACTTCATCTTGTGAATGATCACATGACTTTGCTATTATGCTACATTAGTAGACTTAAGTGCTATAATAGTTTGTCTAATTTTGATTTGTATTGATTCAGGCCTTGAGTTACTTCTTGACATGCTCTGTTCAGTGAGCTTGAAGCATCAACAGGATGGTGCTCTAGCTTTGTATAAGCTAGCCAATAAGGCTACGTCTCTCTCTTCTATGGATGCGGCTCCTCCATCTCCAATCCCACAGGTACGTACACACTTGAAATTCACCTTCTGTAAGTTCTTAAAAAATCAGATTAAGATTGGAGGTTAAGATCATGAAGTGCGACTATGCTAACATGCGGTTTATTTTTTTTGTTAAAAAAGAGAGTTTAAAAGAATTATAACTCTGGAAAACAGTAAAGTTATTGTATTTATTTAGATGGACTATAAGTCTGAATATCCAATGGGATTGTGGTGATAAAGGTGACAGTTTTAATTTCTCTCAAGAAGATTTTACTTTCTTGAATTGGGCACTTAAAGCTCTGAAGTTTTGGAGGTTTTTAAATTTTCTGGTCCTTGATCCTTTTCTCCCCTTCTTCAGGTGTATTTGGGTGAGCAATATGTGAACAGTTCTACACTGTCGGATGTTAACTTCCTAGTTGAAGGTTTGTTAGAATTTTTATACCACCCTTAACCATCATTTTGAAATCAGATATGCTGTTTCATATCTGTTTAAGTTCTTTGTTTCATTATTTTCCTTCAAGAGTTGAAATGCTTGATTGAGTTTTCTGATTGAAATAGGCAAACGCTTTTATGCACACCGGATTGCTCTCCTTGCTTCTTCTGATGCATTTCGTGCAATGTTTGATGGAGGGTATAGGGTGAGAATAAGTAACTTAATTATTTTTTCATTGCTTTTGAAAATTCTGAACATCCCACCTTGTTTTCAATTTTGGACTTCAGGGAAAAATTCAAGTCAACGTGGAAACTGAAAATATTATCCTATATTGTTGTGTTTCTTTTTATAGACTTCGGTTAGTTAGCTTCTCCTGATTTTTGAAAACCTGTTTCCTTGCTTAGGAGAAAGATGCAAGAGATATTGAGATACCAAACATCAGATGGGATGTATTTGAGCTTATGATGAGGTTAGTCGAGGCTTTGCATCGTGATTCTTATAATTTATTCTAACAAACAAATTAAATGTCAGTGAAAGTAATTAATGGACTTGCACAATTAATTGGAAGCTTGCAACACAAGAGGCTACCATTTGAAATGCTAGGAGTAAATAATACAGATACTCCTATAAAGTATCACCCATTTCCCTTTGGTCCCCAAGGCTGTGCTCCCAAGTTTTATTGGGAGGGGAAGAGAAGGGAAGGGAGTTGAAGGAATGGTATGGGAATATAAGAGAACTTTTTTCCTTGCTCCTGAATATGATGGGGGTTAAAATCTGTAACCTTGTTTTCATTGAGTCAAAATACTTTATTACCGTTTTCTTATTGTGGAAATAAAACAACACAGTACTCAACAGCGGTGGGGACCAATGTCATAGAGAGAATGTTGAGGGCATTTTTGGTATAATTTTTTTGGTTCTCCATTCAGCCCCTTTACACCCCAAATCGGGGGTGACGAATTTTGACAAAATGGGGGCTGTGGGGAAACTTTATTAACCCTCCATTCCTACCCATTAACCCCCTGGCAAACTCAGGAGCAAGGTTCCATAGTGTCTCCCCATTCCCTTCCCTCCTTTTCTCCCTGGTTCACCTCCTCTGGAGCACTGCCAAATTGTAATTATTAATCTTGATTCCTTAGTTATAAGATCAGCTAAGCCTTATTTGCTCACTTCAGATGCCCCGTATATATAAAATATATATATATAGCTGTAAGGCGTTGAAGAGTAAGGCTCTCGAGAATGATTTAATTACAAAATCCGTAGTCTCGTCTATTGAAAAAGCCCACATATCTGCTTGTTGAATTTAAGCAAAAAGAAAGTTGACATTGCTCAAACAATAAAGGCTGCAGGTACTATGGATCCTCTGACTCCCAATCGTCTCTGCTAGTGTTCAATTGCATGCATATTCGTTTTCGATAGGCTCCAGTGTGTTAAAAGTAGGATTTATTGGGTACAAATTCAAATGGGAGCTTGGAAACTTTGGACTGAACTAATACATGGATGATATTTTTTAGGAGCATTTTTCTAATTTACTTAATTTTTGGTTGGAGATACGATCCCCCAACTGATTTTTGCTTTAGCTTGCAGTTTTTTTGGGATTGTCAGATGAATTATGTGTTCTTTATCCTACAACATGACCTAAACTGGTGCAGTGTAGCTGCAAAGCATTTACATGGTCAGACTTC
This sequence comes from x Bolboschoenoplectus mariqueter, assembly GCA_037678475.1. Classification (NCBI taxonomy): domain Eukaryota; kingdom Viridiplantae; phylum Streptophyta; class Magnoliopsida; order Poales; family Cyperaceae; genus x Bolboschoenoplectus; species x Bolboschoenoplectus mariqueter. The sequence goes on from CM075247.1 coordinate 3,886,289, forward strand.
TGCACGGTGATGGCAAATCTGATACCCATGTTTACCTGTATTTACCCTTGTAATAACAAAATGCTTTATTGTTCATGTCCCAGGTTTATATATACTGGCTCGGTTGAAGTAACGAATGAAATTGCACAAGATCTCCTTAGAGCAGCTGATCAGTATCTTTTAGAGGGGCTAAAGCGCCTCTGTGAATACGCCATTGCACAGGTGATGAAACTTCTTTTTGTTGAATGTTAGTTAAGATGAAAAGTATTTGAACTTTGAACTTCAGAATCTGTTGATGTCTTGAAATCGAACATAATTGTTCTCCATTCAATTGCAAACTAGCTGATTTAGTTAAGGACTTCAATGCAAATTTGCACTTGTGATTAGTGGACATTTAGTGATTAAGTGAGGTTGTAATCTGGCAGGGTTGGGTCTGGTGGTCCTGATTTGGCTTTTCTTTTTTTTTTCTTTTAGAGGGCTGGGCTGGGTTATTCAGGTTGGGTTGTTTTGGCTCTGTTTTCAGTCTGTCTCAGGATTGCACTGTTTGGGTTTTGAGGATGTCTGGTGGGTCATTCTGGCAAGGTTTTGGTATTTCTACTGGCTTGAATCAGGTTGGAGACTGATCTTGTTGCTCATCACTCAGACAAGGTGATTTTACAGTAGCAGATGAGATCTTTATGTGCCAAAGCAGATCGCAAATTGGTTTGGGTGGTTTGTGGTGTTATATGAGGCGGGGAAGGTTTGGTTCCTGTCTAGTTGGGTTTGGGTCACTCAGGACCAGTTCTATTTGGGTTGTTATGTTAGCTTTGCTTATGGGTTAATCAGGTTCAGGTTGGGTTGAGTTGGAGATGACTGTAGAGAAGTTGATCTGTTTTCTGTTTTACTGCTGATTCTTGTATGTAGAAGAAGATTATATGCATTTCTCCCTTAAAAATTACTTTCATGGAGGTAATACATGACAGTGATGGAATCCTAAGCTGACTTTTTTTTTTGTATTGTAGGATGTAAACTTGGATAACGTCTCAGAAATGTATGACTTGTCAGAGGCCTTTAATGCCATGTCACTGAGACATACATGCATCTTGTTTGTTTTGGGGCAGTTTGATAAAATATGCACAAAGCCAGGGTAATTACCTGATGCTTCACTAATAAATCATACCATCTTTTTTGTGCAATTTTCAGTAACCTTATGATGTTTGTGAATATACACAGATATACCCTGCTGATTGAACGGATTGGGCCTGAAATCCGCAGTTATTTCGCTAAAGCTCTTCGGTTGAATCACAGATTTATTCGTTCGTAAGTTCACTGGTGCTGATTGTCAACTAACATGTTAAGCTGAGGTGGTTGTACAGTTAGAAATTAGGCATAGACTCATTTTTACATGTGCTTTTGGGTGGTTCTTGGATGGCACTTGAGTTTAGTAGCGTTGTTATGGGGCACATGAACCCATGGTGGTCAGATCAATCCGACTCCATATGAGGTGTTTGTTACCAAATGTACTTCGTTGCAGCATTAGGGTATTCCTGTCCGATATTTACCAAGTATATCTAAATATGTGCATCTATACATGCGTGGGTCTGATCTGTCGAGCATGCAATTAATGAAGCAAAACACAAAGGTTGATATAGACACATTGCATTAGGACCATTATTTTTGTTAGTCATTGGTTCTGAACATCTGTAATTACTAAAGTAGCTTAGAACAATCAATGTTCAATTTAGTTTTTAGTGAAAGGTTATCCTCATTTGGAAGGTAGTTTTTATGTTTCCGACTTGCCTGGTCCAGGAATGATGTTAGAACATTGCTACCAAAATGGTTTATTAAAAGGTGGCAGAATATTGTTTATTCGGAAGTTGGAACAGAGATAAAAGGTGACATTTTTGCCCTATTTAAAAGTATGTTAATGTTTGGTGAAATGTTAGCAGGAACAGTAATGCAACAAGAAGTTTAAAATATTGGAGAATATATGTTAAAAGACGAGATAAACAAATCTTTTGAGTTGTTTCTACATTACTGTGATACATTGAGCTACGTTCATTCAGCTGTATCAAAGTCTACTTTAACAAAAAAGGGAAGGATCACTTAAAATATTAGTTAGAAAACTTTCTCAGTAGTCAAAATATTATCTAAAAATTATTAATTAAACTTAAAATGTCATATGCTTGAAATTTAATGGGGCACTAAAAATACGTTAATGAATTTTGACCCTCACTTATTCCTAAAATAGAAAATTAAATTGTTGATAATCTGACACTGCTGTGGAATTATGATTCATTGATTTGAAGTAGATGCTTTGCTCTGGGAAAGGTTATAACATTTTGTTTGGATGGAGAGTAGAGAAAGGGGGGGAAGGAGAGTGAAAACAAAATCTCTTAATTAATTTTTTTTTTAGATATTTAGTATGAAGTTAAGATTAATGGATGTTATTCATTTAACCTCTTTTAACCTTTTAAAGCTTATATTTTGTTAATCTCCAAACTAGAGTGTAGCGGAGGTTAATAAGACGAACCGATAGGGCTGTTAATGGATCCGATTTAAATCGGATCTAGCATGATTCATATGTGGATACATTAAAAATTTATAAGATTCATATGAGGATTTATATCCAATTAGAATTTGAGGATTCAAATATGAATTTGTATTCATTTTCTTAGCGGATATCGGATCAGGTTCGGATTATCAAATTTTTTATTCAAATATTTAAAATAATGAAATACATATTTAATATGAATAAATGTATATAATTTTATATTATAAAAGTATAAATTAAGGTAATAGCTCTAATTTAGTTAACTTATATGACTTAAAAAAATATTTTTTTGTAAAATTAATATGATATAATTATTATAATGAAAATTATTTTAATATAACACGCAATTATAAATAAATTTTCTTTTACAAAAATCGATAGAATAGGAAATAATGAAAATTATCGAGACTAATTTAAGTAGATTACAATTATATTTATAAATAATTATAATAATTCAAAATAAGTTATTATTATTATATATATCTTGCTATTAAAAAAACTTAAAATAATATCATTTTATTGGATTTATAGCGGATTCGGATTATATATGATCCAAATGCGAATTCAAAAAAGTAAAGTGGATTTTTTTTAAGATCCATATGCGGATTCAATAAATTATTGCATATATTTTTTAAATTCATATACAGATCCATTCATATGGATTCTGATCAGATTTTCGAATTATGAATATCCATTGACAACTTTACAAATCAATATTTATTTATTTTTAAATATTTTTTATGAGATTTAAATTTATATTTTTCTGTAAAATAATGAGGTCTATTATCATCGTGCTAAACTTACAGTTTGTTTGGATGAGTATTTAGGAGTGTAATTGTGGATTATGCTCCACTCAAATAAGTAACACATCTGACTTCAACGCTTAGTTGGCATTCACTTAATTAGTTCTTCAATTGATTAAACTATGCAGAACATGATATCGTTGCTTATCATTCCATATTCCCATGCTTGGCTTGACCAAACTCAAATCAAAAGCACCTTCACTTAGACATTTTTTTGTGTGGTGGATAATAATAATAGTAATACAAATAATTATCCATAGCGCAGTACGCGCGCTTAATTTGCGTTTCTACCACGTGCTGAATCTTTGTTAAGTCAAAACACTGTCGTCAACTGTTCAAGAGTTGAAAATAAAAAAAAAATGTTCAAAAGTGTTTTTATTTGGAGCCGAATTTTCAATTAGCTTCCAATTTATTTAATGTTTTCGGTGATCGAGTCAAATTGTTTATGTGAGAGTGTTTCAATTATGAACATATCATTCAAATCTGATCAGCAAATTTGATTTAAAAGGGATCATTTCAAAGGGATTTGACTTGGGCAATTTATCCATTCAATTTAATTATATATATAGTAATGAAAAATATAAATAATTATGTCGGTTCGTGTCAGAATTTGTCGGTTTATTACATCGCACGTATTTTTGGAGTAGGTGGGATTTTTTCAACTATACTTATTTTAATGCATATAAAAATTTCTTTATTTGTTGTTGTACGGTCTGATCTGTTTGAAACTATTTGTAGAGGAGTAACTAACTGTAGGATATATTAAATTTTTATCGAACATTTAATTTTTATAATATATAATTAAAATTTTTATCTAAATTAAAAATTAAAATCGTAGAAGCATTCACATATTAAATTTGTATAAAAAATGAAATTTGTTTTGTCATTAGCTATAAAGTCATTAGAAATTTATTATTAAAATTAAAAATTATTTGACAAAAAATTAAATATCTTTAAATTCAAATCAAATTTGATAAATATTCTATCTACATAATATAATAAATTTCTATGAAAATACAAACATTTTTCTTATTTTTTTTTGTGACCTCTCTATGTCTCTTTGAAGCTTCTTCACTTGCATTTGATATCATGTCACCGTTACTTTTAAGTATGAAAAAAATATTAAAATATGTCTGAACTCATTAAGACATCTCATAAAATTCAATTAAGAACCATCCAATTGATAAATGATGACTCAGATATGGATAAAATATATTGTCCATACTGACTAGTTTGGTATAATGTGGTTAACATTTTATATATGCTGAAATTAAACCGATTTTGTATATATTCAATTTCAATGTAATCACATATTAAAAACCAGTTGACATTAAAAAACTGTAGCATGTTGTTTCCAAAGTAAGAAAAAAATGTAATATTATTTAATATAAAGTGCATTTCTTTCCCTGCTGTCCAAGAATTAAACAATCATGCACAAACAATTTGCATTATTATTATTATAACATCTAAGACTAAAAGTTGAAAAAAAGAAGAAAAAAAAGATTAAAATTAGTGCAGCTAAAGTACAAAATGACATAAGAATCAACCAAGTGACCAACCCACTATAAAAGCAAGCATGATTTATTACTCTTTGTTATTCTTTTATTAGTGTTAATATTAAAAACATGTGCTAATTAATAATTATACCTTCTTATCTACCTTCTGATATAAATAATAACTTACATGTTAAATATAAGTATTCTGAAGTACAACTAATTAGTGCAGAACATAAAAATACAAAATATATTCTCTCATTCTGAATATTTCATATATATATATATATATATATATATATAATATATATGAAAAAAAGAAGGTGTATTATTAATTAGATCATGAAAATGACACGTGGACATGTTGCGGTCAGCTTGCCCGGCGCTGAATCATCCATTTTCTTCCCAATTTAGTCAACTATGACAGCGAGTCAAGCAACTGCGCAATAACCAAGGCTATTACTGTCTATGACAGATGGGTCCCACTTTTATGTGGGGGCCGACAGTCATAGGTCCTGGGTGAAACGGAGGTGCAAAAGCAAGGAGCACTGTATGAGAACTCGAATAAATTTATTCTAACCAGCAACGCCGCATGCGCACTCACTCAACCCCTTCTAGACTCTCCAAAGACTTAGTCAACCACCTTCAATGTCAACGATCCTTCCTTCCAAGTTGAGTGCATCCCACCTTCTCTAACCTCATTATTATATAAACACCTTGCTAGCTCTAACTGAGAGATCATTCCATTTTGTTATTACTCTATGCATCTTCTTTCTCCCATGGCGCATCCTTATCTTCTCACTCCCTTCTCTTCTTCTTCTTCTTCTTCCCTTCTCTTCTCATTCTCTCTTCTCTTCTCTCTCTTCACTTGTAATGTTGAGGCAAGGTACTGGTACAACAACTTCAACAACCCTATATCATCCATAGTGACAGAGGACCTTTACAACTCTCTCTTCTTGCACAAAGACGATGCTGCTTGTCCCGCCAAGGGTTTCTACAACTACTCTTCCTTCATTCAGGCCACCCATTGCTTCCCCAAGTTCGGAAACACCGGGGACTTGACCACACGCAAGCGTGAGATTGCCGCCTTCTTTGCTCAGATCTCTCATGAGACAACAGGTCCATTTTCTTAAACAATACATTGTTAGTTTGTTACTCTTCTTCTTCTCTCTTTTTTCTTCATATTTATTTTTGATTTGTTTTACAGGGGGCTGGGCGACGGCGCCTGACGGACCGTACGCATGGGGGCTATGCTTCAAAGAAGAAGTAAATCCACAGAGTGACTATTGTGACAGCACTAACACAAAGTGGCCATGCTATCCTGGCAAGACATCATGGAAGAGGTCCAATCCAACTTTCATGGTATCTTATATAGTTATATATATTACCTTCTCTTCCTCTTATTTATTTTCATTTTTCATCATTTTCTTTGGCTGAGATTCTTTGTCTTTTGTTTGATAAAAAAAATTTAAAAATAAATAAAATTGAAGTCATGTACTGTGTGTAAAAAAAAATGTATTTACCTTAATTGGAATTTTAGAAATAATTAATTGTTTACCATGTTGGTTAGGAACTTCAATTACGGGCCAGCGGGCCAGGCCTTGGGCTTCGACGGGCTGAAGAACCCTGAATTGGTATCGAACAACTCCGTCATCTCCTTCAAGACGGCATTGTGGTTTTGGATGACCGAGCAGAAGCCCAAGCCATCTTGCCATGACGTGATGGTGGGCCGGTACCACCCGACAGCTGCCGACATAGCCGCCAACCGAACAGCCGGTTTCGGGCTCGTGACAAACATAATAAATGGCGGTCTCGAGTGCGGCATCCCCGACAATGCTCAGTCCAATGACCGAATCGGATACTACAAGAAATATGCTCAGATTTTCGGTGTCAATGTTGGGCCTAATCTTGATTGTGCTAATCAGATGCACTACTAGTTGGATTAATTACATGGAAATAATGTAGCTAGAGTCTGAATATTGAATGTTAATTACTGATTCAAATGAGAAGAGGGAAATAAAAACTGATCTTTGGAATAAATATTTCACATTAATTACAACTGAGTCACAGCTTTAATTATTTCACATTAATTGACACTATATATAGATGAACTCAGAGATATATCCTGGTTATGATTATAAATCTTCTGAGCATCCAATAATGTTTATACTTAACAAATAAGTTGTTTATATCTAAATCCACAAACGTTCATACCTTGTATTTGAAGTGTTTCCCACCTTTTTTTTTCAATATAATCTTTTTTTAAGTATAGGTGAATGAACCTTTTTTAAATAATTATAATGAAGTTCAAATTAAATATTTTGTCAAATAAATAAAAATATAATTTCCAGCATTTTATTTATAATAATATAAAGTGCAATTTAAAAAAAAATCAAAATATTTAAAATAAAAGGGTGCAATTATCACTTGTTCCTATAATTTTAGCGCTGTTAAATGAAAACAAAAAAAAAAAAATAGACCGAGGGATCCAATATTTGGATAAAGGAAGAAGCACATGCACAGCCCCTTAAATGAAAAGATTCACAGATTTCATGCGACTGATACTGATAGAGCATATTACTATTCAATTTTTTTAAATATTGGGTGTACTTTGATTTGCACCCCTCTCCTCATTTCATCCATCATTTATGATAAGCGGGTCCCACTTTTGTGTGAGGGCCCACAAATAAGGTGGTTGATAAAATGGTGGAACCAAGGAAGGGACACTGCATAAGTACCTTTTAATTTATTTGGTTCTGATGTCCATGTTATTTTTTGGTAAATATTTTTTATTTTTTTATTTTTACTTATTGGAGAATCCCACAAATTTGATTCACCAAAATATGTTATGAACTTGAAATTAAGGAGCAGTCATTTATACTTTTAGACTCATACTTAGGTGAACTGATTCATATATATGATTATATGATGTCCTAATTTAGCTAAACGAAGATAACTACAAGCAAACTCAAATCTATAATTATATTAATGTTCAAACACATTACTGTTGCACTATAACAGTAACTCATTTTTTTTTCCCTATGATGGCTTTTTTTTTTTTGTTTTTGTTTTTTCAGATGCTCAACCGTGATATTGTTTGCGTCACAGTGCTAGCAACAATGTGCGCTACAGTAAATTGATTTTTTTTTATTCGATAGTTTTTTTATTTTTTACGGATTTATACAAGTATGTCATATTTTTTTATTGGTCAGAATTGTATAGTTAATTTGATAACTGTTTTTAAATAAGCCCGTAGAAATTTAATAAGCTAACAGAGCTACTTATTTTTTATTAATTAAATTTACTTTCTATACTTTGAATAAAAATTAGATTCATGACTCAATTTGATTTTTAGATAATCTCTTCTTTGTTTTATTCTTACAATTGAATTTTGTATAACAAAAATTGTTGTTAAGAATTTTGCCTTCATCAATTATATATGTGAACTATGAAATAGTAATAGTTATATGGTAAATTTGGAATATATTTGTTTAAGTCAATTAATTAGCAGAGTCTAAACAGAAAAACAACATACAGAAACCAGTTATATACTTTCCAGTTCATGAAATGTACTGAAATCATTTACCAGAACTTTTTAAGTTTGCAGTTCTAGATTTTTAAACAACAAGATTACAATCATAGATGCTTTTATCATGGGACAACAAAACCAAAATAATCGTATACTACAAATGTATCATGCTCCTTGCAAGTTTCTGGATACAAATTGAATTCATTTTCCTAACAAATCCATGTTGCAGAGGCAAGAACCATGGACATGATAATATCAAATCTTTTAGTATATTTTAAATAACTCGATTTCTTAATGCATAACAAGATAATACAATTTGCCAAGTTCCAGTCCACAAAACTGTCTAACAAACTGGTAAGATGGCCACAATTGAGATTCTTTTTGCCTTGTGTTTTTTTTTTTTTTTTTTTTTGGGGGGGGGGGGGGGATTGTGGGGAATGAAAAAAATAAAATGAAAACTAATGATCCGGTCCTGGCCTCGCATTGAGAAGAGGTTGTAGTGCCTTCACGACAATTGTCATATTAGGCCTGAAATCAGCTTCATATTGTACACACAACGCTGCAACTGCCGCCATCTGATTCAAACAAAAGCATCTATTAACATATCAACAAGGCTAGTAGTACTTATGCAAGTTAATCGATGAATAATATGTGCATCAATGATATTAAATTTAGTAACGTCAGAACTCTATATTAAAACAGGAGAAATGAAGAAACTGTTTCAGACCTTAGCAACTGCTTTTGGTGGGTAGTCATTGTTTAGTTTGGGATCAACACACTGTTTTACTTTATCTTCGCTCAGCCTTGGAGTAGCCTAAATTCAGAAAATAAACACAGAATTATAAGAACAAAATTGATTAATTTTGCAATGAAATAAAGAAAACTGAGTTCTCTTGAGTGTATGTATATATATACACATTTGACATACCCAAGTAACAAGACTCTGCTGTCCTTTCGGCATTGTATGATCTACTGGTTTCCTTCCTGTCAGAAGTTCCAACAAAACGACTCCGAAGCTATACACATCGCTCTTCTGAGTAAGTATACCAGTCATTGCAAATCTAATACAAAGAAAAGAGGGGGAAAAAGACAATTAACAAATGATAGAGTCAGTTTTCAAAAATATGATAGTGGTAATTTGTATTAGATTCTTACTCCGGTGCATGATAACCGAAAGTTCCTAGAACTTTGGTGGAATGGAGACGAGCAGCTGAGTCGGGTGATTGGTTTGTCAAATTGAAATCACCTAATTTTGCCTCATAGTCGTCGAAAAGAAGCACATTGCTGGATCTGATATCTCTGTGTATAATCGACGGCTGTACTTTCTCATGGAGATACTCCAGTCCCTTTGCTGCCCCATAAGCAATTTTGACCCTTTGAGCCCATGTCAGAGTCGGGCCTGGTTCCGCACCTTGCACACCTTTCTTTCCTGCATTACGTTGAATAAAAACAAAAATCTTTGTTTTATGGCAATGATAAGAACAGACAATGAACCATGAAATTAGCCGGTTACAGATACTAATAATATTATCTTGAATTGATCTTTAAATCAGCCATCTGGCCTAAGAAATGAGTAAAATCTTTAGTTTTATCGGTGCTGAAAGCAAAACATTCCAACACAAATCAAAATGATATACCGTGTAGGACATCGTGCAAAGTGCCTTTAGTGGCAAACTGGTACAACACAATCCTGTTCTTTGCTTCAAGACAGTACCCCACCATCTGTATGAAGTACTCATTCTTCAATTTCGATATAGAAGCTAGCTACAATCAGTACAAATACAATTTGGATCAGATTCTGAAACAAATGTATACCAGTATAACGACATCAGATTATAAAGTACCAATCACAGTTCTCAATTTTATTCTACCTGAGCAAAGAAATCAATTTCGGGATCATTTGCTACACTTGGATCAAATTTCTTGATGGCAGTTGCCTCTCCTGAGCTGAGAGTAGCATAGTATACTCTACCATAAGAGCCTTCTCCAACCAAAGCCTTATCGCTGAAATTACCAGTAATTCGGTGCAATTCAGAGAGAGAAATTGCTGGTATGTCGATTTGCATCCCGTTTGCATTGCCCCCGCCCCTCGATGGCATCGGAGGTGGGCCCCTCTGCTCCTTGCGTCCTAAATCGAAGAATGATTAAACAAAATTTTAATCCTGCGATGTTTACAATAAATGAAAGATACTATTTATGTTTCTGATTCTTTTTTCCTCTTTTTCACTTTGGTATATTTTCCCTATTTAGAAAAGTACAAGAATAAAAATCTTCAGGTTTATGTTCTCATTTTAAGCTTTTGATGATGTGATCAGGAAATTTAAATACGGTCTACATATAATTACTATATTGAAAATATAGTCTGGTCAAATATTTTTAAGAAACCGGGTCTAAAATTCCACGCAACCATAATAATTGAAAAAAAATAAAAATCACACATATGTTAATAATCTGTCAATAGAAGAAATATTAGCATTTCAACATTCTTTTTTTTTCTTGAAAGATGCATACCTGGGAAATTTTGTGGTGGCGGAGTCGTATATTGACTGACAGGTGGGCCATTTGCTTCCTCTTGCATACCACCACAGCACCACATCTTGATAATTTATACTAAACACCCAAAACTCTCTACAACAGACATATACCATTTCAGTACACAGACAATTATGTTAAGCAACCATAATTCTAAAAATAGGTACAATCTCAGTTACATGTTTCTTCATTTCAATGTAAACAACAACTTTTGTGAGGTAATGATAAAACCTTCAAATTAAAGACATGATAAATTGTGAAAATTCTGATCAAAACTAACATGTTATGTTGTGTTTAACGGAAGGGCGTTATCAGCATGCATAACACAAAAGGATGATAATTCCAACTTCAAAAGTAGTCAATAGCATGAAAAGAAGGAGGATAAATCATAGATTCAAATTATAAAGAAGTACATTTTACCTGAGAAAAATTGGTACAAAGAAGACGATTCTAACACGATCGAATATGCATTCGAGACGTAATCGGACTTGAAATCAATCAAACACCAACTGTTTGAAGTTTGCACAGACTCTTTATTCTCTTTGATTTCTATTTCTCTTCTCCTTTTTTTCTTCTTGTCTCTCTTATTCTCTTTCCTTTTAGTCTCTGTTCTCTGCTCTTCTTTTTCTTTGTTTCTGAGGAATAACAGATTGAGACAAACAGAGAGGGAAGGAAGGAGGTGATATTGAAAAGTCAACAACGAACGTGACAACCAAAACGAACAAAATGGCATGTTACTTGCTATTTTCCAAATAAATAAAAAATGGTATATTTGCACAAGAGACCTTCAGTTTCTACCAAATTATACTTGGAACCTGTAAATGAATACATGGAAATAGTAACAGTTGAAGGAACTTTTGCGACTATAGGATCTTAATTTTCGGTTTTTACAAAACAGCCCAAAAAATATTTGAACGGTTGATGGAAAATACGTGTATGCAATAAAACCATATTCTGTTATTTTTGTGTGAAAATTCTGTTTCTTAAGTGCTTTCAATTCAGACCTGTTACAACCACTTTGTTTATATTAAGTAATTAATTTATATATATATATATATATATATATATATATATATTTTTGGTTTATAGTAAGTAACTCTATTAAAGAACAGATGTAATACCATAGAATTTTCAATGAAGGATGATTTAGTATATATTTTGAACTATTTTATACTAATGGATTTTTAAGATGCTGAACTATAACAAAAATTTCTATAAAATTATTTTTGGATGATTTGGTGTTCAAATGGTTGTTAATTCTGACTGTGCCACGTTTATTTTTGGATGAGAAAAATAAGCTTAAATCTTTCAGGAGAATTTCTACAATTTTGTTTAATTAATTAATTAATTTCATGGTCAGGAAACTTCTCTGATATTTCGCTTCTGTTCTGTTGTGTAGAGAAGAAAAACACATAAAATATGAAAGAGGCAATTAAGGAAATTAAATTAAAGAAACAGAAAGGAGGAGGAATCATTTAATCAAGGCTAATCCTCCTCAGTTACATATAATTTTTATTTTTCTTTTAATCTTCTTCTTTCAAGTATTATAATACTTTTGTATTTTTGATAAACTTTTTTTATGGAGATTAAGAATATTTATCAGTTTATAATCACCAATCACGGCCTTAGGAAAAAAAAAAGAAAGAAAAGAAAAAATGAATAACATGCTTTTGACAATCTGTCAACTGCCTTAATTAATTAACTAATTATAAGCATTTTATGTGTTATCTCTATATATAGTACTATCATGTGTGTAAAAAATAATAATAAGATTTAATTCTTAGCTTAACGTTTATTGAATTAATAATAAAAAAATATGCAACAATATTAATTAATGATCTTTGCTAAAATATAATTTAAATAATATTTTAAATTGGTAGTAGTTTATATTTTATAATTAAACAAATTAATATATCTATCAACTACTTCAAAAAAGAAAAAAAAAGAAGAAGCAATATATCTATCAGAAAATAAATTATCAGCTAGCTGCCGACTAATAAATCCATCAATTCATTTTATTTTTCTTTAATTGACTTCTGATCATGATTCATGATTCATGAGGTGACTGAGTCTTGGTCTAATTATGTGTTTGTGTTGTGTGCGTTGTCTCTGTCTCCTCCAATTAGCATTGCTCATGCCATGTGGGACCTCTCTCTCGCATGATATTTGAATTTACTGATATTTTGGTGAGAAATCACAAATTTGAAAGGAGTTCTTGTTTGTGTATTTGTGTATGCGCGTGCAACACGAAATTGAGGAAGATTTGCCACAAAATATGGCGCTAATTAAGTTGGTTTTGAGACACTTAATTGGCCTTGGCAAATTAAACAAAACCAAGGAAATTCATATTCATAGCACAAGAAAAAAAAAAGGCTAAAAGTAAAAGACAATGAAGAAGCATGCAACTGAGATTGTACCTATTTTTAGCGCTTTTTTTAAAGTAAGAGTGCTCATTTTCAAGTTCAATTTATTTTTTTAGCAAGAAAATGAGCATGATAATTTAAAATTTAAAATTCTTTTTCATGTTCCGCTTTATTAATTTAATTTTTGCAATAATATTTCGGGTTCTTTTCTTCGAAAAATAATATATCAGAGTGCTGTCAGGTTGCTTCAGTTTGTTGGATTTCATGTTATGTTTTGGGCAAAATATAATCCAGGAAAACATGATAATTATTCTGTATTTTAGCATGAATTTGGTGGAAAGAAGTTTCATACTTTCATTCCATGTTGGTCTCACAAAATTTTAATTTGAACTGTATAATTGAATTCACTGATAAATAAACACAAGAAATTTAAATTTACACTAATAAAGATGTAATAAAATATTGGGCAATAATGAAAGATTAATAGACTCAATGGAGTAAATTTTGAAGAGAATGAGACAAAAAACAAAAAACAAAAAACACATGTACACATAAACAAAATGATATATATTATTATTACTACATCTGAGAAATACAATTCCGGAATTGAAAGGTACCTGGAAATTTCTCAGCATTGGAGAATTCCAGTGCTATGATAAGTACCTCTGAGTTGTTGAAGAAAACCTCTCTCTAATCTGAGCACGTTGAGAGTTCTTTCTTTCATGGTGCTTGTAGTTGCTCTTTAATCATATCCCCAACATCAGTTACAGAACTGGAAAGGAAATGTAAGAGCTAATTAGTAGTTGTTATATTTAAAGATTATATACTTTTACATGAAAGTTTGAGACTTTGGTTTTTGATTTAGATTTGCCATTAAAAAAAATTTGGTCAAATTAAGTTATTTTGAAGAGAAATTATTCTTGCACTTAAATTTTGTACTCCTTATATGTACTCAATATTATGTATAAATATTTTTAATATATATATATATATATATATATATATTTAAAATTTAAATTAAAAGTTATGTTGAATAATTTTAATATATAAAGTGTAAATGATAGATGCAATTATTACGCCTCTATTTTGAAAGCATAGCCCAATTATATTATGGACTAATCAAAATAGGCTAAAATATCACATATATACCAGTTTCATTGACACTCCACCATCCAATTTTACAGAATTCGGTCCAGAAATCGGATCCAAATGAGAACCGACCTGAATATGGACAAATTGGACAGAGTATGTTTCAAAAATATAGCCGATCATTTTATGAATACGGTTATAATATTAATATTTCTATATTCAGTTTAGATTTAATCCAGATTCTATATTATAATGGGTAGTGCATGGTTTTTATTTATTTATAAAAATTAAAATTCAGACCTGACCCGGTACTCATATAAATACCTTATAATTCTAATATAATTTATTATGAATTAGTTAATGTTAATGTATGTGTGTATAATATATGTTGAAAAGAACAATGTAGTATAAAAAAAAATGAATCAAAAGTAATGATATGTTTTGTAACTTGATAACTAAAGACCATCAAATTATAACTTATCATCGAATGTTTAAGAAAAGAAAATAAGAATTTTAATTTTTCAAAAAATAAGAATATTGATTCATCATCTATTTATGATCCTAATCCATTCTGGATAATTTAATTAGGACCCAACTATTTACAAACAAGTTATAGATATCTATCTATACGGACCTCAATTACTATATATGAAATATATATGAAAGATCCATTAATAAATATAATATCTGAATCTTAATATACTATTTTACCCCTCAATCTACATAGATCATGAGTTGTAGATTTTCGACAAATTCAATCTAACCTAATATACCTACACTATAGTAAATTGAGTGATATATCTTCTTCTCCACCAATATGATTCTCAATGATACCCTTGTCACAGAGCAATGCGACATCCTCAGGTTTGTTCACCAGGTGAGACATGAATGTAATGTAAGCAGTAACATGATTTGCGATATTGGTGCATTGCTCAAAGGCAAGGAGATTCCTGAATATATAATTCACCTTCTCATCAATGACAAAGCACGGGATTAGCAACGTACCGATTCTTGAATTCTATATCCAGGAGTGATGAATCGTGCTGATGACTGAGCTCTTTCTTCCTCAGCCGCACACCTGCCTCCCTGTACTCAACTGCGCTGCGCCATTGTATCTCAGTTTTGTCTTGACTGATCACCTCTTTCTTCTTCGGCTGCACTCCTTCGACCCTTCTAGGTCTGAGGTAGATGTGACACAGATGAAGAAAATGATGTATGTTTTTCTCACGAACACGTGGCTCTGTCATTCCCGGTGACAAGTACCTCATTATATGGTGTACATATGCTACAGCCTTGTCGAGCAGATAGGTTTCATCTGTACCGGCATACTCAATTTCATGAATCATCCTTAAAATAAAGCAAGGAACCTGATTTTCTGGAAGAACTAGATCATGATCAAGTTCTGTTAAAATTCTACTAGAATTGATCCCCTGTGATCGCTCATTACCAATGCTAGTGTCAGCACTAATTTCTTCGTTCTCCGTATTGGCAACATCATGAGGCACAGACACTGTACCAAAACCTTGACGCATACAGCATGCATCATGAAATAGCATTAACACGAAATCTTTATCATCCATATTAATATCTTCGTCATAATAGCTTCTTGTTTTCTTCCTTGAATTCAGTATTATCTCCATGATTTTCTTTTTCGATCGAATGTTTGCATCTGGCACATAACACAACTTGTTGTGCTCAGAATCTGGAAGATTCTGGTCAGAGTGATGGTATGGACCAAAGGAGAATAGCCTTGGTGCATAAGCTGTCTCATCATTGTTATGCAACCAATCTTGTACTCTGAATATGAAAAGTTCGCCATCCCTGTTTTCTGGGATTTTGCATCGCATGCCTTCAATTCTTCTGTGACGCGATGCAATAATTTCTCTACGCAGATACGACTTTCTCCATGTACATTGCTCTGTATGTTTAATTCTGCTTTCCAAGAAATTTAATTAATCGCAGGTCAACTTGATACTAATTTTCCCAAATGAAATAAATTGAAAGTTTGACTTGTGCCAAACTGCATAGTTAATTACATGTACAGAGATTTGTAGTGACATGTATATCAGTAATTTTTGTGATCGCAGTACGTGTATGTCTATTTATGTGATTCTATTTAATAAATCTCTGACCACCAATAGGTCATATATCATAGATGTGGTGAATAAATTAAGGGACATTATAATTACACCAAATGTTCACCCCTCAAAAATCTTCCATGCATCTGTCTTATGCCAACTTCTTAGTAAAAAAACGGATGAATAGATAGATGTGTATTTTGCATGAATAAATGTACATTTTATAAGAGATAACAATGCGTCTTTCAATAATTAAGTGCATTTTAGGGGTGGTTAGAACATATATATATTGACTTTGGAAATTCAAACGAGTGTCTACTTTTTAGTATCCAAGTGTGCATTATGTGATAGTGCATGCAAGCGTGCTTTTTACAATAATAAAATATGAATTTGGAAAATTTTGATGATGTCTACAAGTTCGAGACAACTGCCAATTGATACCATAACGTACTTCAACCTTTTTTTTTGTCACTCGATAGTGTTAATAGTTCTGTCTAGACTGAATCATGCTCATGCATGTCTTCATTCTGCTATAGCTAAATATGCATTCTGTTGTGCATGGCAAAGTCATCTGCAATATGTAATTAAGAAAAATAGTTCGGAGATAGATATCTAGAGATTGTGGACTGATAAATTATATAAGGGTAACAAATTCAATATTCAATAAAGATGATTTTGACATTTCTCGGGCACAATATCATGATATATAGTCTTTAATTAATAAATTTTGCTAAATACATGAGGAATATTTGGCGCATGCCCTGTTACCAGGAAGACACGGCACAGGCGTTGAAGGTTGAGATCCTCTCGTCCCATCATTCAAGGATCACAAAAATAATAGACTCATGTATGGGGTCTAAATCATATCATCGCACTTGCGTCGGAACGGTCTCTGCTTCAATTTTAAGGATTTTATTAGGCAGTCTCAGCAGAACTAGCTAGGTTGTCCATTGAGATAGGACAATCAAGGCCAATTTTGTCCAAATATATTTACCTTTTATATGTCCATTCGGACTGATTTTGTTAATACAAATTTACACTTGATATGAATAGTAAATCATAAGATTCCTTTGTTTAATACTGAATCACCGACTACCCTCAATTTTATATGCATGTTGCAATATATTTTTATCAGCTATCACTGTACCAGTTTGACTTCTGAAAGTTTTTAGCGGTTACTGGTATGAGCATCACCAGTGTATAGTCAGGAGTCACAACCTACAGTTTATTTTACAGCTTATTGTTTGAACCAGCACTTAGACTTGTCCATGAACGAGTGGTCACAGAACTCAACTTTACACGTTTATTAAAATGAAGGCTAATTTTCAGGCAGCAGAGTTCGATTAGTTACTTTGAGGATTACACATACAAACATTTGGTTCTTGGATGCGTTCTCTCTTTTTTTCCCTTAAACTTTTACATTGCTTCTTTTTATATAAATGTTCATACAAAACAGGTAGATAACGCCAGATGGAAGAATAACAGCTCTGACGATTTGTATACCGATGCTCACATGCTCGACACATATTAGTGTCATTTATGTGGATCAGATAGGTTGTTAATGAGGTTTAATATTTTCTTTTGATTGGTTATTACTTATTAGGAAAGGATGTATGTTGTGTGGATTACTTATTAGAACAGAGACTGCTCAGTTGGATCATTAGAAAATAGAAGAAACTTTTAGATGGGTCGAAAGAAAATTTTCTCATACAGATAAGAGATGACAACTTGTTCTGGCAATTGTATGTAGTTTCGGTACGTAAGATAATTCTGTTTTGTATTTGGTGCGCTATTGTTGCTGATTCATAAATTATCTTTCTTAATTGTTGTAAATGAAATTGTTGGTGATATTCTTGCCTCTAAATAGACAGCATTACTGTTTGTAAATTTGAATATTTACTTCAATGCAAAGAAGAATTAAATGAAGAACAATATTCTGATGCACAACAACAAAAGACTATGTTTGACATATAATAGCAACCGTGGACTGGTAGCCGATGCGTTACTAAGAGCGACCAGTGATGGTGGTGTCAAAGGTCATAGTTGGACTATCTGCCACCAGCCTTTTGTGGCCGGTGTATCTGGACTGCACACGGTAGCAGTTGAGTACATAACTCCTCATGCTACTGGGTATATTACAATCTGAGATAGTGGGATCGGGGCCGGTCACTTAAGGCTTGTTTCCAGCAGAGAAATCACCTTGTATATTTACAACAAGTGCAACTGAGAAGCTAGATACTTCAACATTGGCGGAGAACAGCAAAGCATGGCACCGGCAATGTGGTGATTAAAGTAGCAGGCTAGCATCTGCTATTGTAGCTTCACCGGAGCCGGAAATAGATGTAACTACTATTTTCAATATTTTTGTTATATGACAAGATCCATTTGTTAAAATTATATATAGAGGATAGAGTTAGTAATCCCTGAAATGTAAAAACAAAAAAGGCTTCCTTGAGGTAAGGCAGGTTGGCTGGGGCTGGATGTGGAGCTCATGACTCTCCTGAGCCTTGATCTGTGGGATGGTTTAGATTAGAGGGGTATCATCTCCAAGCGGCCTCCTGTCCGTGGCGGCTCCATTAGAAGGCTATGACGCTGGAAGCTTGATTATTGTTTCAAAAAGCAAGCTAAATTCTTTTCTTTTCTTTTCTCTTTTCTGAAACAGAAAAAAGCTAACCTAGTTGAAAGCTTGCTCCAAAATAAATTAATGCATCTCAAAGTTCCATACTGTTTTTCAAACAGTGTAAATTTGCAGGGAAGTCACTAATCTTTACTTTATATAAATTTGCAGGGAAGTTCCACAAATTTTTTATTTTCTCCTTGGTCCTTATAGTTTCTCTTTTCCCATTCTTTTCACTCTCATCTTAATGTCAGGTAAGAGTTTGAAAGAGATTATAAAAATTGAGCATTGATGTTAGCAGACTATATATGATGAAGCCTATAGCTAAGAATGGTCACATCACATTAAACAGAGGGTTGTGGTAAATTAACTTCTTTTCTCTGCTGATCTCTGTGTTTTTTTGCTAGATTCATCTTATTTTTAATACATGATTGATTTTTACTTTTTGAAAAATATGTGAATTATTACGTAATTTGTTGTGAACATACAAAATTGTTGTTTTTGTCGCTTCACAAATTCCTCGAGAGATGCGTCTAGAGTTTAAAAGGAAATATATATCTCTATTTCAAATCCCACTTTTTTTAAAAAAATAATATTATTTATATTTCAAGTTAAATTAAGATGCTTTGCAAAGTAATTTTTTTTTATTTTGGACTCATATTTTGAATACTAAAGTTCCAAAAGTTGATTCAAATTGCTTAACTCAATTAACATATTGAAATCTTATAGAATATCAAATTTTATTATTTTTGAAATTTTCTAACTTTTTTTTAGATTTTTGAAAGAGGATCCTAAAATAATAATAAAATAATATTATTTGTCCTTCAAATTGAGTCATTTTTATAAAATTCGAAAAAATAGTAAGAAAACTTCAAAAATAATAAAATTTGATCTTCCACAAAATTTCAATATGTAGATTACATTATACGACTTAAATCAATAGTTCAAACTTTAATTTTCAAAATATGAATCCAAACTAAAAATTCATCTTTACTTTGCAAAACACTTTAATTTAACTCTTATATTTGAGTAAAGCTAGCGTGAGCTTAAACTCACCAAATTTTTTGGTGAGCTTAACTCAAAAATAATCGAAATGGTTTCAAACGACAAATCCGAGCAGCTCAATAAATTCTTCATATCAAAATCTCGTAGGATACCAAAATTTTCTAACTATTTTTTTCGGATTTTTGAAAATGATTCTAAAATAATAATAAAATAAAGAATGTTTTTATATGAGAATTGGTCATTTCCAAAAAAAAATCTGAAAAAAATAGTTAGAAAATTCTAAAAATAGAAAATTTCGGTATTCTATAAGATTTTGATATGAAGAATTTATTGAGCAACTTGGATTTGAAAATTTAAGTCGATTTGTTAGATTTTTGAGTTAAGCTCATAAAAGTATTGTGAGCTAGTTTTACTCCTTATATTTCTATATTTTAAACTTTTGATAATATCATGTCTGATTTCTTAACGCATGCATTTGAGCACCCTGAGCGAATGTGTTCAGACTTGAATTTAAGAAAGTAGATAAAAGTTTTACAACAATGAGACAATTAATAGAGAACGTATAATTAATTAAGGTTGGCTGAAGACAAATTACTTGAATTGATGCAGCATATTTAAAGTGATCAGAGTTGCAGAGCCACCATACGTGCTTCATCGACTGACACCCGGACGCCCGGACCCTCTCGTGGTAAAAGACAACTCGCAAGGACGAACCTTCCGGTGCATAATCAGTAACACTGACTGATGAAGACCACACTCCTCCCTGTGCCAGATGCTTGCAACAAGGAATCAATGAAAGATCCATCTCCATCACGTCGAGCTAGCTAGCGTTGATTCTTTTCTCCATCTCAGAAGACAAAGTCTCTAGTTAATTAATTCAGATTCCTTCATCATACGATCGAACGCGTAGCTAGCGTCCAGATAGAGATAACCTTGTGATTCTTGTATTTGCTTTCCACTAGTTCATGTATTGTCAGTGGGAGTTGATGGTCCATCCTATGCATTTTTCGTTTTTTCATCATTCATGCAGCTGTACGTACGTATTTGAGAAATGGTCCATTATCGCTGACATGATTAATTGACAATACATCATGTATTTCAGAAATGGTCCATCATCCTATATATACATGACAGTTACATTCCTGTTTAATTTGTACCTAGAATTTGTATATATATGATAATTCGATATTATTGATAAATTCGTCATGTATTTGAGAAATGGTCCATCATCCTATACATTGACAATCATATTTCTGTTTTGTACCTAGAAGATTCTAAATATAAATTTTAGAGAAATATTTCTATCCCCAATCTTAAATCTCCAGTTAGATTTCCAAACTGTTTAGTTTGATTAAAACCATTTTTTAGAGAAATGTGTGCACATTTTTGAATATTTTGATGAAGTCCTCATAGTTTACATACAGTCGTATCTAAGTCTTTATATATATCATACAAATTTTTACGATTAAACACATAAAGTCTTTATATTGATTATATAATCTATTAGATTTTACGTTTTTCAATTTGTTTATACTAAATATTAAGACTTTTTTTATACTCGATATTAAAATTTGCATTTACTAGCTATTAAGACTTACTTATATTAAGTATTAGAGAAATTATATTATCATTCAATTTCAAATTCCTCAATCTAGTCAAACTAATAACTATACAAACACACTTGTTATATATTTTTTCCTTCTTTTCTTTCTCCTCATATCTCCTTCAATCCTCTTTTTCCATCATTTTTTTGATTTTTTTTCCTTTTGCTTCTCTTTCATCTCTTCCTCATTCCGACCACCATCGATATTTTTCTACTCCTCTATCCGGCACCAATTATGACACTCTTCACTCATCTTTCTCTTTCTCCTCTGACTTTCTTCTCTTATTTTTGTGCTCCTTCTTCACTTCATTCTTCGTCCGTCACTACTTTTAGTGTTTTTCACTCCTCGTCCTCTGTCTCACTTCGTCGCACTCTCCACCTCTCAACTAAGATAATGTAAATGATATAACTTTTTAATTTATTGATATAAATATTAGAGATTTGTTAGGTTTAAAACATAAATTGTCAGGTATAAAGACATGGATCGTTAGATATAAAGACTTGCATTATTTTAGTATTAAGACTTAAATTAATAGAAATTAAATCTCGATATGTTTACTATTAATATTCAATGTATTATATATAATTCTTGACACGAGCACATATATATTGCAAGTATATATATAATTCTTGACACGAGCACATATATATTGCAAGTATAATGAATTAGATACGAATTCATCTATGCTAGATAATAACTATGTATTAAGATTTAATACAGTAGATATTCAACCTTACACATAAGAACTAATCAGATTTGTTAGTAGTAGATATAAAGGCTTGCATGCATTTAGTCGTTAAATTGAAACTTTCCGTGATAAATCTTAAGACTTAAATATATAGGTATTAAGGCTTTATAAAGCGCATATATAGCCTTTTAAGTCATTCATTTGAATCATTCAAATTGAAACTTTATGTAATAGATATTAAGACTTCTATGCAGAGGTATTAAGATTTTTATTAAAAAAAACAATATATATATATATATATATAGTATTTTAAGATTATAGTTTATGTATTGAATCCTTCAAATTAAAACTTTTTGTAGGAGATATTAAGACTTTAATTGAACTCATCTTAGCGTATAGGATTCTGTTTAATAAACGCATCCCTTTATCATTTCATTTGGAATTTGAGCCAATGCAAGAATCTTACGGGAAAAACATAAACTAATTAGTAAAAATTTGATGAGTATAATTACACTGTAAACATTTATCTAGAGTTTATTCTTATTAATTTTTAAAAGCACGTAAATAATACAAAACATATATATATATATATATATATATATATATATATATATATATATATATATATATATATATATATATATATATGTATGTATATAGAGTTTGACTAATATGCTTTCATAAATATTTTGGTTCGAAAGGTTTACGGGTCAAATTTGAAAATTTCGTATTTGAAATATCAATTTAAGTAGCTCAATAAATTCTTCATGTCAAAATCTTATAGAATACCAAAATTTACCATTTTTAGAGTTTTTAAAGTATTTTTAATGATTTTTTAAAGATGACCATTTTTTGATATTTAAATATTAATATTTTTCTATTATTTTCAAGATCATCTTTAAAAAAATCATTAAAAGTAGTTCTAAGATCCTAAAAATAGTAAATTTTGATATTCTACAAGATTTTGATATGAAAAATTTATGGAACTACTTAAATTGACATTTCGGATACGGAATTTTGAAATTTAAACCGTAAACATTTCGAACTGAAATGTTTATGGAAATATATTAGCCAAACTATATATATATATATATATGTATAGTAACTAAATGAGTGATCACATTGATCGAAAAACATCCAAACAGAAATATACTCACACTAAGCAAATTACAAATCATCACGTAGGTACAACATTGGTAATAAAATACATATGCATGCATCTTATATAACTGAATACTGAGGCATGCATGCGTACACATATATACTCCAGTATATCTCCGGGCAGGGAAGACAGCATGGAGTGTTGGATCGGCTACTACGGAATACTTCCAGGGGGACGGTATGGAGTCAATCTAGCACCACGAGGAGTCACGGGATAAGGAGCATTTCTGATAACAGGAGGATGAACACTCCTAACAGTTGGTGCTCCGCACCCAAAATATTTCCCCACGCCCTGTATGGCACCCTTCATGCCATTAGCAATTGATTTTCTGGCATCCCGTACGGCACCCTTCATGCCTTTAGCAATCGATTCCCCGGTGTCCCTAACAAAAGGGCTAGCGCTGGGTGGAAATACTAGTTTTGTCTCGTTTATGTTGCGACTGATGCCAGTTGATGAACCTGCTTAAAAGTTACTGTTACTTCAGAACACAATAGTTTACTTTCATTAAAATTAGCAGGAGGATTCTCTTGCAATGCCTGATGAAGGTTATAACCATTAATTATATATAGTTTTTTTTTCCACTAAACGTGTTTAAGGTTGTTCACCAAAGATATAAACTGTTAATGACCTCAGGATGTGGTCTGTCAAGAAAACTAAATATATGTCAAAGTTTATACCGTTTGTAGAGTTTGCTTTTGAAATCCCAGTTTGAAGAATGGCCTTGGATGTGGCGCCGCTCGGTACATCTCTAGAAACAACGGTAGCGATGAAGGAGAGCTCAGCTATAGACAGCAATGCAAGGATCAGTAGGAACTTAGAAGCCATTTTGTTTTGGCTCCCTGTTTATGTTGCAAGAAGTTCAATTTGCAACGGCTGCTATTTATAACAAAGTAGCGGCGACCGGTGTGTTAAACCCCAGGAACTACTTTACCATAGTAGCTTCATTTTCATTATTTTAACTACATTAATTAACACTCGGGCAGCCCCCCCCCCCCCCCCCCCCCACACCAAAAAAAAAAAAAAAAAACACACACGCGCGCGCGCGCCCAATATATATATATATATATGTAGTCGTTGATACCGTTGTCGATACGGATTTTATTATACACATTAAATGAGTTATTATGTAAATTTATTTTATATAATATTATCATTATTCAACTTAAATGAATTATTATGCATATTAATAATATTTAAGCTGAATAATAAAAGTACTATACAAAATAAAATCATTAATATCCATAATAACTTACTTAACGTGTATAATAAAACCCGTATCGATGAAGGTATCAATAATAATATCTCCATAATATTTTTCTTTTGTAAATTATGAAGTTAAATACTGAAAAATAGAAATGACGGATAGCTATTTTTCTCAACACAATTAGTATATGCTACTCCGTTTCCAAATTTGGAGACAGATTGCAACCGAACTTGTTTTTGTTTTGATGAAAATTTATTCCCACATAGAAACCAAGTTTTACAAAACAATTCTTTACACAATCCCAACTAATTACCTGATTCTATTAATGGTAACTCAATACCTACATCCTAACCTTGGTATTGGTTCCCCTTGCCTAAACTTAGATATGTACACAAAAGGCAACACCAAAACAGTTCCAAATTCTCAGCAAATTCTTCAATTTAAATCGAATCAATTAATTGGTTCAGGTGGACTCCACATCATTAATTCAGAGTTGGCAACTTGTGAAGTAATTCACGTGAAGTGGGCAAAAATCCCCTAAAAAAAAATCATTTGTGCGAATCTCAACGATGTCTGTTACAGTAATTGTATTATTTTTCTGCTCATTTCATCCTTTGGAGTTCCACTTCAGAAAATATGAATCTTTAGGCATTTGTTCTGTTGGTTCAAATGGATTAATTAATTTTAAAAAAATAGAAAGATCGACCTGACTAAACTCATTACAAACAGACTTAACACAATAGTGATGAGTCTCGACTTTCTACGAAAAATATAAATTCAAGTCCCGAAAAATATTTAAAAAAAAATAAATATTGGAGTTAACAAAAGTCCTTATTTAAAAAATAAATAAATAACGCACTTAATCATTTAATTTAATTTTGCTACTATTTTCTCTCTTCAGAGGTAAGAATGCTACTATTTAAGAATGCATACTTTGTTTATTTACGTATAATACAATAAAAAAGGTATCTTCAGAAATAAGAAGACGAAAAAAAAAAGGTTGAACAGGAAAAAGAAAGAAACATTTCATATGCACCTCTCCAATCGAGTATCCACCGTTTTTTTTTTATTAAGAAAAAGAATAATGAAAATAAATAATCTAGGAAAAATATTAGATGAATTTTGAGATACAAATAGGTTTAGGGTTTCATGCTTTCATTCCAAGTTGGTCTCACAAAATTCTAATTTGCACCGTATAATTGAATTCATTGATAAACACAAGGAATTTAAATTTAGACTAATAAAGTGTAATAAAATTATTGGGCAATGATGAAAGATTGACTCAATAGATCGTAAATCTTGAAGAGGGAAAAAAAAGCAAAAAAAAAAAAAAGGAACACGTACGCATGAACAAAATGATATATATTATACATCTCATTGCCAAAAAAAAAAAAGGAAAAGATACACATTATACATCTGAGAAATACAATACAAATACAATGTATTAATTAATGCAACTAGTTAACATAACTGTTGAAGGAAATGCAAAAGCTAATAAGTTGTTGTTACACTTGAGAAATTACATATTAGAGAGTTTAGACTTTGGTGTTTTGTTTAATTTGTACTTGTACAATAAAAGATTTTGGACAAGTAATGTCATATTGAAAGCATGTTCAATTGAATTTTGTAATTTCAAAAATTGAATTTATTCATCACGTTGACGTTTAGGAATTTTCTTCACATCTATTTTAGAATATTTTGATCTCAGAGATGTTAAATTTTTTTATTTATAGATCGATTGTGTTTTAATTTTTATGCAATATGAATAAAAGATTTTCGTTGCGCTTAGAGCATCGATGGGTTTTTTTCTATATTTCTCGACCGACTCGACTCAATTTGATTTGAATCAAAATTATTTGACCCTAACTCGACATAGATAAATTGATTAAATATTTAATATTTATTTTTTATATTTTTATACAATTTACTTTTAATTAATCTCAAAAAAAATACCTCCTATAAAATATTGTCCGATTATGTTAAAATCTATCCAATCATATTCAATCGTTGTACAGTACAGTACTGCGTAACAGATAAGTACCGGTGTTGAAAAGTCAACTCTCAGTGCACCAGTACATATATTACATATATTACATTCTCCATATATTACATACTCGCGAGAATTAGATCCCCTAATCACAAAATTCTAAATAAATCAAAACACTATGAAAGAATGGTTGCAGTTCTTCTCAGAGCTTTCTCCGTACAATACATCCCAACCTCCTTTAGAAGGTTGGCATCCCGCTCATTTCTCTGCAAACCTCACCATGCACACCAGTCGTTCGATATAATGCCACACAGAGCGATCAACCTTCTAAAACATGCCTATTCAGACCCAGTAACCGTGGCATCAATCCATTGCTTCTCTCTGAAGTCTGACCTAATTGCTCACCTCCCCGTACACACTTGCCTTATCACGGCTTATGCGAAGGTTGGTTGTGTAGATTCTTCTCTTACCCTGTTTGAGGAAAGCTCAACAAATGATGTGATATCATGGAATGCCATGATTTCTGCTGGGGTAATGAATTCCCAATATCATGTAGCCATATCAGTTTTTCAAAAAATGGTGGAGAAATGTGTCGAATATGATCCTACTACTCTGGTTATTTTGCTGTCAGTAGTGTCCTGTGCCAGAATCTTAAAGCATGGTATGGTCATACATGGCATTTCAATCAAGAAAAATTTCAATTCGGATGTTTGTCTTAGTAATGCACTGATCTCCATGTATTCAAAGTGCGGCGACTGGGGCTCTTCAGAGCTTGTTTTCCAAACCATGCAATTCAGGGACACCACTTCATGGAATTCAGTTATAAGTGGGGCCCACTTTGGACATTTCTATGAGATGTCAGTTTCTTATTTTATGGAGATGAACTTTTGGGGCTTTCGGCCAGATGAGGTTAGTATATCCACTGCTCTTTCAGCTTGTACTTCTTTAGATTGTACCATCGAATTTGGTGAATCCATTCATGGGTTAGCGATCAAAACAGGTTATGAAGGAACCCGAACTTCCCCGTGCCATAGGTCCGTCTCAAATGCCCTTGTTTCATTATACTCCCGATATGGAGATATAGAGGCTGCGAAGAGGGTATTTTTGCAAAATAGCAATAAGAATGTGGTATCATGGAACTCAATAATTAAAGGTTTCATAGAAAATGGAAGGGCTAATGAAGCTTTTGAATTTTTACGAGACATGCAGTTTAGTAATGCAACAAAGCCAGATGCTGTAACATTGATTACGGTAATTCCCCCTTGTGGTGAGTTTAAGTGGCTCCTAGGAGTCAAATCAATTCATGGATATAGCATTAGGTGTGAGATGCAATCGGTCGATTTTTTAATTGGCAATAGCTTAATGGATGCATATTTCAATTGTGCCTGGGAAAGCTATGCAAACAAGCTGTTCGACAATATGCCCAATAGAGACTTGTCTTCATGGAACACTATGATATCTGGCTGTACAGAAAATGATTTCTTACATCAAGATGCCCAGATTTTGTTCTGTGAATTGCTTCGCACTGGACTGAGGTGTAGCTTGCCTAGCTTTTTAGGTGTATTGCCTTCTGTTGCTAGGCATGAGGACCTTTATTTTGGAAAGTCGATTCATGGGATGGTATTTAAATACGGCTACAATTCTTCTATTCCAGTCATAAATGCACTGATGCATATGTACATGAGTTGTGGCATGTTGTCAGTTTCTTTGTATCTCTTGAAAAGTATAATTGTTGAATCAGATATTATTTCTTGGAACACGATCATAGCCGGTTGCGTGCAAAAGGGGTTATTCAGAGAAGCCATAGAAACCTTTCAGTTCATGCACTCTAACTTGAACCTAAGTGCAGATTTTATCACACTTGCAAGTCTTTTATCAGCTTGTGCTGAACTTGAAGCGCACACTTGCGGCAATGCAATTCATGGGCTTCTGCTAAAAAGGCCAATTCAGTTCGATGTTGATGTAAGAAAAGCGCTCGTGACCATGTACCTCAAAGTCGGGGATCTTAAGAGTGCAAACAAAGTTTATGAATTTGGTTGTCAGGGAGACTTCTGCATGTGGAATTGCATGATCTCAAATTACGTACAAAATGGAGAAGGCGACAAGGCTTTAGAACTTTATCATGGTAACAGAGATCAGTTTTCCTCACCTAATGAGATAACTATAGTATCTCTTATCTCTGCTTGTTCTCAAATGGGCGATACAAGATGTGGTAAAGAAATAAATGGGTACATACTCCGTTACGGGCTACAGAATAATGTTTATATAATGGCATCTCTTATTGATCTGTACAGCAAGTGTGGCATGTTAGACTCAGCCATGAAAATATTTGATATTTCAGAAGGGAAATCCATTGCTTCCTGGAATTCAATGATATCTGCTTACGGGCTTCATGGTCAAGGAGAAAACTCCATTGGGCTTTTTCACAAAATGTGTGATTCAGGTATTGAGCCCACTAAGAGCACCTTTGTTGCCCTTTTATCAGCCTGTGGTCAGACCGGGTTAGTTGAAGAGGGATTGAAATATTACAATTTAATGCCAGAGAAATTTGGGGTTAGACATTCTGTCGAGCACGTCGTATGCCTGGTCAACCTGCTCGGCCGTGCCGGTAGGGTTGAGGTGGCATACAAATTTGTGAAGGAACTAGGTTTATGTCTGGATCATGGTGTTTGGGGTGCCCTTTTGAGTGCGTGCAGTGATGGCAACGGTGATGTTATTACTGGTAAGACGGTTGCAGGACATTTGTTTCACATGCAACCAGTGAATCCAGGTTACTATGTCACACTCTGTAACTTATTAGCGAGTCATGGAATGTGGAATGATGTTGAGGAAGTCAGGAGAATTTTTCGGGATAAAGGACTGGTAAAGACCAAGGCTTTTAGTGTGATTGATAATCTGGCATGAGGGTCTTCTTTTCTTTTTTTTTTTTGCTTTATAGAAAATGGAACTTAGAAACATTTGAATATTTCCAGAGAGTTGTAAATATAGAATGTATAGTTTCTTGTAACTTTTGAACAAATGGAAGGCTATCTTTTAGTTGAATGAAGAATTTATATTACCGTGACTTTGCAAAGAGGTTTTATTCTCAGTTGATCTTACAAAATTTTTATGGGCCCTGAATAAGATGGCAAATTGAATTCAGAGATAAGACAAAAAAAAACTAAAACTTTAAAATTTAGAGTAAGAAGCTGAAATAAAATATTTGGAGTAACAAAATATTTACTCCATTGACTAAATCTACAAGAGAAGGAAAAAGTATATGAAAAGCATGTGCACATTAAAAACAAATGATATAATAGACCTGAGGGATACAAAAAACTAATGCAAGTTATCATTGGGCATTGCATAAACACAATTTACCTCTATTTTTTATAAGAAAAACGAACTAATTTGTATTGCCTTTTTCTTAAAGTACAAATCATGAAAGAATTAAAATTGATCCCATACTTTTAATAAAAATTCCTCACTATGACTTCTACTTTTCTAAAATTAATATATTGAAATCAAAATTACAACATACAATCTATAGATATGCATTAATAATTTAATATCTTTGTACCTCAGCACCAGTATGCTGAGATACAAGATAGTTACTGAATGGGATCTGGTGGAGAACTGAGGCATCCTTCATATCCTAAATTGAATGGTACATGAAAAATCTCTGGAAATTGGAGCCTTCCAATGTTATGACAATTACATGCTGAACAGCCTAAAGCCAACAATTTTATCAACTGGGAATCCTACATAAAAAAAAAGAAAAAATATATATGTATTTAAAGAGTCTAGAGACCTTTGATTTTGGCTTTAATGCATGTTTAATCAGACTGCTGAGTTAATTAATGTGTCAGATTTTTACATATCAAATTTACATTATGTCAGATATATCATGAATAAGGTAAATATAAAATTTAATAGATCAGGATTAACTTTTCTCTACTTACCTTTAGACCTCAAGCACAAGACACAATTAGTCTCAAATTTTGATACCATACATCTTTCTCTCTCTTCTCAAAATCATCACAGAGTTGCCAAATCCTCTCTCTCTCTCTCTTCTTCCTTCATCCCTCCCTTTCCCTCTCCTTACACCTTCTGTGCCATTTTAGAAAACCCTAACACATCAAATCTCAATCCCTATAATTTTAAGAAAAATTCTGAGTGGTCTATTTAAAGAGCAAAATATTATCACACTATCCTTGATGAAGTTAGCTTGATTGTCCAATTTTTCAAGTCATATCTGATAATAAGATAAAGTAATGGAAGGATAAGAATTATCCTCTTATCTCACATGAAAGTGATAATAAAAATTATGATCTTATCCCTCTATCATATTCATTTTTTCAAATATAGTTTAATGTGTCTCCTCACATTTACAAAAAAAAAAAAGTAGATCAAATAATCAATCATTTAACCTGAATTAGAACAGCTGCCCCAACAGGCTTATAGATTAATCACTCCTAAATAATTATCATAACAAATCAAATTAATCAGTATCTCATATTTATATTTATTTATTTTAATAAACAGATCAATAGTACGTGTGTACATCTTGCATATAATTGTAACACATCTAATGCAAAAAAAAAAAAAATTGACCAAATTGAACTAGAAATAATCACAGGAAATATATATATTTCTTGTTATTTAGTACTTGTATTGTTCTTCTTCTTCATGTGAAATTTCATATTCTTTTTTGCTTAGTAATTAAATGAAATTAAGTAGTAGGTCTACTAAAGAAAAAGAAGAAAAAACAATTCATAGTCAATTTTTTTTTTCTGTTGGACTGTCCACAGATTTTTTCAAAAGGAATAAAAACATGCCTTGTCCATGAATTTATTCTGAATTAACATATGGAATGGAATCCTAATCATCACATGGTCACAAGTCACAAACTCATATGATAGTATGTGGCCATACAAGTGTCATCATGTCAACCACATGTATTTTATGATGAATGTGATCCCATGTGATTCAAATTTAATTTAGAAACATAATTTTTGATGTTTTGTAATACTCAAATTTTGATAGTCCTAAATGGAATTAATCCCCAACCACATGTACCAATCATCAAGTAATGGTTCTTAATTATCCTGATAATAACCTACCAATCATGACATTTAATCTTCTCAAAATTAATGTAGACAATACTAATTATAGAGCTTAATTTCTATCCATGGCATCATGCCAATATCATGGGGTCCACATGAAAGTTAGGTACACATAAGTTCAATTACCTTCCAAATTCCACCTACCAAAATGATTAATTAAGCGAATATTCTCTTTCTCTACATGCATTGTATGTGTATATATACATTGCATCTTTCTTTTCTTGGTATCTTTGTGCTTTGTACAATGTAATGTAATGCCACTTAATAATTAATTTTAAGCCTTTAACAACTTTTTTTCTATGCACAGCATGTATGTGTGTATTTTGTCCATCATAGAAAAATCTACACCGGAGATTCCAATGGAGCCCTTTGACAACACATTGAGAATTAAATTTTAATTCACACTAAAAAGTTCATGTTCGGTAGCTTTAATCTGCGCGTAAAAGCTAAGGAGGCTTAATTCAGAGGGGTTTTCTTAAGGAGCGAGTATGGAATTAAAGTTTTGACAAAAAAGACTAAATGAGGGGTTTTTAATCCGCATTAAAAAGTACGTATTCGGAAGAATTAAATAATTAAGGAAGTCAGAAGAAATCAAAGGAGGCATCAATGGATAAGAGCAAATAATGGACCTTTTGTGGGCTTTATAAAAGCTATATATTTTGGTGCTTTTTTCTAGTGTGTGGGGCCCACAAACTTGTGTTATCAGATCAGGTCTTTAGAAGGGGATTTGGTTGCTGTCACAGTGTCACAGGTACAGAATTCATTGGAGATCTGGACCGTTGATGTTAAATCAGATTGTTCAGATTAATTAAGCCTATTTTTATATTAATAAAGTTGATTAAAAAAAATGATAAGACACTTGCTTAGAGATGTAGCATTAACTCATGAGTTGGAACTGCAAATCTAGAACGCATATCATGAAAAATTTTATTTTTTTATGAAGAAATATAGATTTAAATTTCGAAAAAAATAATTAAAAAATAAATGTCAGAATTAATAAGAGTTTTTGTTTAGGAAAAGAAAAGTTTATGGATTAGAATATGTGGCCTAATTGTCATGGTGCTCTTTAAAAATATCTAATATATATGGGATCAAGTTATAACTCTTTTTTTTTATTTACATAGCAGCACAATATTTTAATTTTATTAGCAACTTTATTTTTTTATTTTTAAAAATATACTTGAATTGACAGTGTTATTTTATACTGAAAAATATGAAATGTGCAGTTTATTCAGTACATCAAAACAGGAGTTGATTGAAGGATCATGACAATACTATTTGTCTATAATTTTTTTAATTTTTATTTTTAAATTTGACATGATATACAAAAATATTATTAAAATTATCAGAATAATTCGTTGTCAAGAAATTCTAACTCTGAAATCAATACAACCCAAAGTTCTTTTCTTTTGATACTATTTTAGCATTTTTCATAAAATTTGTACTAAATATTCTGACCATACAATACTTAATGCTTAATTATAATTAGGATATAATTTGCAAAAATCCAAACTACGTCTTGCCATTTTAATTTTGGTATAGTTTTTGTTGAAGCATCATCCATCAACATGTCCCTTTAATACAATATAATAAATAGAAGTAGCTCATATGTCATTTCAATATTACATAATACATTTTTTTTTATAGTAAACATAATTTTCTTTTGGAAAATGCTTGGTCATAAGTTTAATTTCATTACCGAACAACACCAGCTGATGCACCAGGTGTAGCCAAAACATTTATCAACAAAAACGGTGGGACTCCGGATCCTATATTTCTCCACATTTATAGTCTCACGTGTAGTTACATTCTCCGACCCACTTTAGCTTCACATGAAGTGATAAACCATCGTTTTTTTCATTACAACACAATCCGCTCCAGAGAATACATCACAGAAATCCTGGATGTGTTGTCGTCGGCTATAGCTCAAAACCAGCGCGATCCCACTCTTCCAACCAAATCTGGGTTCTCTGCGCACCACTCTCTGACTGTCAAACCGTGTAGCAGTTTTCTGACAAATGGGGTCCACGTGATTCTTCTCTGGTAGTTGACTGGCAGCACGCTGTAAAAGACCGAGCTCAGTTTCATCTCACGTGATCCATACGCAATTCCAATTATTTTACATCTTATTTTTTTCAACTTGATATTGTATTTATATAGCAATGCTACGAAAGGAAGAAACAAAGGAAGATATTTCGGAATGTCAACTTTGTTATCTTAGAGAGTAGTTGATGGTTTGAATTCAAATTGAATTTTTTAATATAATTTAAATGTGAATTCGTTAAAATTTTGGAAAATTTACATGCAAATTTATATTTTTAATGAATTTTTGTCAATATAAATATGAACGTATATTCATCGTCGTTATAAATTTTCGATTGAATTTGAATTATATTAGATGTTTAGTTAAAAAATCTAAGAATATAATATACATGCATAATTCAAGTAAATATATTTACTTTATATTATAAATGTACAAATGGAAAAGTCATTACTTTAATTTAATTTATATAATTAATTAAGATTTAGTATCTTTTAACGTGACATATATAGTCTAGAAACAACATCTATAAAAAAATAACCTTTGATCTAAAGATAAAAATAATATTTTTCATATGAAAAATCACACGTTGAAAATTTAGATGAAAATTTTTTATATAGAGATTTAAAATTGAATAGCTTTACTTATATTTTATCTAAAAAATTAGCAATTCGAATCATATATTGTAAATTAGAATAATATTACTTATCAAATTTTTTAACGAATTCAATAAATATGAAGAATTATTTTTTTTTGAAGATTCATATACAAATTTAATAAATTATTAAAAATATTTTCTAAATTCGATCTATTTATGAGAATTTGAATTCCATCGTCGGATTGTGTACATTTATTGACAGCACTAGTCAACCCGCTACACAGTTCGTGCACCAACTCTTCCATAGAAGAACTGTCAACCGTTGCGTCAAGCTGCCGACACTTGTTAGCTGTTATCACGCTATCCAAATTAAATAAAAAAAATGATAGTACACTGCTTAATTATCTCTTTTATATATCTCAAATATATTATATTTCATAAAATATTTATATTTAATAATAAAAATATTTATATTTTCTATTATTATAATTAAAAATTATACAAACAAATTATATTATTATTTAAGTAGTAAAATTTTTAATTTGAATTTTTTTATAATTACTAAAAAAATTAATAAATATTTTCTATATTAATTATAAAATTTATAAATTCAAATATTTTAATTTTATATAAATATTTTCGATGTGTAAATAAGAGTCATAAAATATGAACGTAAGAATAATTTTTAAAAAAAAAACAAGATCCTCGTAATATAATATAATATAATATAATAATTGTGTACAGAGCACGAGACGAGATATATGGAGAGAGAGAGAGAGCGCAGAACTACAGTAGTATCCTTTCCCTTTTCTCATCTTTTGTTCTTCTTTAATTGCATTATTATTATACACATATTAGCGAGAGGAGGGAAAGGCGGAGGAAGCTCCGCAATAGCAGCAAGAACGAGGCATTGCTCGAGCTCCTTTTTGCGGCTTGTGACTCGTGAGGAAGGAAGGTCTGAGAGTGAGAGAGAGAGAGAGAGAGAGGGAGGGGTTTAATTTCATGGCAGCTGCGGAGAGATCTGGCTAGTGATTGGTCGATTCGTTTATATCCATTTCTTCTCTCAATAGAATAGACTGGTGAGTTTCAGATTCAGATCTCCTTGTGATTCGTAGTACTGATAAGTCACTTTCCCTGTGTGGGTGTGGTGCTTGCCATTATTGGATTTTGTATTGGAGTCCTTTAATTAATGATGATATTAGAACTAAATGCAAATCGGATCAAGAATGGTAGTTCTTCTATCTTTGGATCTTGGTTTGGTTTGGTTCTGTTCGGTACCAATGTTGATGATTGATAACTGGTACTGTCTGTTTTGACTTTTGAGCTGATTTGCTTTTATCAGGTTTGGATTTGGGTGGGGTTTTGTGAAGTTCAATGGAGAGGCAAAGATAGTGTCCTTTCTAGTTCCCTTGATGTCTAACCAAATGCCTGAATTAGCTTAATTTGAGTGAGCTAGTTGTTAGATGCATTTTTCTCTTGAATTGATTATCTAGTCCTTGAGAAGTAGGTGTTTGGTTGGTTGACTGTAGTTAGGAATTTCCAACATCTGTGGATTTTCTTCTTATCATTGTGTGGAATTTAGATGAAAAGTTTGGAGAAACAGTAATTCAGCTGTTATATTTTGTTTTCAGTTGTTTACATTGCTTACACTATCTGTTTCTATTTATAGCCCTCTTTAGTTATCCCCAAAAATTGCTGATGTTACTACTATCAATGTGTTTTTCAGGATTAAGCAAAAATTATGGGGAATTTGCCACCAGATAATGAAGCATTATGCACAGAAGCGTTCATTTCTTTGGGACTAAGTATGTCAGAGAAAGGTGCTAATGACTTTCCGAGAGTACTGTTACTTCTCTCTTCATTTCTAGACAGAGCTGTGCAGAATAATGAGAAGCTTCTAGACTTGAAGAAGGTCAAAGAACCTCTGACTGTGTTTCATGGCTTGAAAGCCCCAAATCTCGGTATTCAACGGTACATGGAGCGGATATATAAGTATTCAAAATGTAGCCCATCTTGCTTTGTATTGGGTCTCGTTTACATGGATCGGTACCTTCAACAACCTGGAGTTTATGTGACTTCACTTAATGTGCATCGTTTATTGATTAGTAGCGTGGTTCTTGCTGCAAAATTCATCGATGATGCGTAAGTGTTTAATTCTGTTTTAAAAAGCGATTCATTTCAATGTTTAATTCGCTAGCTGATCTGAATTATCATTGTACACCAGGTTCTACAACAATGCTTATTACGCGAAGGTAGGAGGGATCAGCACAAGAGAAATGAACCGGCTTGAGCTAAACCTGTTATTTTGTATAGATTTCAGACTTAAAGTGGATGTTACTACATTCGGTAAGTATTGTTTAGAGTTAGAGAAGGAAGCCACAATATACCAAGTAGAGTGGCCCATTAAGGCTTGTGGATTAGTAGATATTAAAAACTTAGAAGATACAAAATGCCAGTCAGTGGCTCAAAGGCATGCTGAGGCAGTGGAAGGATTGTAGCAGTGGTCATTGTTCAATGCGAAATTAATGATTTCCCCAGGATTTCTTGACTAGTACAGAGAAAGCATATGATTGGTGTATTGGTTGAACTGGAAATATGTTTAATTTTTTTAAAATAGTTTTAGCAAAAGTTTGCCTATTGGTGTGATTCTTTTAGAATAGCGTCCTTTGATGTACAAGTGGGGTTCTTTTTTTTTTCTAGGTTTGAACTGTAACTCTTGCAACTATTTATTGGAAATGGTAAACTATTTATTGTTGTTGATATTTCTATTTAATATTGTGGAGTCAGATAAGAACTACCTGTGAAGAATAAAAAAAATGATGATGGAAAATGAACAAAAAGAAAAAAAAATAATATTAGAAGTCACAGTAAGATATCTCACACTGACAGTCACCACAAAGAATTACGGTAACACTTCAATCCCCATATGACAAGCCTAACTTATTACAGGCTGTATAGGAACTAGAAACCCCAATCAGACACTGGTTTTACACAGACGAGACAACATATGTTATCCTACTACAAACGATTTGCCACAAGAATAAACACTACATTACACAATTAACTAAAAACAAAAGAATTGACACTCCAGGATAATGGATGCTGATGCTTTCTCATATAACAGACATTCTTCTCTTTGTGTTGTTGCACAAGACCCTCTTGGCCTGGGTTCCAGCATACCGTGTTGCGCCTCCATTTACTTTATCCCGCAACAGCGGCGCCAGCTCATAGACCCCAGCTCCCGTCAAAACTTGTGGGGCCCTTGGAGGTTGCTGGTTTGGCGATGCAATCTGGACTCTCTTTTGCACACTAAAGCAATATTTGCTACCCGTCTGCCCCTCCGGTGTACTTGCGTTCCTATTGGCTGGGCTTGAAACCAACCTCACACGCTGACGTGGTGATGCCGCCACAGTCGGTAACCTAGACCTCCATGTCGACGCCACATTAGGAGGGCTAGGTGCATACTTACTGCTTGACATCAGAATGCTTCTGTATTTACCAATTGCATCTGGAGTTTTTCTGGATGAATAAGCTCCAGCAAGAGGGGTTCCTGGGACAGTACTGAATAGAGCTACTGACCTGCGCTTTGAGTCCCGCAGTTGTGAAAACTGCTGCTCCAGCTGTGAAAATTTGCGCTCAGCAATCATGGTTTGCGGGTCACGCAAGGATTGGGGAATTGCAATTGAGGTGCGTCTTTTTGCTTGTGAAAGGATGTGCCCAGCCAGAGGTGCAACAGAAACACGTCTAGCTTTGCTTATGCCTCTGTTGTGGGGTTTCAAGCCATAAGGATTGGAGGCAACCATGGGGATGTTCTCTTTGTTTTGTGGCAACGGGATCAAGGTGGTGGCAGTTGGCTTTGGCCTGACCATAGGTGGTGGCCGATTAGTGATTCTCCCCAGTGGGGGGCGCTGCTTCTGTGGAGGTATTAATGGTGGTTTAGTGAATGTTGTGGTGTTGTCCTTCATGGCTCTTTTTTCAGCTGCTAGTTGGTTCTCCAGTTCCCTCACCTGTCAAAAAGGTTTACTCAGTAAATGAATATGACAGTTTCACGTAAAACAGTACAGAAATTGAATTCTCTGAAATTTTGTATATACCCGCTGCTGATAATTTTTTGATGCTTGCTCTGCCTCTTTAGCCTGCAACAGAAGTAAAAACAGAATTTTTGTAAAAAAAACATGTCAAGGCTGTAAAACAGGACAAATTTACACAAGCTCAATATTTATTTGTATATGTTAAAAACCTTTTCTTGAAGGGTCTGGAAAACATTTTCCCTTGATGCATATTTCATATTCAAGAGACGCAAGCTTTCATTCAACCGTGCATTTTCTTTTTCCTCCAGCCTCAGCTTCTCAGTCTGCAAGAGGAAGTACCAGTTTAGCTAAATAAATATTACAACCCAGAAAAAGTACACTAATCTTGTTCCTCAGTTGTCACATGACAGTACCAGTTTGGTACACAATCAAGAAATAAAAAAAATGTGAAAATGTGATGTAAACATTACTATCTGCTTAAGCTTGAAACTTTCAGCTGGATCTGCCTGTTTACGGGCGGGCCCCTGCTCTATCCCACGGACACGGGTTGCAAAGTTCAATGAACAAGTTGTTTCTCCCAGATCTGATGAGCTTGAGCTTATTTGCACAAACATAAGGGTTTTGCAATCTCCACCTATTTAAAAAAAGAGCTAGTATTTAAGGGGGGGGATAAAAAAAAACTAAAGAAGGAGAAAACTGGACTTGCAGTATTTTGCTGGTGACTGAGTACTTGCATATAAATTGGTTTACAAGCATAATAGAGTCTATGCCTTTGCTTTAATCCTAATTCGTGCAAGTTTATACTATTATTATTAAAACATAATGCAATCCATGACAGATGTGATAATGGTAAATGAAAAGTCAAGTCAGATGTTTATTCACCAAGAGAGCTCTGGAGCAGATGTGTAAGCTTTGAATTCCTGAAATATGATAAAAAACAATATCCATGAATAACCAAGCAGATAAATACACACAGATATGCCATCTCCAAGAGCAGAGAGGAAGAGAGAGAAAAATGTGACCTATAAGGTATGTGGGGGTTTTTTGAGGCAAGAGCAGAGATGACATCTCCAAGAGCAGAGAGAGACTTGTTGATGAATTGAGACTCTCTGAGTCTCTCCCCTTCAACATCAATTTTACTGATGCGCTCACTCCCGGCTAGATCCACAAGCCACATGTAGCTCCTGCTTCTCTGACCACTCACCAAGTTCTCACTTCTTATCGTGACCCGAACTAAACTGTAACATGATCAAAGATTGCATGTAAATGATGTACCTTTTTTTGACAATTCTGTCATTGTTCTATAATTTTGTGCTTCTTTCTAAACTTCAGATGAATGTAAGGAGATCCAAATAGAAGTGGTACTTTTATGTATTACTTGGGGATGGTTTTTTTTTGGGGGGGGGGGGGGGGGGGGGGTGGTTCTTACCAGTGAGAACGGCTGCTTAGTTCATTGGCACTAGTTGATCCAACCGATCTATTCCTTGCACCTGTTCTAAGAATTTCCCAAACCTCATCTGTGGTGCGTACTTCTGACTCAACCAAGCCGGGCACCTCATGTGTACCATCAGCACTTTGCTTTATTTCCAATCTTTAAGCCAACAACAGGAGTTCAATCAAAATCCAACTAAATTAAATTTTACCAAAAATGAAAGACAAAGGAACCTTTTACTTTCAGAAATTATCAGAAGACTTTGCATTCCCAACAAAAACTCAAAGAAAATCTTCAAACTATTCTGCGTCCAGTGTCCCTTGTTGGTTTATGTTGTCAAAAGAATTACAAGTACAGATCGTATTTGGAAAGTTGTTGTCAATTGCATGCCATTTACAAGACAGCTCTACAAGGGGCATTTAATCGTTGCAGTTCAGGGTCATGTCAGTGGCAAATAATTTATTCATAGCTTATGCTAGTTATAAGGGCAATTTTGTGACTAGTATATGATGCATGGTGAAAAATTAAGTAATTTTTTAAAACTGTAAGTTCCATAGATAAGGCAAGAATATTTCTCACTTCTTTGATACATGCTCAGTGTTTTCGGCAAGCAAGTCCCTGATTCTCTCATTATATACTTCCAGCATACTAACTGAGAATCCATATGCCACATCAGAAGATCGTTGTGCCGAGGTATTGAACAGTACTTCAAGAGCCCTGTAATTAACACCCCTATTATCTGGAGTACCTTCCATTGTAAAGGTTTTTCCAGTACCAGTTTGTCCATAAGCAAAGATGCATACGTTGTACCCATCTAATGCTGACATCACTACTGGCAATGTCTCAGAAAATACAGCCTCTGAAAGACAAAACAGTAAGATTTAATTAGATTCAACAGATACTAAAGGCCTAAAAAATAACAACCCTTTTTTTACTGACATAAGTCTACCTTGTGTACCTGCTTCCCTAATGGTATCTGTTCAATGATGCCAAATGGTGAAGGTAAACCAAATTAGATAAATGGCAGAACTAACCTTGGTTA
Organism: x Bolboschoenoplectus mariqueter; assembly: GCA_037678475.1. Taxonomy (NCBI): domain Eukaryota; kingdom Viridiplantae; phylum Streptophyta; class Magnoliopsida; order Poales; family Cyperaceae; genus x Bolboschoenoplectus; species x Bolboschoenoplectus mariqueter. The sequence goes on from CM075247.1 coordinate 3,927,204, forward strand.
GCACCAGGGCCAAAAACATGATCGAATTTAAACTGCTTCTTTGAGGAATCATTGCAAATGATTTGAAGCTCAGTCTCATGTGATGGGTCAAAATCTACAACATTGGAATAGCCCTTGGAGATTTCATCAGAATTGAGGGGCCTACACCGGCAAAACACCCTAATGTTTCCCCTCAGCTCAATCAGCTCATTGTAGAGGCGCTTCCTTTCTAAGTATTCATTAGCATACTTCTTCTTCAAAGCCAAGTATCTGGGCCCACACTCATCTTTGCACTTGTTCATTTCCAGTTTATATTTCTCCATCAAATTATTGTACTTTGCTCCTATGAAAAGGTAATATAAAGAGTCATTTGATGATGTATGCTATTTAAAGTAATTAAGGGAGAAAACAGACAAGTAATATACCAAGAAGGTTAATAGAAGCTCGAAGGTCTGGAGTGGGAACCCCTTTCAACATTGGAGATTGGATGGGGCAATCACTATCCAGAGCCTACAAAAATAATAGGAAAACCAAAAGAGAGGAATTAATACAGAAAACATAAATTGAAAATAACTGTGGACTTGCCTAATGTCTTGAACTTTGCGTAGAAACTTTTTCTAAGTACCAATTCTACTACATCCTTTTAGAATGTCAGTAACTTTAGTAGCCAATTATGAAAGCACCTTCTGGAACTGCAGTTTTTCTGGGGTAAAATGTGAAGGTGCATATACAAAATAAAATTTCTGGCCCTATAGTAGAAAAGAAGCTAAAGTGTATACCTCGATAAGATATCCCAAATTTTCTGGCCTCGGTTCCATTGTACTAGCTGGCTCAGGGGTGTCAACTAAGAGACAAATTCAGTAAACACAATTAATAAAAGCCATGAAAAGCAACACAGCCTCCACAATAATTTGAATTTAAACACAAGAAAAAAGACATAATTTCAAGTTAACCTTTTTCTTTTGTACATTCTTCTTCGCATGAATTCTTTCCTTTATCTGTGGATTCCTCTTCGCATGAATTCTTTCCTTTATCTGTGGATTCCTCTTCACAAGAATTCTTCCCTTTATCTGTGGTACTTTCCTCCACTGAGGTGTATTGTGCAGTCTTTGCCGTTTGATCTGTTAATAACAAACAGTTAGCAAGAAATATAAAGAAAATTCAATCATATATAGTAAAACAATGAGATAGACAGAAAAAGAGGCCTGTTAACTGCTCTAAGGTTTGCTGGTTGAAGTGGATCACGAGAAAAGAAAAAGAAATAGGAGAATGAAGATTGTAAGTAAAAAAGGAAGTGGCTATTTCAGAAAGTTTTAAACAATTTTCTTTCAAATAATTTTTCGTTCCAGTTGGCACAGCATTCTGATAAAAAGAAGAAGACACTCCCCTAGGGTTTGGTCAGCAGTTCACCTCTTAAGTACACCAGATCTCAGAAAAAAAAGATCAAATAGAAAGAGGAAATTCAAATTGAAGAACTGAGCCTCTGAGTTGGATTTATTCAAAGAAACCTAAATTAAATTCGAACCCTAACAAAGGATTCAACAAATATCAACGGTAATTGTAAGATTTGGTTAAATTCGATACAAAACGCACCAGATCTCGATCGATCTAAAGAGAACCGCCTAAATAATTACGACCTTAGAAGGTTGGGAAAAACAAACCTTTGTAATTCGGAGAATTCTCAATTTCTTGCTCCGAATCTATGTCAATCAACAATGGCAGCGTAGTCACTACCGAATCTCCTTCAGGCATTGTTAGATTCGCAAGATCTCCAAGAAATGTAAGGGTGATTGATTGCACAGGACGGGGAGAGAGAGAGAGAGAGAGAGAGAGAGAAGTTCCGAATTAGCGGCACGAAGGAATTCTGTAGAGAGAGCGAGAAAGCGAGAGAGCGAGAGAGAAACTTTTCAAACGGTCGAATGGAGACCGGTGGAGGTCACTTATGACCGGATTTAATTTTTGAATTGCGCAAATATGACCGTTTGATTTGATATGCGTCGAGAGGACCCGATTTATTGATTTATTGATTTTATTTGCCCTAGCGAAGGAGCGGGTCCTGTTTCTGTTTTTCTCCTTTTGCTTTTGAATATTTTTTCCTTTTACGATGACAGCTGTCCATGGGCCCAGCAAGGCTGCACAGCCAAGGTTAAAGTTTAGTCTGCATCGTCTCCAGTTCCTACAGAAACTGATATCTCCGTTTATTTCTTTTAGTCTTTTTTTTTTTTATAATTAGGAATGGAGGCGTTGTGATAGGAATCGTATTGGAGTAAGGATTAAATACATTAACTATTCCAATGTACATAGTCCATCTTATATATATTATACTAGACAAAATTTGAGCATTTACGATCAAAATGTATTATCTTTTAAATATTGTCAAACCGTATCGATATCACCAAGCATTGATTTTAGCAACATTAGTTATTTTTATTTATCATGTAACCATGTCTTCCTAGGAATAGAAGAATGTCAAATAAAAAGAAAATTAACTAAAAACGGAGGAAAAAAGAAGGAAAAGATCTTAGGTTAGAATGGAAATTGTACTGGTCAAAATGGAGGCAGAATTATAATTATGTAATACGCTGGGCCAAATTAATCGTAGAGATATTAATATATATTTGTTTATTATTTTAATCTTTTATTATAAATTTAGAAAATATAAAAAATTAAATATAATTGATGGAGACATATTTTAATATAAATATTTCTATTGAAAAATTAAAGTAGACTTATTAGTAACACTATTTAAATCTTATTCTATATATGACAAGTGATAATTAACATAATTCATGTGATCCGTAAATTATATTAAATGAGAATTAAGTAACATTTATATGATAAATAATGAAAAATTCTCCCTCTCCCTCTCCCTCCCTCCCTCCCTCCCTCTCTCTCTCTCTCTCTCTCTCTCTCTCTCTCTCTCTTGAAAGCCAGGCAATGGCTGCCAACATATTTTATTTGCGAATTAAAAAAAGTAACAATTACAAAAATACCCCTTATATCATCAATACCTAAAACTTAATTACTCCCACTCCAATCCACAGACAACTACTTAATTATACCATCAATCTCTGTATTTGGTGCCACTCTGTTACTCAAACACACTTAGACTAACAATGACTTTGCCATAACTCTACATCATGCATAATTCTATTAATCAAACACTGAACTGAGACGTGAGATGGTTCATCAAAAATTTGCATATCCCTCTGTTTCCAGATGGACCAACAAGTTGCCACCATAATTGATCTCCAAATTGAAATCTTAGACGGAGAGAGCCTTTTAATTTCATCTTGTGAATGTGTGATGATTTGCATGACCGATGTATCTGGATGCATGAGGCTCATGCCATATGCTACCTGTAGCAAGCACCAGATGTGCACTGCATATGGGCAGAGGAAGAATAAATGCAGTGATGCCCCGTCTGGCCATGTTATCATGTGTGAGTAGCTTGCTTTGGATGAGGAGAAAGAAGAAAATTTTACCCGTTGGTGGTGCCTGCGCGTGCCACAACTCCGTAAAACGGCACCGTGTCTTCCCTGCTCCTGCGATAATGTTATAGAAAGATTTAGCAGTGTAGTTACCTGACTTTGTCTAGCGCCACAATCGTTTATCTGTTTCCTCATCAAAAACAATTTGGTGTGCCACACATGCCGCCTGAGTTTGTAAACGGTCTCTAAGATTAGACAACAAATGATTAAGATTGAAATTTCCTCCCTGAGAGAGATTTGATTTTGTTGTTGTTCCGTGGAAGTATCACCAATGCTCAGTAAGGGTTGACCGGCCCAAGGATCATATCAAAAAGAAATAGAAGAACCGCAATAAATTTGAAAAGTTGTACTCCATTGAAATAGTGGGTGAATGAGAAGCAGGTGTCTCTAGAAGAAAGATCCTTGTTTCTTCCAAAAGAAGGGGCCAGTGGCAGTAGTGCCTTTCCTGTATAGCAAGTGCAAAGCAAAAATCAATAGGGAGTTTTGCTCAATGTATACTCGCCACCACCATCGAAATAACAGGGCCGTATTGTGCAATGCCAAATCTTTAACCCCTAAACCACCCCATTTCTTCGGGATGTATGTTGTTGTCCAATTGAGGAGGTGAACCCCCCATGCAGGCCCCTCACTCTTACCCCAGAGGAAGTCGCGTCTAATTTTGTCAATCATATTTAAGACCCAGCGCGGTAGCCGGAAGCATGTCATGAAGTATATTGATACCGACAATAGAATTGAGTTGATCAATTGTAATCTGCCACCTCTAGAAATTAGTTTGTCTTTCTAACCCTCTAACTTCCTTTCTATTTTCTCAACCAATGGCAAGAATAACTCCTTGACAGGTGTTGTGATGGTTAGTGGCATTCCCAAATATGTTAATGTCAGTGCTTTTGCCTCACAAAGTAAGATTAGATCCACCCTTGTTCGCTGCTCTAAGTTCAAGTTGAAGGGAACAAAGTAGCTTTTCTCGTAGTTTATGGCCAAGCCTGAGATCTTAGAGAAGACACCTAGTATGAGGCTTGTAGTTACAAGTGATAAGGTGTCTGCCCTTGAGATCAATGCCATGTCATCTGCAAAACAGTACAGGCAGCAAAACATGCAACCTCATCAATGGAGAAGTCAACCTCTAGGTCTCTAGTATACATGAGCATTGCTATTTCTAACTTGGCCATTTCTGCAAAGTATCCAGTGCCTCGGTCAATAAAATAGTAAGTTTTGTCGGGGCGGCCTTCTGGCATCAGTGGAGAGACATTTGGATAGGGGTCAATGAGTAACTCATCAAAGTCAAGCTCACTAGTTCGAGTAGGCATTGTACGTCGTGCATTCTCTGTTGTCGGCCAATATGGTAGAGCTACAAGGTTGAGCCTGACTTTTGAGCAGTAGGTGGCGTGTGGCCATCATTCCAGCATTTGCCACACTTTGTGGGGTTTCGGCATTGTGCTCGGATGTGGCCCCAACGGCAACAGTTGAAACAACGGCCTCTCCATTCCAAGAAAGTAGAGGATGGGGGGAAACAAAGACGAGTGGGGCTATGAGGAGAAAAGAAATAAGTGGTTCCTGGTAGGGTGTTTAGGGAATGAGGGTGGGATGTGTTTGGGGAGGAAATTGATGGTAGGGTGTTGGTACATACACCTTGGGAAGTCGGCATAGTGGTGGATTGGCTAGATTGGATGGCTTGTGAGTAGGTCTTAAGGCCGGAGAAGGGTATGTAGGGCTTAGCAATCATCATCTATGAGTTTTCGTATGCTTTTCCTTGATCTGGAGATCTCCTACGACGAGTAACCACTTGCCATTCGTATTACCAGTCATTCCCCTTTGCTATTACAAGCCTCTTCTCTCCCCCGCTCTCCCTCTCTCTCTCTCTCTACACATGCATTATGCATAACTTCTCCATATATATATTTTCAATGATGACTTATTCGATTAATTTCTTGTAATAATAAAATTTTAAGTGTATATATATTAGATCGTGTCACAGAAAAAAAATTCATATATTTGATACCATTAATGAAAAAAAAAGATATATAAAATAATTTTTTTAGAACAGAAACATTTTACATATACAAATACAAACATTAATAATATTTAAATATAATATTTTCAAAAAATATATATTCTTATTTAGTCAACTAAATAATAATTTTTAAAATTTACTATGTAAAAATAATTTCTCCCTTGTCATAACATCACCGAATATTCTGTAAGAATTTTTTTGTAATGCTTTATCATTTATTTAAGATATATCTGAACTCGGGCCCGAAGAGATGGCAGTAGTGGAGTATTATTTCCGTATCTTATGCTTCCCCTAACTTTTCTATTGGAATAGTATTTGCTTTTCAAGCATAGCTTTCCCCAAAAAATGCCTTTCCTCTTTCCGAAACACAATTCTTCACGCTACCTCCAATTTCTCTTCCGATCAACTTATCCCATTTTGAAGAATCGGTGAAGAATTAAATCTGAAGTTTCATCAGGCGCAAACGAAGAAGAAATCGGCGTGAATCTGACGGTGAGTCTCTTCCGATTCAAGCGTAATTTCGCCTAAATCCAAAACGCACCCAATCGGTTTGGAAAATCGCCAAATAATCGGATCGTGAGAGGCTCTGACGATAGATTTAAATTATACCAGTCTGTATCCTTTCTGGTACAGTGTTAAGATGTGAGATTTCATAATTTCCTAGAGGAAAAGATATTGAATTGCTTGTGAGTTTCAGCCATAAACTTCTTTTTCTTTCTTTTAACTCATTGATGCTAGATTGCCAAACATTAGAGAGACAAGGAGATCATTTATGGATCATTCCAGATCAAGAAAGCGAAAAATCCAGAAGGAGACTGCGGCTCCTGAAGGAGGTCAAGATTTCATCAGCACTCTACCAGAAGAAGTCAAAGGCAAGATCCTTTCTTACCTCTCCACGAGAGATGCAGTGCAGACATGCTTATTGTCTTCTAGGTGGCGGTACACCTGGGCCTCAATCCCAGAAATATCGATCACAGAAGATGATTTCAGGTTGCCCCATGCCAGTGTGCGAATAATTCGATCAAGGTTCGTCAAATTCGTTGATGTGCTTCTCTACCTCCATGATGGGCCCATTTGCACATTCAAACTTGATACTGAGAATTTCTATGGAGACAACTACTTTCGAGATGCCTTTGACCGCTGGATCCTTCATCTGTCCAGAAGGAATGAGTTCCGTGAATTCTCTATTAACTTTCATTCTACAAGTTTGTACAAGTTGCCGACAAGTTTTTTCTCTTGTCATGGATTGAATTTTTTGAAACTGTGCGACTGTCACATCAAGCTGCCAAGGGGGTTTCAGGGATTCATGCTGTTGCGTGTGCTTGAATTGCAAGGATGTCTTATCAGCGGATATGATCTAGAAAAAATTGTGTCCAGTTGCCCCATTTTGGATGAGTTTGTAATGAAGACAGGAAGGTCCTGGATTCACAATCTCGATAACGGTCTCAGTCTCAAGATTTGTGCCTCAAAGCTTAAAAAGTTGATAATTCATGGTAAATTTGTGAGCCTTTTGTTGAAAACACCATGTCTTGTTAAAGCGTGTTTTGATCTTGAAGATGTGCCAGCTGGGATTAATGGTCACGCCAATCTGGTTGAAGCACTAGGTTCATTGCCAGAGGTTGAAATTCTTGGTCTCCATCAACAGTTTTTTGCGGTAAATAAATCAGTTAATTTTGAAGTTTGAACCTCCCAATTGATATCTATGTTATCAATAAATTATCAGGTACATACCAACCTGTACTGACCCATATCCCAGTTTTGGTTGTTTGGGTCTTTTTCTTCTGGGTTATAGAGGAGATTATTGGCATTGAATATTGTTGGTGCTTGACATGTCAACTATAGATAAGATTTTTGTGCCACTTTCTACTCATATCTTTTGCTACCATTTTCAACTATTTGCGGATTCTATTATTATTTTAATCATCATCGTCATCGTCATCATCATGATTGCTATAATATTAGTTCTTTTTCTGTTGATTGACATGTTACCGTGTTGTAAACAGTATCTTGCAGCTGGCTCTCTTCCTGTTCGTCTTCCTATAACACTTAATAAATTGAGAATGTTGGCACTGGATGTAGATCTAGCTTCCCCTGAGGAGGCTTCTCTTACCCGATTACTTCTTCAAAATGCGCCCAATTTGGAGGAACTTAATTTGGTACATATATTTCCCAATTAAAATTTGGAATCTCTAACGATTCCCCAGTTTTGATACCTTCATATCTCAATTATGTAACTTGGCGGTATCGTCTTGGAGTAACTGCACATGTGCAGAGAGAAATCCAGGCCCCATTTTTAGCCGAAGTTTGCCATTCAGGATGCTGATGTGGCATCCTTAATCAAAAAGTTAATTGAGAGTTGCACAATAACTAAACGAGAAACGACTAAGTTTTCACATGTTATTTATTTTATTTTTTTTGCATTGATCTCCTGTTTCTGAAATGCTTCCACTTTGATCTCTCAGACAAACAGTACCAGAGACTCGCCCCTGACCTCTCCAGGACTATGGCAGATTAGCCCAAGTGGTTTTTTCATGAGCCTCCGTGTAGTTGAGCTTTATGAGTTTCTCATTTCTGAGCCAGAGATTGCATTTCTTCAATTTATACTGGGTTCTGCACCTTTGCTTGAGCAACTGACAGTTGTTAGGGAAAAAGATACAGATGCCAAGGAGAAGGAAGCTCTAATTGAAATACTCAAAGGGATTCCCAAGGTAGCGAAAAATCTCCAAATCACCTTCGAGTGAACTTTAGGTTTTAGCTTTTTATGAAGTACAAGTCAGTGAGGAAACTCTTTTCTTTTCTTTTTTTCCTTTTTTCTTGTGTTGGTATCCTGTCTGGGCTTTCCTTTTCATGCAGCAAGTGTACTGGTTGCTATTACTTGTTCTAGGTAACATACTGATTGAGCTTTGATATTGTTATGTATTGTTTGAGTTTATTCTAAGAGAGGTTAGTATTGTTGAAAGTTGGAAATAAGCAATTTATGAAGGAGAGCCTTTTATCACCCATGTTTTAGTTTTCCATTTTTGTTGAAAATAAGTGATCAATTTTGCTTGGTCAGCTGTTTCAGTTAAATGAAACAAACACACTTTACATAAAAATACTTAACGCAACAATAGTCCTACAACTGCACCTCTTCTTAGGGATGGTCAACTGTGTTTCTATTCAACACATGTTGAAACACCTCCAAAACTGCTTTCCTCTTTCTCATCTCCTAAAGCTCTTTTTTTTGGCATGTATAGAAGCCACTTTCTTACTGTGAATATAATTAAGGAAACAAGTGCACATCCCGTCACTAATATAATTTAATTATTTTGTGAGCAGAAAGCATGAATACGTAGTGTCCTGCACTCTGAACTTAAATTAAAAGGCCTCAGTACAAGCACAAACAAAAAGGGTTTGATAGTTCCTTCTTCATTTTTTTTAGATATTATTTAAAACAAGTGTAAACTTGTGCTTGTAATTCAGAAAAAGAAAAGGAAAATAAAGTTATATCTCATCCTAAAAATGGTGTAATTTTTGCGCCACTCTAATACAGTAAAATTATGCGTCAATCATACAATATACTCCTGCTGATCCTTAGTTATTGTATTTGTAGAGAACTTATTCTTGTAATTTTACCAGTTGATCAACTATATACCCTTTTTCATCGTTCTAATTATCTCATTATGCTATGATCTATCTTAATTGCAGCTCAAGTAGAAGGGCTTCATTATCTAATTATATCATTCAGTCTATTTAAAGCAGTTACACCGGCTATTAATAATCTAATAAAATACCAGAAAATTAGGAGCAAAATCGTCAGCACCACAGCAGCCTCACTTTTCTGTGAACTTCATGGCAGATATGTGTAATATCAAGGATATAATCAACATTAGGATTAATGAGGCGCGTAAGCTGGTGAACGACTTCATACTCTGTCAGGTAGGGAAAGCTCGCAATTCTAACCAGGTCTGTATAAAATCTGAAATCATATTGCCATGCTATGAAAGAACTATGAACTGTTTCACTTGAGACTGAATTAATTAAGGTATTAAGTTGCTTGATCATGCCTTAATTTAGGCTTTAAGAGTACTTCAGAGTTAAGTACCTAATATCTCTTGAATTTAATTTGTTACACAGGAAGTTTCAATAAGATATGCTCGAACAAATTATTGGAACTATAGATTCACCGAAAGATTACCTAAATTTCATTCCTGTTTGTAAAACATGGCATTCAGTTGCGCGTGCAAGAGAGTACAGCCCCGGATGCAACCTTCCACTTTTCCATCCGTTGCCGAAGAAATATCCTCTTCCCACGCTCTTACATCCACATGGACAAGATAGTGAAGTGCACTATTTCTATTCATTTACCAAGAGGAAAATAATCAATAAACTCCAAGTGCCGGAACTAAGTAATAAATGGATATCGGAAAGCTGGCGGGGTTGGTTGGCAACCATTGACATCAATGGTGATAACCTAATTCACCTGTTGAACCCCGTCACCAAGGTACAAATACTGCTTCCTCCATTATCTACTTTTCCAAAACCAATTCATTCGGACATTAGACGTTCCTCGCATGTTGACAAAATTGTTGTCGTTTCCTCCGGGGAAGTGGATGTGCAATCTAACTGCACAATTGTTGCACTTGAAGGTTCATTACACTTTTGTAGGTTTGGAGATGACAAGTGGAAAATAATCTATCCATCGATATGTAATATTAAGGATGTCATAGAATTCAAGTGACTCTTACATGCTGTCGAAAATTTTGGTACCCTTTTTGCAATTGAAACAAGCCCTAGTACAACTGTGAAACCTGTTGCAGTGCACCTCAAACCATCGACCGATGCACATTACCTTGTTGAATCATCCAGAGACCTATTGCTCGTTTGTAGAATTCGTGCAGAGGATCAGCTGGATGGCCATGTTAAAACTGTCGGCTTCAAGGTTTACAGGCTAATAGAGAGTTAAACACTACATGCTATTTTACTGTATTGAAAATCCCCAGTGGCATTATCCCAAGGAATCGATACACAAAATATGGGAAGAAATAGAAAGTCTTCGTGACCAGATAATTTTTGTCGGCCGCAATCGCACGTTGTGCTTGGACTCAAAATTGTACCATGGATGCAAGGGGAATTGCATTTGTTTTGCAGATGATTGCGTACCTGATGCCCCAAGAGTAGCCGGTCGGCATGTAGATCTTCGTGATAAAGGAGTTTATCACATGGACGATAAAAGAGTAGAGTACTTTCCGACAGACATAAATGATTTACTTCCGATGCCGGCAATTTGGTTTTCTCCCAATCCTTGGGAGTACAGCAAAGATTTATTTATGTTCTCTTAAATCTCTAGACTTTCCTCTTTCTGAAACAGATTCTATCTTGACTTTTTTCCAGAGTTGAAGCTTGTCAGTGACAAACCTAAAATCCTTTCTAAATCTTTCTATCATCAGAAGTTTTTTGACAGCATGTGTGACAGTTCCAGGGCTTCCTTTAAAATGATCGTTCTTCCTTTTTTTTTTTTATTCTGTTTTGTTTAATGCAAGTTTTTGCTTTATTAATAAATTAGATTAGTTATCATTTCATTAGGAAAATGAAGAATTTTTTATTAATTAAAGTGGTGATTGCATTGCCACAAAATTAAAGCCTCACAATATATAATTCTTCCAGAATAAATTGTCCGAAATATTATGTGTTAGTCTTCTGTTGATATATGCAACAAAATATGTCTAATAGAAAAGAAAATAAATTGTATTTGACTCTGCCCAAATGTTAGATCAGCCAAAGTAAAAGCCATCTCCATGTATGAATTGCTAACTCTGGCCTTATCTAAAATATAGACAAATTAAAATGTTGAAACTGCTTTTATTTATTTCTTTAGAGTAAATTACACAAATTGTCTCTAAAGTATCACTCATTTATTATTTTGGTCCTTAAAGTTTTAAAAATATCAATTTGATTCTTAAAGTATCACTTCGTTATCATTTTGATCTTTAAAGTTTTAAAGATATCAATTTAGTCCTTCAAATTTCTAATTTGTACCAAATTGGTCATACATTTAATATCCATTGAAAAAAATGATGATTATACCGATCATTTAAACAATGTTAATTATACCTATTAAGTTTTTAGTTTATATAAAATTGGTCCTACATTTATATGTATGAAAAAATAGATGTAAATTTTATTTTAATTAATTTATGATAATAAACATGAATGTTAGTATTAATTTAATTGATATTTGATGTAGTGAATAATTATATTTCTTTTCATATTATTTGTATTGTTTAATAATTATGACTAAATTAGTGTTAATACTAAAAAAAGACATTATCTATTTTTTCAATGGATATTAAATATAGGACCAATTTGATACAAATTAAAAATTTGAAGGATTAAATTGTAAACCTTTAGCCATAGGCAAGCAATTGAAAAAGCTAATTAGTGTGCTAATAATAAAAAGCAAAATAAAAACAATTCATTTTTTAACAATGGCACCCAAAATAATAGGGCCCACAACTAAGGTGGCAAAGAAATTGACTGAGATGCTCTGAGAATAGCAACATTCTATACTCCATAAAAATACCATAAAAATAGTTGAATTTCAAGATTTCTTAATTATATCATATCATTATTTTTTTTTCTCTTTTTATTTAATATTATTTTTGTTATGTCTAAGATATTAGATAGTTTTTTTAAAATGATACAAGCTTTTTGTATTTTTATATGAAAATTCTTGTGTAACCAATTATATTATTATTAATCATACAAATTATTTTTTCGAAATATATTTATTTATTTTTCAATTTGTCGCATATAAATTTGTGATTAAAAATTATATTATTTTAAATACTTTTTAATAAATATTTTTCTAGACAAAGTCCGAAAAATAGCCCTAATATAGAAAAAAAAATTATAGACTAAGCATGTTCCGTTGTCATGAGATTATATAAGATGAGATTTTTGTAGGAATAAAGTTTTGTTTTTCAATTCCTGGGAATCCATATATATTCACAAGATGCATGAAAATAGAAACGAAAATGTATATAAATGAGCATTTGTTTATATTGTGAGAACTAATATGAGAATCTATTTTTGATTTACAAAGGTTTTCAGCTACTACAAGAAAGTGTTTTTGATGAAATTGTATAAAGATTTGCATGTGTAAATTCTCCTAATAGGTAAGCTTTTATGATGTGTTGTTATATTAATGTCGAAATAATAAAAATAACATAAAATTAACGGAGATGATTTCAGGATTTTGATCTTTGATATAAAAGATTATATAAAATCAATATATGGAGAGAATAAAAAGAAAAAAAATGAAGATGAATAATAGACTGGCTAAGATAAATGGTACATATTGTGATAAAAATATAAACTCAAATTTCTTGATATTTATTTTTGTCAAAAAACAATTCCATGCGATTTGTCTTATCAAAGAAAATTTCATGTGATTAATTTTATGAATATGATATCCTTTTATGAGTATTGGACTTATTTTAGTAAACAACACATATTATATCAGTAAAAAAAGTATTTATATTTTTTTCTTTATCTAATCATTTTCTACTTTTTTTCTCATTTGCAACTTACATATTTGTTCTAAAAAAAATCTTCTATATAATATAGCTACTGACATATCTATATCTTCCTGTTATTTTAATTCAAATAATTGAATTAAAACGAATAGATTGTATTGATTCAATTTAAAATTAAGAAATTTTTTAAAATAAATTTAATCTTTTCATTTTAATCCAACTATTCAAATTAAAATAGTAAAATTAAAAAAAAACCAGTGACAACTAAAACAAATAAGATTGGTTTGCAAGGGAAATAAGATCCGAATATAATCGGATCTTGATTAAAAGCCTCAAACCCGAACCCGTCAAGTCTGTATTTTGTTAATGATCTCCACATGGGTCTTTTTATTTTACAGCGTCTTTCGTTCTCTTCTCTATTCCTCTTAATTTGCTTCTCAAAATTTCTCTTCTATACTGTTTCCCTTTCACTTCCCATTTTTTGCATTAACCCCATCCGATTCTTCAATTACATACATACTTACACTGTTTATCTCTCTCCAATCCAAGAATTCTTCAACTTTTTGTGCGTGACTCGAGGTAATTAATACAAACTTCCATATAATCTCGGCCCCCATTTTGTAATCTTCGCTTGGATACCTCATTTTTCTTTCTTCTATTCATGCACGTTTAGATACCAAGTTTGTGTATCTCTTACAACAAGTGTTCTTCTCCGTATATATACCCAAAATATAACATCGGGTCCATGTGATACTCTCAATTGATTGAATCCAAAAATGGTTTTGTGAAAGGTGCGTTCTTTCGGTGTGAAATTGGGTAATCTGTGCTAATCTCTATTTGACCATGACAAGACCCCATGTTTGCCATGTACATCTTGACTTTACATGTAGATTGCATCTCACTGAGTATAATTGTATAAAGTACAAAATGCGAGTTATTTATTTTTTTTATGTATTGACTGAATCTGACCTATGTCTATGTGGCATGTTTTGATTGGCTGTAGTTGGTTTTTGGTGAACAATTGAACTCTGCTTGCAACAGTAATTAACTTTAAATTCCTTTACTACAATTTGCAAAACTTGATATGGTTTTTGCCTTTTTCGGAGCCTCTGATTTTTGAGTGGTTTGTTTGTTTAAGATCAAGAAATTTGATTAAGTATAATATTGGGGGATCAAGAAGTAAATATTGAAATATTTGTGAGCTTTTTGTAATTACAAAGGGTGAATTTTGTTTATTGAGTTTTAATGTTTAGATTTTGACTTTTATGAATCGGTTGGACATGAGTACCAAATTGAGAACTCTGTTACTACATACGCTACTGTTTTGGATCAGAAATGGAACACTAAATTAAGGATTTAACAGTAAGAGTTTATTTGCATTCTCTATGCTAGTTAACCGAACAATGCACGCATGCAATAAGTATCCTTTTCTTATTCACACCAATTGATGTCATTTTCTGAGAATCACGACACGTTATGTAACTGTTACTGATTTATTTTTAATTTTGATGAATTTGTTAATTGGAAATTACCCTCAAAAGAAAAAGTATCCTTTTCTTAATTACGATTTAACTACTACCTCTTTGTACAGTTGTTTTCATCAGATGGAGCCTGTTAAGGCAGAAATCAATGAGGAGTTGAATATTTCCTATCTGAATGGAATTTATGGTGAACCAGTTGTGTTACCATGCATAGGAGAGGGATACCAGGCTGAATTACCAGATCTGATAACCCGCAACAACGCCAATTACCCAGAAAGAATGGCATTAACAGTCCCAATTTGCATGTGGGACCCACCTTCCAGAGAAGAAGAACTGTTGCCTGGTATGCGAGCCTCCACATGGACTGAATCAGAGAAGGAGATGTTTCTTGTAGGGATTTATATTTTTGGGAAGAGGCTGAATCTGGTCAGGAGATTTTTGGAGGGAAAGAAAATGGAGGACGTGTTGTGTTACTATTATGGGGAGTTCTACAAATCAGATGGGCATAGAAAATCCAAGGCCAAGCGTTGTGTGGCTGGAAACCGCATTTTTTCTGGCTGGCGCCAACACGAGATATTGTCGCGCCTCATGGAATCAGTACCCATTGGATCTCACAGTCAATTGTTAGAGGTAATTTCAGTTCCTATACAACAGTCATCCAACTTGAAGTTTAATTGAAATCTCATTTGTTCAGAATTAAATTATGGATATATTTAGCAGTTATTTCACTTTGTATTAATTCTTTGATTTTATTACAATATTTTCTTATATTATTTATGGTGTACTTAGAGGATAATAAATGCAATTAGCAAGTGATCTATAACCTTTTCTATTATCTTTTTGTCAGATTATTAAGACGTATGATCAGGGAGAAACTTCATTTGAGGATTTCATTTTCACATTAAAACAAGCCACTGGAGCCCACTTTCTTGTGCAAGCTATTGGCATCGGTAAAGGGAAGCGCGATCTAACCCGGATCAGATCGAATCCTACAACCAGTAGAAACCAAATTTGTAACAGCTTGGAGATGCCTACGGGGAAGGGGTGGTCGGCTCTCTCTTCTGAGGAGATAATGCAGTTTTTAACCGGCAGGTGTAGGCTTGGCAAGGCTAGGTAACTCAAAGAAACAAATATTTTAGCACACTGCCCTGTACCAGTACCCCCAGCATATTGATATCAATCTCGTACCAGACTAAGCCTTTTCCCCCCTCTGTAATGAGCTCTTACATTATATATTGTTCTGATATAAACAGGTCAAATGATATATTTTGGGAGGCAGTATGGCCCCGTTTAGTCGTCAGAGGCTGGACCTCTCACAAGTCAACAGATCATTCATTGCTATTTCTCATACCGGGCATTGGAAATTTCACCGGAGAAAATCTTATTCTTGGAATTCACTATTTTAATTCGGTTACGGAATTGTTATCCAAAGTGGCATCCAACCCGGAACTGATCCTCCTCGATGAAGAAGGCCCACTCAATCCTAATGAAAATAAAAATAATAATCATCTCTACCTTCGTCCCAAGTTACTGGGTCTCAACTCAGATCCAATAAAATTCACTATTGTAGACACCAGTATAGTTCAAGGCGAAGGGCCTTTCAGAATTCGAGCAGTTAGATGTTTGCCTTTTGATAACACCGTAAATGATGTAAATGCTCTTTCAAATCATCCTGGCAAATCACAGAGCATCAAGTCGTCAACAGAGGATGCAAGGTCACAACCTAAGCTAAAAGACTGTTCGGCACCTTTACCAAAACGACGACGGTTGACTGCATGTAACCAAGAGATGAAAAACAGTCAAATGAAGAAACCTGAAGGTCATGAAAATGACGAAAACGGCTCTCTCTTGTCTAACGGTCATGATACTAAGCAAAAGATATGCCCAAAGGAAGTGTTAAAGAAGGAAAAGTTGGAGCCAGTTGTTGATACAAATACTGACAATGAGGGGATTTATGGTACCAATGGAAGAAGGCATGGTACGAGGAACAGACCGCCTACTACTAAAGCATTGGAGTCACTTGCTATGGGCCTTCTCGGTACGAAAAGAAGAAAGATGAACAATGAGACAAAATCCAGCATGCTGGCATGACATGTGGGTCCCACAAAGAAATATCACATGGTTGACGAACAGCTAGTCACTTGGTTTCCTGTGATCAACCTTGACCTGATCAGTCCGGTTTCATTGTTTCTTTTTTCTTCTTGCCATTTTGACTTTGGTAAAGAGGCTATAAATTTTTTTTTTTAATTTCCATGTTCTGGTGCCATGCTATTTGCTGACAAGTATTTCAAATGAAAACAAGCATTCGGTGTGCAGTACTGGCTGATTTAAGTTTAGATGTTGTAAATAGACTCGTCGATGATTGAACTATATCTGGAAACCTTATTTGAGTTTCAATTTTTAACATTGTAACATTTTTGCAATTTGGTATATCAAAGTTAGTTTCTTTTCATATATTACCCTGAGAGAAACATGCCTTTGCTGAGTTCCAAGCTCCTCCAACCACAAATAATTGCATCAATGTGATTTTTTGGGGTAATACTGGACTAGTTGAGCAATGCTATAAAAGTAGAGCAAAAGATGAAACACTAGTATTTCTGATGTTTCACGCCAAAAGGGGAAGAAAGAAAAGGGCGTGGATTCATTGACAATGGTAAATTTAATCATTTTAACAGTGGTTTTTTAAATAAATTCAAAAATTTTGAAATTATAAATATATTCGTAAATTTATAGATTGATATTTCAAAGTTAATGTAATATAAGTATAATTTAATATTCATCAAATACCATTAAGTTAATATTAACTATTGTATATTTAATAGTTTTTGATAAAATATTAAATGACACTTTAATTGTATGAATTGAAAAATATGTTTATAAACTTTCGTATTTTTGATGTTTTCTTGAATTTGTTGGGGTAAAGTATTGTTAATTTTGTCAAATTTAGCATTGTCGATCGATCCCCACCAAAAGAAAATGAACTAATTAGCATGGGGAAAGACAAATCTAGAACATCGAGATATTTTCAATCTTATTTTTTTCTGGTAATACTGCCTGTAGGCCAAAATTTCATTGTTCAAAGTCTCTAGATTCGGAATTTTTTTAATATAAGAAAAAATTAATAAAAAATTAAATATATAAAAAAATAATGGGTGAATTTTCAAATGTAGGTAATACGGGGTCAATTCCATTCCTAGAATCAATGTTACGGAACTGATAAGTCCATTCCTAGTTTCTGAGAATGTTATAGCCAAACTCGTTTCTAGGCTAGAAATGCGGGTCCAATTACGTTCCTATGAAAAAATGACTATTAAGTACGTTCTCATGAGAAAATGACTATCAAATATATTCTCAGGATGGGTGGGGTGGGGGGGGGGGGACTGAAGTTTTTTTTTCTGAAATTGATAGGTAAAGCTTGTGAGCATATTGGTGGGAGTCATGTTCTCAGCGTGGGATAGTGATTATCAAGTCCGTTCTCAGGTTTGAGAACGGGATAGCTGAGTTCGTATTCAGAGCTGGGAATGAACTTGGCAGTTCCGCGACATTGATCTTGGGAATGAGATTGATAACTCCGTGTTACTTATATCTGAATATTCACCCATTATTTTCTTACATATTTAATTCTTTATTATTTTTTCTTATATTAAAATATTTCGGCTCTAGATTATAATACATGTCATATAGGAAATCTCCATTAAAATAAGAGGTGCAAAAACTGATTACTGGATCCTAAGTCCCTAAAGAAATCCTAAGAAAAGCTATGGTGAAAGTCGTCACAATCATATCCCCACATAAATCATTTAATTCAGTTTTGAAATATTTTGATAAGATGGTGAAGTAAAATGTTATGATTATATGAAGTAGTGTTGGCTAAAAAAAATACAAAAGATAATATAATTATATTTAAAGAACCAAATGTTCTTATATTTGTATTAGAATGTAAGTGATAATTAGAATGCTAACAATGTTAAAAAAATATAACAATTGACATCATAAATATAAAATTAATGACATAAAATAATAATATTAGATAACAACATTAGAACTATTAAAATAAAAATTAAATTGTACAGACGGATAAGAAGATTCCATTTTATTTTTTAATGGTAAGAAAATGGATAGGTGGAGAATAAGGGGGTTCCAATTTCATTGGATAAAATTGTCACAAATTTGTGCCTTAACTTAAAGTACTTCTCTAGATAATTTAATTTTTCTAGAGTAAAACCACTTCTGAAATCATCACATTACTTCAAATATATTCGGAAGGAGCAAGATAATGTAAGAAATTAAATCAATTTTACTACACCTATACTAAACGGAGTAATTTGTGGAACTTAAGCAAAATACTAATAATAATAAGAAGAAACTCTAATTTGAAAAATGGGCCTATATGTAATTAAACAAAGGCCAACCAAATCTAGGCCCCATAATAAGGGTGTGTTTTTTTACATAATTTTACATGGGTTTTCAAAAATCATCATTATAGGAAGCCTAATTTATGAAAATTTTAAAAAATTATGCCATAATAAGCCGTGGTTAATTATGAAAAGTGTTTGACACAAAACCATAATTTATTAGTTTTTACTATGTTAAAACCATAATTATACTATGTTGTTATGTTAAATTTGTTCAGAAATAAAAACACAAACTAACAAGAAAAGAATAATTATGTTAGCAAATATTTACCTCCTTATTTGGACTATGTTTTTATCTTTTATTTAGAAAATATTTTTATTATTAAGTAAATCAATTTTTAAAACTATATTCTAATTAATCTTTTGACTGTACTAAAAGATGGATTAGTTTGTTCATCTTCTTTCATTTAGACTAGGTTTTTACCTTTTATTTAGAAACAATATTATTATTTAACAATCAACTTGTAGAACTACTTTTATCAATATTTTGATTCTATTAGTTAATTAATTATTATTTTTATTTTAATTAATCAAATTCTACAATTATCTGAAATCAATTTCATTGATCATGGCTCGTGACTAGTGTATTAATAAAAGTACGTAGTACATGTCCGGACACGATCAAAACATGACACACGTGCTTAGACGTGTCATGTTTGGCATGCTCTTATAAGTGCCTTGTTAGGTGATAAGCGTACCAGGCACGACATATTCAAGTATTTAGCTGGCACGTGACACATATAGGTACGTCTAAACACGTCTATAAAATTTTAAAAAATAATTATTGTAATGTATTTTTAATAGTTGTTACAAGCACATTTTAAATAATATATTATTATAAAAAAAATTTCCTCCATTCTATGAAAATTTTTCTATTTTTTTATTTTTTTCCGAATTTTTAAATATTTTTTAACAATTAAAAACAAATTTTTAATTAAAAATATTAAAATACGTCCAAACACTTGTAAACATGACATGCCGTTAGAAGTACCGTTCTTAATACTATTATAAAAAAATACGATATGATACGACATATATTAATTTTTATACATATTTACACAATACGATACATCCGATTGATACATATAAAGACGACACGACACTATCATAATTCCCTACTCATGACTTACGTAATAAAAAAAGAAAATAAAAATGAAAAGTAAGAGTCACATGGAGGTGGGACCCCTAGTAAAGTGCATGAAGAGGAGAATAAACAAAAGACACATGTGCTTTCCTAAATAAAGAACACATTTATTTAAGAAAAAGAGAAAGGAGGGGAGAGTTTATTTTCAGCACGAAATAGCATAATAACGCGTTATTCTGATTGAAGAAAATTATTAAATATAAAATAATAAATTGAAATAGTTGTATGGATAAATTATTTTGCTATTCGGATTTATTGGTTGAATAACAAAATAATATTCATTTTCGACGCACAGAATAGTAAAAAGTTCCTAATTTTTTACCAAACGATATTTTCACTCTTCCGAATAGATAATAACATTCTTCTGTTCACTCTTCTAAATATCACTATTCTATTATTATTCTAATATAATATTATTTTAATGTTATTTCTTAATTTGTCAAATGAACCCTGTAGTCATTATTTGGGAAAACCACAAATGCACTTTCTAAAGGAAAAATTTATGTTTGTGGTTCTCAAACTCTAAAAAAAAATCAAATTAGTTTTTAAATTTTTATTTACATCAAATTAATTTTTGAATTTTTAAAAATTGATTACATTAGTCCCTTAATTTTCTAAACCAAACTAAGTTATTCATTTTATTATATTTTTATTAACATGAATTATTTTGTTTGTCACATGAATTTTTTATTTGCTGACATGGACAACTTTCTCTCTTTTGTTTTAAAAAAAATAGCAAAGCTACCTATTTCATTTAACGATACTTAATGTTTTATAATAGTAAGTTGGATGATTTTTTTATTTAGCGTGAAGACTGTTATATAATAAACTAAACAATGTAATTTTATTTTTATTATTAAAGTTAACTAAATTTGATATAATTATCAAATTTAGACATGATTCATGATAGTGTGATGAGTAGTAAATTTAGGTGCTAAATAAAAAAATTATGTAGTAAATAAAATAATTCATATCAGCACTTTATATGATAAAAAAAGAATAATTTAAATTTTTTTAGAAAGTTAAAGGATTAAATTAGTACAAATAAAAATTTAAGGATCACTTTACTTTTTTAAAAAAGTTTGGGGATCAAAACATAAATTTTCCATCCATAAACCTCTTCTATTACTGGTTTCCTTTTCTCCCCTCTGGCTTCTTCCTTTCCTCTTTCCTCCTAGCGGTGTTAACGGGTCGGAGCGTATCCGACCCGACGCGCCATGGCCACCACAGTCTCTCCATCAGCTCCTCCTCACTCGCTTCTTCTTCGACGAACCAACCCCAAACCAACCTATCTCAAACTCCTTTCCAAAAATCCAAACCCTTCATTCTCCTTTACTCGATCTACACTCCCCAAACCCCTCTTTACTTCTCCAGTTCGTGTCTCAGTCTCACACGCGGAGTCCGATTGGGAGAAAAGGAGCCTCAAGTTCAGAAACAGGTTCCTCGATCTGACCAGACTCGGATTCGTGGTGGAGACAGCGGCCGAGTCGTTCTTCAAGAGCGAGATCAGGAGGCGACTCGCTGTCACTGCGGCACTTATTGTGCTTAGTCGGGTCGGATACTTCATCCCCTTACCGGGTTTTGATCGGCGTCTGATTCCCGATTCATACCTCAGTTTTACCTCTGGTGCCGCTGGTAACAGATTTCTAGTTTGTTTATTTATCCATGTCTTACCTCAGTATATACCAATTAGGAGAAATAGATTGAGTTCCTGGCAGTAAATGGTTACATTTCTTACTTTTCACAGATAACCTTGGAGATTTTACTGCTGAGATGAAGCTTTCATTCTTTCAGTTGGGAATCAGTCATCAAATTTCAGCGTCAATTCTTATGCAGGTTAGTTATCTACCTATTTACACAACATTTGTGCTTGGTTATTTATAGTTTATAAAAAATAACATTGCTACTTTGATTTTTAGTTACTCTGTCACAGCGTGCCGTCATTAGTGAAGCTACGGAAAGAAGGCTTAGATGGTCAAGAGAAGATTAAATCCTACATGTGTGTTAGCTAACCATATCGTGCAGTGAGAATTACTCGTTTCCGATGTTTGACTTTTTGTTGTCATTACAACACAATTTTTTATATGGATTTTCTTTTTTTATTTTTCAGATGGTGGGCTTCTTTAGGCTTCGCTATTTTTGCTGCAGTTGTTGTCTCTTACACTTCTCTTCAGTATTCTATTTATGCAGCTAGTCATAGGTGAGTTATCCATTTCATTGACTGTAGTTGAACTATAATAAAAGGTGGCAAAAACAGGGGCTGGGTCAAATTGGATCATTTAGGTACTGAGGTCATTCTTTTGTTTGGATTCATGCTTAGTTCAAATCATGGGTTTTTTTTTTGTACTGATAATGCATAGTAAATTGACCCATTTCGTTTGGTATATTCTGGCCACTATAGTCACAATCTTAGATATGCAGTTTGTTGATTCAAAATCACTGTAATTAAGTGGTGGTTATCTGTTATACCCAAATTGTCGATTTTTTGTTGCAATAAGTTACAAGGTTCATTCTTAAACCTTTCTATTCCCTATCTTGAGTCTATTTTTTTAACGCTAGTACATATGTTGTTGACTTCTATTGAATGCATGATATCTGAAGTGTAATCAACTTAATCTCTGACCTTGTATAATAAACGTTCCTTTGATTTACATGTTACATTCTTTTAGTAGAGTTGCTAGTGTGTTTTTTTGTGTGTGCGATTCTTTGCTGGGCCATGTTAGATTGAAAGCTGATCGTGTTTTGGAATATTTTAGGTGATGGATAGTTCAGATTAGGGTTCGGGTGAGTTCTTCTGTATTGATTATGCAAGCTGTAACTGTAATACAAGAGTATGCAAATGTTATGGCCTTAGTTGGACTTGTACTCTATGCAAATATAAGTTTTCTAGACCACTGGTGAAAATGAAAGCTGCTTGGACTAATCTGTCTTTTGCATATCTTTTCCAGGTTGAAGCATGTTCTTACAACAAGCTTCTTGTTGGTTGTAGGAGCAATGACTATGTCATGGATATGTGACACAATTTCAGAAGCTGGATTTGGTAAGCTTTTGTCTTTAGTTTATGCTAATCATAATATTGCTTTTTCAGAATTTTGCTACTGACTGATGAATTTCCAGCTTACTAAAAGAATTTTGTAATGGTATAATTTTTTCTTCCTTATAGGTTGAGAAGTTTTGTAAATGTTCCTTTTTTCTTCCTATTCTATGCTAGGTCATGGGTCTTCATTGATAGTATGCGCTAGCATATTGACTGGTTATACAGAAACACTTTACAAGGTGATAGCTCAGTTTTCAGGTACTACATTACTACAGAGTTATTTTTTTATTTTTGCCATCCAAAGTCTTTTGTGTGCTTGTTAATAGAGAAACTTCATTTGTAACAGGAAAACTGATTAACTACTGGCCTTATGTTTTTGGTGTAATTGGCATCTTCACGATTGTGACAATGTGGGCTGTGCTAGTTACTGAAGGTTGCAGGAAGATTAAGCTTCAGTATTATGCTTTCAAGTTGGCTTCTTCAACAAGGTTTTTATTTCATATTTATTGTGGGCTTCTTTGCAAGTGACATCGATTGTAATATCTGCTATTAGCACCACTTTACAATATTTGAAAGTTGAAACTAGCAGCCAACCAACAACTTGCTGTAAACAGGAGAAATATTTGCTATTCTACCTTTCCTTTTGCCTAAACCTTTTCTTTTGCATCAACAAATGGAACTAAATTCAAACAAAGCACATCTAGTTGCTGCTCGACCTTCTCTGTTTGCTTGTACTTGTTATGAGTATATTTGGTTGTGTTAATATAAAATGCCAATGTGATTTGTCAGTTTTTGTATGACCTGACCTTATTTTCAATGTTTGGTTGTAGTCTGCAATATATAGAAAAAATGATGGGTTCTTAGTTGCAAACATAAGAGAAGTTCAGTTTCACTTGCAAGTGCAATTAGAATACCAGGTGTCATTTGCAATAAAACACGCTAAAATAATAATATTAATGCATAACTGTAATATGTTCATCAATATTATTATGTTGTTGTTATATGATATTTAGAAATGAGAGTGCACCAGTTACTGAAGTGGAGCCTTACATCCCTTTCAACATAAATCCGACTGGAATGCAACCTGTCCTTACTGCTACATATTTATTGGCATTTCCAAGCATCATGGCCAGGTTTTACGTTCATCCTTGATGTTAAATGCAATATGTGATGTCCAAAGCATAAAAGAAATTTATATCATTCTGTGGTCATTTTTATCAGAGGTGGATCCATGCTTATTGTATGGGGGGTCAGTTGTCCCCCATTTTTTTTTTCAAAATTTAAATAATTTACATGGTATTCTGTTATATTTTTTTCATACAAACTCTAAAAGTATTTAACATGGACCCCAAACTTTTTAACAAAAATTATTGACTATGGTCCCATGCTTTTAAAAATTATACATTTAAAAGTTCAAATCATAATATACGATTTATAGACTTGTATTGTTGACTCCCATTGAAAATTTTCCTCTCTCTCCCTGCTTTTTATCGTATTTAATTTAGAAATTGTGCTTGACAATTGTCACATAACTATTAGCTGCAACTGATAGATAAGCAATTTCTTTTAGATTAATCAAATAACCTCTTAATGAAAAATGTAATAAAGAACTTAAAAGATAATCCTGTTATGTCTGTGTCGATCTTTGAAAAGTATGTTAATGATGTTTTCAGGTAGCAATCCTAAGTTTTGTCAAGTAAAAGTGACAAGTCTTAAGCTTAAACTACCATCCTCCTAATACTGTTTTCTATTTTAAAACATTGGTGTAACTTCTCTCTCTTAATTGCAAATCATTATATATCATTCTTCTTGCAGTATTTTGCGATCACCTTTCTGGGAAAACCTAAAGGAAGTGATGAATCCAAATAGTTCAATCGGTGCAGATCCATGGGTTTATTACACAATATATGCCTTTTTCGTCTTTCTATTTAATATTTTTGACATTGTAAGTATTATATATTATTTTTTTAACTTCTACCAGCTCAAAATTTGCAATGAACTTTTTTATATTTATTATATTCAATTTATGGCAGGCCGATTTACCTAAAGAAATAGCTGATTATATGACAAGAATGGAGGCTAGAATACCTAAGACAAAACCTGGGAAAGCAACGGTCGATTACTTGACAAAAGTTCAAGCATCCACACGCTTTTGGGGTACAAGCGAATTTCATTTTCTTCTGCGGTACAAGTTATTATATGCAATTCATTTTTCCTTTGCCGATAACACTGCACATTCTTGTAGGAGGGTTGTTATTAAGCCTATTAGCCACCTCATCAACAATACTTGACCATTATCTGAGGAGCATTAATGAAGGATTTGCAATAGGTTTCACCTCAGTACTTATAATTGTAAGTTTATATCCAATTTCTGTAAATAAAGGAACTAGTTATATTTTTTTTTATCGAAGGGCTAATCCTGTTTCCTATGAATCATTTCTTAGGTGGGTTCAATAATAGAATTGAGAAGGTCTTATCAAGCATATAATGTCATGCCAGCCTTGAGCAAGGTTTTGAGGAGATATGGCGCATGAAATGGAATT
Source organism: x Bolboschoenoplectus mariqueter (assembly GCA_037678475.1). NCBI lineage: Eukaryota > Viridiplantae > Streptophyta > Magnoliopsida > Poales > Cyperaceae > x Bolboschoenoplectus > x Bolboschoenoplectus mariqueter. The sequence goes on from CM075247.1 coordinate 3,952,822, forward strand.
CAGAAAACATAATGGAGAACATTCCTCGAAACACATCTGAAGAGGCCTCCTTTGCAACACTTGCTGCCATGCTGTGTTTTTCAGTCTTGGAGCATTTCATTAGGCTAACTTATTAACAATTTTTAGATGTTTATGTTTTTAAGGTTCAGTAGGTAACTTCTTTGTTTGTAATAGCATTATTTTTTTCATAGAGGGTAAATATTATTGAGATTTAGAAAACAATTTGTAGGTTCCTTTTGTTACCTCATTTATTGGCTATCGAAATGTCGTGACTTTTTATTATTTATAGGTAAAAAGGATGTTGATTATTAAGTACTTTTTTCTTTTTTGATATAAGGGCTCTTATTAATTTTGGCATTTATTATTTTTCAAATGTTTTTTGTCAAAATTGAATCTGCATCTCTTTGTGAAAGACGAGATCTATCATCACTGTATTAGTTTTCCGATAACCCTAGCATTTATTAAGTACATTTTAATTCATGTACATAATGACCTAAATGGTTTTACTTCAAAAGTTTTTACTATACTGATATTTCTTTTGGTTAGTGGTGATGGTTCTTTTTAGCGATTTTGAAAGTACTATTCGACTTTAAAAAAAAAGAAAGAAAGAAAAAAGAACGAAAAAATAGATATTCACAGTACCATTAGACCCTACCAGTGTTGTAAAAGTCGGCCACCAAGACCGATTAGTCGTAGTTGGTCGGTAAACCGTCACATATAGTATATTGGAAGTGTATTTTGCAGTTAAAAATGATTAATCGGCCATCAAAATCGATTAGTCGATTGCAAAACTGATTAATCGGACATCAAATCCGATTAATTTTCTAGATTATATTTATTCAAGTCATATCTTTTTCATTAAAACTGCGATTTGTATGATTTAAGAATCTGTATAAGTTAGATTTTACAAACTTTAATTTGATATGTATTTTTACTCAATTAGACATTGATAAAAAAATTAATATTTTTTTGAATTTGAATGATTAATTTGCACAGTATTTTCTTTGTAAAATTAGTAATGAAAAGGACATATTCTATTATTATTTTTTTTCTAATTGATAAATAGTCTTTGAAAGTCTTAAATTTTATAGATACTTAGTGAAAATTTTTAAGGTATGATTATTTTTATCACAAGTTTCAAATATACTATTTCTTTTAATTGAACATCTAGAGAGTTTTTTTTTTATTTTTCTTAGAAGTAGTTGATTTTTGTCTGTAATGTACATGCTTCACAAATATAGATTTCTAAGAACAATCACTTTAGTTTTTTTTTGTTGTTTCTTGTTTGATTCTGAATTTTTAAAACCTTTGATATAATTTAAAAAATAATAAATAGGTTTGTATATTATTTTATTTTTTTTCAAGATGACTAAAATATCATGTATTGAAACATTTAAATTTTTATTTGTCATTTCTAAGATATAAACATTTATTTGTCATTTAAATTCTTATCAAGTATATAGATAACTTATTTTTGTTCGAATTATTAATACTTGTGTATGCTAAATTACTAACGTCAAATTGTCCCTAAAAATCCGATCAATCGGCCGCATAATAATTAATCACTTAGCGGTACCTCTCCGTCCATGAGACGCATTCCGTTTTTTACAACACTGGATCCTACTTCTAGATGACATTTCTTTTCACAAGTGTTTCTGGTTTTCAATGATACAACGTACAAGGCCAATGGACCTCTCATTTCAGAAAATTACATGTCTTGTGCTTGTGTAGTTTGATGCCTGTTACACAGTGTTACGTGGGGAGCCGATTAGAGATTAGCGAAATAGCAAAAACCTCACAAGACACGATTACAACGAAACGTTGCTGATGCTGTGATGCTGAAGCGATTGTAGCTCCATTTCTCCATCCATCGACACTTGTTCAACTCCAACACAAGCGGCGGCGAGGCTACCGTGTCTAAACTCCGGCCTCCAGTCCAACGCCGATGGGTCCCCCTGCTTCTCCATTTCGAACGCTCTCGTATGCCCTGCTTGCCCCTCCTCCGCTCCGTCCAACCTCCTTTAGCCCTCCTTTGTTCTCTCCCTTTTCTCTCACGCTTTTCATCGAACACCTCCAGGGCATCTCTTCCCCTCCACTTCTCCAATATCTTAAAACGCTTCCCTCTGAGAAACCCTTCTCCTCCGAACCCTAGACCCGGTTCTAGGCCTCTCTGGCCCCATCCATACGAATACAACCACCTCATGTCAGCTTTTGCGTCAGTTGGTGACTGCGCCAATGCCCTCCGCCTGTTCGATGAAATGAAACGCTTTAACTGTCGCCCTGACGCAGCATGTTACACCACGGTTGCTAATTCCTTGCTTTTGTCAAACCATCCAGAGGCTGCCATTGCTGTTTTTGAAGAGATGGTTTCATCTGGTGTTCTACCTGACACCATGGCCTACACGGTGTTAGTAAAGCTTTATTCTTGTTATCTCAGACAGTTCAATTCGGCTTATGAGGTTGTACACTGGATGAGAGAGTGCGAGTGCAAGCCAGACGTAGTCACCTACTCAACTCTCATAACGGGTCTGTGCCAGGTTGGGCGGATAAGTGAAGCATTGGGTGTATTGGATGTAATGTTGGATGAAGGTTGTGTGCCAAATGTACACACGTACACACCAATTTTGCATGCTTACTGTACCGCTGGTCAAATAGAAGAGGCAGAGCGGCTTGTCAGTACAATGGAGGCTGTTAATTGTGTACCTAATGTAGTTACTTATAACATCTTAATTGGCGCACTTTCTAAAGCTGGTCGATTTATTGAAGTTGAAACCATTTTGGCAAATTGTGAGTTGAAGGGATGGAAGCCTGATGTAATTACCTATAGCACATACATGGATGGTCTTTGTAAGGCAGGAAAGGTTGATCGGAGTTTTCTGTTGTTAGAAGAGATGGTTTCTTATGGTTTGTATCCCAATAAGGTGACTATAAATATCCTACTTGATGGGCTCTGCAAAAGGTCAAACGGTTTGCGTGCACAAGGTATCTTGGAGAGGAGTTCTGAATTTGGGTGGCAACCAGATGTAGTGAATTACAACACTGTTATGAATCGGCTGTGTGAGGTTGGTAAATATTTCTCAGTCCTAAAACTTTTTACTGACATGTTTAAGAAGGGTTTGGAGCCTGATAGCTGGACCTTTAGCATTTTGATACATAGCTTGTGTAAAGCTGGTAAAATTAGAAAGGCAAAATGTTTATTTGACAGTAAAGGTTTTTTGGCTAATGTGGTAGCTTATAACACATTGATTCGATATCTTTATTTTTCGGGAGAGGTGAAGGATGCTTACTGTCTGTTTTATAAAATGGGCGAGGAGAGTATTTTACCAAATCATGCTACTTATGGTATTATGATTGAACTACTTTGTGAAGAAGGGAGATTCTCAGGTGCAATTAATTGCTTTTTCAGATCCTTGGAGAATGGTTTCTCACCTAATTTGGTTGTAAATTTAGTTTGGGGTTTGGTGGCAGGAGAAAGGATTTATGAATTGGTATATATTTTAGAATGGATTGCAAGAGAAGGGTTCGTCATTGATACCTGCATTTATCACAGTTTGATCAAGGCTTTTTGTTGGAAGGGTTTTTGTCAGAACACCGAGATATATAAACTTTGTTATATTCTCGACAAAATCCTTAAAATCAGATGATGGTGGAAACAGTACTGGGTGGCAAGGTTTCTGTACAGAATTGAAACATATGACCAAAGATACCATTGATTTTTTTTTTTTATGAAATTTAATGCAATTTGACTATCTGAGTGAATTGATATTCCACGAAAGGTGTTAAATATAAATCGTTGTAAATTTCAGGTCTTTTAATGAATGAAAAAACTTGTACCCAAATTTTATTGTTTTTACATGGTATGTATATGTTACATTTCAAAATTAAAAGTTCTTTTTTCATGATGGTCAAAGTGATTAATTGATTGTCTGATTTCCTGCCTCCATTAAAAGTTCAATGATAACATGTTCTTTGCCTTGATTACGATCTCTATTTTCTACTTATGACGAGTTTTAAACAAAGCTATTTTCATACAATATAGAAAACAAAAAAGAAAGAAGAAAAGAGAAAATAGTACAAAACAATAGGAAGTTTTTAAGTAACATGGCATTGATTTTCCTACTATCTTTGAAAGGAATATCTAATCCATGATTTTGAAAATTTTAGACTATTTAATAAACTTGAGAATTGTTTGGTTCAGTCGAGTAATCGTAAAAAAGCAACTAATAAGAATATTTTGGTTACTTCACTTATTTGCAAATATTTCTAGCTGTTTCACAAGTCACAACACTTCGAATATGCTTGGTATGTGGGGAAAAAAAAGAAAATATGAGAAATGTTTTTTTTTTTTTTGCTTTTAAGATTTACGTTTCTTACATTTTTTTTTGGCAAATTTATCTAATCTCAACAAGGAAAAAAAAATGTGATGCCTTTTTTGTATTTTCCTGCATTTCCAACATATCAAACAATATTAGTCCCCAAAAAAAATTTTATTTTTCTTTTCCTTTCAATTATCGTTCGTTTCCTAGCACATCAAACGGCCTCAATTTCTCTTTGGTAACAATGTCATGCACATAATTTTTCTCACAGTTAAAGTGAAGTATAATATCATGCACATAAGCTAAAGATTTTCAAATGCTATTGGCCAATGCAAAAATAAATTAAAAGTGCTTCGTTGCGAAATAGGATTTGATTAATGTATTAATAGTTATGTGATTTTTTTGGATACATATGTTTGATATTAATAATCTAATTATGTCAGTTGTCAGTGAATTATGATTATGAAAAATTATTTTATTTTTTAGATTTCTTTCATCCATGTATTACAAAAATTAAAATGCAATCACAAATAATAAAACGTGGGACCTTGATTCATTATTTTTGTTCAGTAATTAGATTATTTAATTCCTATATAAAATGAATATATATATATATATTTTTTGAACCTATATATTAAATTATCATTAAAAAGATAAATTTGATCCGACACATTAATGCCCAAATACTTGTTGTTAAAAAAATAAATAAAAAAATTCTTCATTGGATTAAAATCAATGCATGAGTTATGGCTTACATTTTCATTTTTTTTTTAAATCTTATTGTTTCCGGATCCAACTGTTAAAAAGGGAAAAAGTGGAAAAAAAATTATTGCACATGAACGAGTGTCACGGTCGTGTCTTGTTCTGTCTGGAGCATACCGTTCAAAAAAAATATTCCAAAAGACAAATCGTTGAAACCTCTTTTTTCTCTCTTTCTTTTTTTTTTTGTAAGTAACGCCTCTCTCTCTTTTTTAACGCACCAAAATCACCGTTTCCATTTCCATTCGACCGTTGATTGGTCTTTGCTGTCATCGACCGTTAACGGTAACAATCGTCAACATTCGACAACCTAGAAAACCTTTTAGCCTCCGCATTAAACGCAACACCGTTCATTTTAGAACGTACACGAATCTTGAGATAGTAACCAACGCGTGTGAGTATTGATCGGTGTACTCGTAAGAATATCGGTAAATAAATAAGTGAGATTAACATTGTACAAATTTTGATTCTTTCCATTTCTCCTAGAGAGGCGGCAAACCTCCAAGGACAAGCACGCGCTGCTCTCAGAATGCTCAGTAAAACAAACTTACACCAGGCGCACCATTAAACTCTACGCTCTTTTTATGACTTAGATCCCTACTTGAGAGTAGAGAGTTGAGACCACGACCAACCAATGAGATTTGAGATTTCTCTGGTGACGCCAGAAGTAAATGCTGCGTCAGGTCCATCCAATAAAGCAATCATCATGTCTCCTCTCTCTCTCTCCCCCCCTCCTCTTCTTCTTGTCTTTTCTCGGGAAGCGACACTTATACTATAGCCGAGCAAACAAGAGCTACTGGGGAGTGAAGTGAGGCAACAAAGCTTGTAACTTTGTGAGGTGCTTGGGCCGGAGAAAGAGAACACCGATCGGATCACCGCCCGGGGAACGGCAATGGGTTGCGCGCAGTCGCGGATCGAGAATGAGGAGGCGGTGGCGCGGTGCAAGGAGCGGCGGCTGCTTATGAAGCTGGCCGTCTCTTCTCGCAACGCCTTCGCCGCCGCTCACTCCGCCTACACTGTCTCTCTCAAGGACACTGGCGCCGCTCTCTCTGAGTTCGCTCAAGGCGAGTCTCACCCTCTGGTCTCCTCCCCTTCCCGCTCCTCCACCTCTGGCGCCGCCGCCGCTGTTCCTCCCATCTCTGTCGCTGCAATGGCCGCTGTGCGACCGCCGATTGACAACCTTCCTCCGCCTCCTCCGCCTCTCCCGGAGTTCTCCCCTTCTCCTGCGAAGGTCCAGCGCTCCATCAGCATGCCTGAGATCCCGCCTAATAAGCTCCCTCCGAAGCCTCCTCCTCTGCATTCGGTTTCCATTCAAGAGGAAGAGGAAGAGGGTGTGGAGCAAGAGGAAGAAATGGATGATAGCCACCTCAACGACCGGAGACGCCGCCGCCGCCGCCACCATCTCCCACGAGACGAGAAGCCTCCGCCAGCCCCTGTTCCTCACCAAAGCAATCCTCCTCCCTCGCCGCCTCCAATTCATGAGGAATGGGATTACTTCTTTGCCATGGACGCACGAATGTCAGGTGCTTCTATTGGTGGCGGCGAAGAGATCGGACCAGATAGAGATGAAGAGGAGCTTGAGGAAGAGGATGATAAGTTCACACGGTCCCCGCCGCCGCCGCCAACCCCTCCGGAGGAGCCAAGAACGCCAGAGCCACCGCGGCCACCCCCTCAGGCTGATGCCTTGCCACCGCTTCTGCCAAAGCCACCAGGGAGGAAAGGTGGTCCCACCATCCACCACCAGCATGCTGCCTCAGCCCCATCACTGGATATTAAGAGAGGGAAGATGGTGGCTTCGGAGAATCCCGGCGTCAGTCTCTTGCACATCCTGGCAGAGCTTGACGACCATTTTCTGAGGGCGTCAGAGAGTGCGCATGAGGTGTCCAAGCTGTTAGAGGCCAATAGGATGCACTACCACTCCAATTTTGCTGATAACAGAGGTAAAGATATCGCTTTCTTCTCATATTTTGTTTTCTTCTTGTTTGAGACTTTGTCTGCTTATTTGGGAGAAAAATCACTTTCATAATTTCTTGTTATTGGTCTGCTAAAGTGATGAAAGGTGCTAATTTGTTTGTTCTACGCTTGGTTGTTTGTGGGGTGGGGGGTTTGAAAGGAGCTATTTGACTTTGGTGATCTTTCAATTCATATGATTTCATTGACAAGGAGCCGCCTAAACTTGTTAAAGGTTGCTTTCTTGCAAGTCCTGACCTTTCTCCACTAGTCTTATTATACTTTCTAGTGTTTCATGTTGTAAAAAGTTTTACCTTCCTAGCACCTTTCTCGGCAAAGATCATAAAATTTTATTTACTTGGCTTAATTGCTGGATGAACCAAATTGTCAAAATCTACTACAAATTTCCTTGAGACCAGCAGGCATGGAATTTGTTCAAATTATCAATTTTGTTATCTCTTTCTACATTTTCTCTGTATCACTGATTTATCCAAATGAGCAGTTTGTGTAGAGGCTCCAAGAATGTTTTGATGTGTTCACTTTGGCGTTGGCTCCTTGATCGAGCAATGTATCTGTATGCAGTATGCACAGTTCGGTATTAGGTAGCTTCTGTACCAGCATTCACATATCAGATCAGCTTTTATCCCTTTCTTCCTGTTCAAACAGCTAAAGTTTATTGGAATTCTATGTGCTAGTGCAGTTTGATTTTAGTTCTGTCATTTAAAATTTACTGAAGATCTTTTCCTTTGACTGCATTACCAGTTGGTTGTGTGACCCTTGGTAATGCAGGGGTAGTTGAAAGTTGATTTCACTAGAATGAACAGTTGTAAAAGTTGGTTGGTGCTTAGTCAGCATCACATTTTGACACACTACAATAAAAGTACATATAGATATTAATAGTAGCTAAGAGTAGTTGAAAGAAGATGCTACTCTGAAAAATTGAGATTTAGCTTGCAACTTGCCAGATACAATTATATTATTGGAAGTTCTCTTAAGATATTAATTTTGGTTGAATTGCTTGTTCTTTCCTAGTAAAGCAGAACTAGAGAATCTATGCTGAATAGACAATGTTATGCTTAATAGCGAGGCATTTCTTTAGTTAAAGATACCAAGTCAGACTATTGCTTGCATTACTAATAGCAACATAACTAATTTTGGTAAACTATATTTACAGGACAAATTGACCATTCTGCCAGAGTCATGAAAATCATAACATGGAACAGGTCGTTTAAAGGGCTACATAATGGTGAAGATGGAAAGGATGAGTTTGATAATGATGAGTGGGAAACTCTTGCCACTGTGCTGGATAAAATGCTTGCTTGGGAGAAAAAACTGTTTGATGAAGTCAAGGTAATACAATTGAGCCGAAACTTGACTGTAGATTTTCAGAAATGTGTTATTCTTTCTTGTTCACTCTTTGGCATGCAAATCGTGCCTGGAACTTTAGTAATTATAAACATGGATAATTATACAAAATAGTTCCACAAAGCATTAGCCAATTTACACCTTTGATCCCAGATGTTCAAGAGTTAGCATTTCTATTTGTGATGTTCATTTTGACTGCTCTAGCTCCTTCCATCATTTTTAGGCCAAAAAAATGGAAGAAATATTTAGTTGACAACAGCTTTGAATTTGTCATTTTCTATTAAAGCCTTCTCATCAAAATGTATTATTAAATTACATTTTCATTGAAGTGTGTTATTCATTTTTGGATGAAGGATGGTAATGGGACTAAGATGGCACAAATTTTGAAACTATGTTTAACCAAAATTAAACTTCAGGGGTGATAATTTTGACGATGAACCATGGAGTTTAATCCGGAAAAGAAAGAAAAAAAAAGGGAATTAGGAAAAGATTAATTCGGAATTAAATGCGATTAAATGTCCATTAGGAGTAGGATGAAGTTGCATTTTCCTTTTTACTCACCTTCCAATCTCCAGCTAGTGTTGTTGTTATTTTGGAAGACAAATTGTAATTATTACAAAAGGAGTTTTTTTCACATAGTAATAAATGTTGGGTGTTTTGAACGAAATAACTGATTGTGTCTTTTCCAACAAAGAGATCATCACATTTTTGACCCAATTTTTATTTGACAGAGAACAATGTAAACTCATATAAAATTATTGCAAAAGAAGAGAACAGTTGCAAAGTTTACTATTAAAATAACGTATTTGACAATAAAGCATGCTGTTGCCTGATTGTAAGATCCCTGTTGCTAATTTGCTACCCAAAAAGGAGTTCTTTACTGAAATCTATTATATCACAGTTCAGAAAACCCTTAATTGGCTCTAATAGAAATTTTTATCCTGGACAGGCAGGTGAGCTTATGAAAATAGAGTACCAAAGAAAGGTTGCCTTGTTAAACAAGCAGAAAAGAAATGATGCCAGTATCGAAGCTCTTGAGAAAACTAAAGCAGCTGTGAGCCATTTGCACACTAGATACATAGTTGACATGCAATCCTTGGACTGTACTGTGTCAGAAATTGAACATTTACGTGATAATCAGTTATATCCTAGACTCGTGGCTCTGGCTGATGAGTAAGTTACATCTCTGTTTTTTTGTCTTATTAAATCTTTAAAAAGTTTGTAGAAGGGCCTTGTAATTGTGAGAAATTACAAAGCCCCTCACACTCAGAAAATTAAAGAAAGAAAAATTGTCCTTTCTCAGTAGTGTTTTTATCAACAGCCGATGAATATTGGTGAAGTAGTCTTCAGATGATTCTCAAATGTATGATAAGCTGTGGTAAAGGTCAGGAAATGCTATGGTCTAGGCTACAGATAATTTTGATTTAGTTTTCTTAAGGTGTTACTTGGAATATAAGCATCATCTCAACAGTTGAAAATATGGACCCTTATTTTTTTCCTGGGTGGGGGTTTGCAACTTTTCAATATATCTGGGGTGTTCTAGAATTTCTATAATATAATATCACTAGTAACTCTTTAAGTTTTTGTAATCCTAGCATTGTTCACCTTGTTTCAGAATGGCAAAAATGTGGGGAAATATGTACAAGCACCATGAAGGCCAACTAAAACTAGTTCTGGACCTCAGATCAATTGATGTGGCACACTCACCTATAGAAACCACTGAGCACCACCATGGCCGTACTAGTCAGCTGTGCCGAATTGTAGAAGATTGGCTCTCACATTTCAGCGACCTTGTAAATCACCAAAAAGAGTACATCCGATCCCTAAACAGCTGGCTCAAATTAAACCTAATCCCAATTGAAAGCAGTTTAAAAGAAAAGGTATCATCTCCGCCAAGGCCACAACATCCTCCTATTCAAGCCCTTTTATATGCATGGCATGATAATTTGGGGCGATTACCTGATGAGCTTACAAAAAGTGCGATTAGCAGCTTTTTAGCAGTTTTGAACACAATCAGGACTCTACAGCAAGATGAAATTAAGCAAAAGGAGAAGTATCTGGAGACCCGTAAAGAGTATGAGCGCAAGTGTCGGTCTTTTGAAGACTGGTACCAGAAATACTCGCACAAAAATACTGTACCCACTGAAGGTGACCCAAGTGAAGGTGGTACTGCTCAGAAGGATCCGGTGGCAGAGAGGAGGTTCTTGGTTGAGTCTCTAAAAATCCGTCTTGACGATGAGTTAGAGGCCCATAATAAACTTGCAAAGCAAGTGAGAGAGAAATCTCTAGCAAGCCTTAAAACGCACCTGCCTGAGCTTTTTCGGGCTTTGTCAGGTTTTTCGCGGGCCTGCTCTGAAATGCATGCAAATTTGAGGTTGATTTCTAGAATGCAGAATCAGGTGGCTAGTTAGTCTTCTGGTGTATAGGTAGATAATTATGGTAAGAGCCCGTTGAATGAATCGGTTACTATGGTATTTATTCTTTCTTTTTGTGTTCTTTATCATCTAGTTGTAGACTAGGGAGATGTAGGGAGAAGAGTTGGTTTAAATTATCCATCTTTGTTTGCATGTAACTTAAAACAGAGATGCTTTTTGGAGATGCTAAGCAAGTCTAGCATGTCAGTGCTAGGTTAAAATGGAGAGTACTGAATTGCTTGTTCTGTTGTTCCTAGATGTATGAATTTTCCTGGATAGAGCTGTGGTTGGATGCATTTCATCATGTCATTTTCATGCATGTGATTCTTGGGCATCTCTGCTCAATAATATCGAACTATATATGACAAAAGGCGAAGCCATAAAGTAATTAGGCAACATCTTACTTGGGGTATTAACATCACATGCTATTCTAAGTTTGAACTAATGTGGACCTACCATGTGTTGGTACATGGATATATGTGCAGTGAACTTGTGGGTATAACATGAAATAATTTCATGGCAAAGTTCAAACATAAACTTGTGAACTCTTCCTAACTTCTTTATATCTTTTTACCATTTATCCTTTGTAAGCTTTAGTATCATCAGCTCGTAACCATCTGTCTATACTATTTATTGCTGGAAATTTACTGTTAAGAACCAGTTAATGGTTTCACATTCAAGTACTGAAAGATTATATTAGCTGGGAAGTGAGAACACACTGGTACTGGATTTGACCATCTTGAGCACAAACTGTGTAGTAATAGAACTTAGAAACAAGCATGGCTGAATTTTATGATTTGCTTGTACTTGCTGACATTTTGCTTTCACTATGAAAGAATAGCATAATGAAATATACATACCCTTCTGGCTTAATAATTTGCTTTTCCGTGGTTCTCCCTGGAGAAAGATATGAATGTAAGTAATAATATTTTTATAGTGAAATGCCGAACCCATTCCGGCGTTCCTCTGTAACTAGACTAGCTTCTCTCATGGATAGAATGGTTAAATCTCCACTCTAAAGAATATTTCTTTGCTGAAACACATTTAGCTTGTTGCACTCACAATGATCGCCATGGTTTCAGCTGGCATTGTAGATCTCATGCATTTTGTTCTTGGGGAAATTATCAACAGAAAAAGATTAAAAAGAATTAAAGAGAGAATTGAAAAAATCAAGAATGTGCGGTATATTTATATTATATATTACTATATATCTTGGTAAATACAACTGTTGTGAGATCTCAACTCCCAAAAGGTGTATGTGAGAGAAAAACATGAACCAAGAACAAAGAACAAAGAACAAAGAACAAAGAGACATGCCTTTGCAAAATTAGCCAGATATTAACATCATTATATATCTACAAATACAGTATAATCCGTATAGTTATATATAATCATATCAAATTATGAACTGCACCCCCCCATCCCTCGTGCCCTCCTCATTTATCTGAGTTCCGTGTTACTCGCCATTTTGCTAATGTAGGTGTATTAATTGTTGTTGATACAATTACAACCTCATGTGAGTATCTTGCAATCACAGAAAATTGATGCAATGTACATAAGCTACAAACATATCTATATATCCCGCTTGATTCTCAACCATCACACACGTAATCTAACTTGATCTGACAATTTACATACATGTCATGATTCAGCCTCTCCTGTTAGTATACTCTGGCCATCGGTGCATGATCGATATAGCTATCCGAGTATGTATATACTACAATGCTGTAATTCACATGCTAATCAGCATCGTACTTACGCCAGCAAATGAGCATGGAGATGCACACTCTGATGATAACGAACTTGCCTTTTTGTTGCTTCACCATCTTTCTCCATTTTCCCACCTTCTCACCACCCATTTCATGAAAGAGAGAGAGAGAGAGAGATACTTGGTAGCTGATGCCAAGGTTTCAAAAGAGAGACGCAGAGAGAGAGAGAGAGAGAGAGAGAGAGAGAGTACAAGGTTGAGAGCAACTAGAGAGCAGAGAGCAATCACCATTTATAATTGCGACTTGTTCCTTTCTCATTCTTGGTTGCTTGTAAATAAAAGCAAGATTCCGAGGTCGCTTTCGAAGGGGTGCCCTGTTGTGTAATAGCTAGGTTTACTAGCTGTGACACACCATTTCCCTTCATTTATATTTTGGGGATATAATGTTACTCTCACCAAAACAAATAGAGATCTATTTGTTCCAAGGTCTCTAGGATTTACTATAGCCCACACCAATAACTGACTTGTAGGAAGTTGCTCAAGTAGGATAAAAAAAAAAGAACAAACATATCATGTGTTATTGATTTCTGTGACCTAATTAAATATATCCTTAAAATATTTAAATGAAAAAAGTGATATAGTGTCTCACCCATCTCTTCATTTTATCCATACGCATACTCTATAGTCAAATATTTTAAAAGATATATTTCAGAGCACTTCATATTTTTCCCAATGAAAAGAGTTCTATTTGAGCACAAACCTAGTAAGTATATAGCTTGGAAAGTTTAAATAGAAGGTAGTAAACTTACAACTTTTGACCACTGATAGCAGAGCTATTTTGACGTCATTTGTTTATAACACATATGATTGTTGAATTATCATTTTATTTGTTTTTATATGTTGTAACATTGATTGATTAGAAAAACTAACAATTGAATTCATCATCATCAATAGGCCAAAAAAATTTCTAAATTAAACTAAAATAATGCACGGTCTATCCAAAGAAAGCATTTGTAATTTTTAATTTTTTTTTTGTTTTGATAATCATTAAGTTTGTTATAATGATTGCCAATAAATCATAACTTTCCATAAAATAACACATCACAAGCCAAGCATGCATGACAATTATGCTATATCAAAAAACACAAAGGAGATTGAATTATGGGCTAATTAAGGCAATAGTCGGTTTCAATGGGGGCAATTTAATCCCCTTAAATTATTGCAAAATATAGCCAATTTTAAATATTACCTACATCTCATAGGGTCTTTACCAGAATTAAACTGTTATGGTTACTATCACGGCCTATGTGACTGCTAATTATTTTTTTCCCCTATATCCAATTACACTATGTATATACCTTTTGTCCATGAGCACTTTACAATTAGCACAAAATTTAATTTATTGTTTAGAAATGAGCAGGAATTAAAATAGCAAATGATTCTATCATGATCAATGGATAATATAAATTAGCAACGTTGGTTGCCCCCATCATCATCCAGTACAAGAGCAAATAATTTGGTTAATACAAAGTTATAATTTCCGTCCCAAAAATGAAAGAGTTCCATGTGAAGCAACACACACGGCCACACGAATATCGTCCACAAAAATACGGCCTGGCTATCAATTAATGAAGCATGTCTCTTATTATAATACCCGAAAGGGGTTCTGATTTCTGAACGCAGAGAAAGATCAGGTGGGATCCCAAAAAGAGAAAAAGAAAAAAGTGATGATAGCGTTCCCTGAGGCCTCTCTTCGCAGCTTCACGTGTGATCTGATCCTTTCATACAAAAACCTTGACCAACTCAGCTCCATTTGCTTTGTACCCCCTGGCGGGGGCCTCAGCTCAGAAGGAAAAACCAATTCCGGAATTCTCCGATCAGAGCTGCATGCTCTGTTTCGTGCTTCCAGTCAAAGGGAGGCTGGCTGAGATGCACGGAGGGGGAGGTGGGCCCAGGGGCACGTGCGTCCTGTAATGAGGCCTCGTGGGCTTGTCTCCGCCAGAGAAAAGGCTGGGCCCAATTATTGCATGAAATGGAGACGATAGGACTGCCTTTGCCTAATCTCCTTCATATGCTATTCATTGCGAGCTTGGAACATGCTCCTCCTCCTCCTCCTCCTCCTCCTCCTCCTCCTCCTCAAAGGAAAAGCATTGTGTTGTATGGGCGTAACACTCTTGCATGGATGCCCCTACAAAAGTTCACAATCAGTTTTTGAGATTTGTTAAATCAATCTTCATTAGATGTAACGGCAAGCAAAATCTTCAGGTTTAAGGGACTCCTTGTGAAAAAAAAGGGATATTTTGTGTAAAAAAATACTTTAAATTATATATTTATCTCGTACAAAACACTAGTTTAAGATAGTCCATATTAATGTTTTTCATATGCTTCCAAGTAATATGCGATATTTTGGTATATTCAAGAGGTTTTTTTTTTGTTTCATAAACGAATTAAGAGTGAAGAAATCTCCCATAAATTAACTTCTATCACCAAGACGCAAAACACCATAAAACTAGATCTCGCTACTTTATTTGTTCAACAAAGAAAATTGAAAGTATGATATTTTAATTTATTTGAGGGGTCAAATGAAATTGCCCCAACATGCCACAGAACTAGAGCTCAATTGGCTACTGGCATTTTTTTCCTCATGACACGTCGTAATTGAATCGAATTGTCAGGACCTTAACAGGGTGGGCCACTTAGAAAAATTGCACCACCTGTCTTCCCTTTCTGTTTTTTTTGTTTTTTCAAAGAATTTTTCCTTTGAATAACTATTTTCAATGATTTGATTTGAGTACAGTGCCATGAGGTTGGTACGCAGAAATTGCAACACATTAATTTCTACAGGCACATCCCAGACAAGAGGCACTGTATATACGACTTAAAAGTTCTATCAATGTACAGGAATGAATTTATGTTATTTTATAATTCATTTAATATCATAAGAACATGAAACTGTTAGCAGTAACGATCAACATCTTTCATGTATTATTGGACAATATTTAAATTGTATTATATTTGATTGTTAGATTATTTATATATTCAATAATATGGTTATAAAATTATTTGATTATCAATTTTATTAATTATTTTTGAAAATTTATTATTAAGATTTTCAAAATAACCACTGTTGTGTGATTCCTTCCAGATATATTGTATAATCATGCCAAAATTATCAATGCCTGTGTGCTTATTGTCCGTATGCATTTATTCTGGATTGTGTATTGAGGAAACTCAAAACTACCACTCAAATTTTAAATACTGTAAAATGTTGAAATCTTCAAGACAGGAGTATGTATTAGAGTTAAGAACTTTTTAAGTTTTGAACTTAAGGGCTTTTTAATCTGTAGGTTTAATACAATGATAATAAATTTTGTTTTTCTATAGAGAGACGTATATTCAAATTCTATAAAAAATATTTGAAAATAAATAAATGCTGATGTTAATGAAAACCCTTATATCAAAAAAAATGAAGGGCTTTTTAGAGTAATTACATATACTTAACACCTAGCACATCAGCTAGTTCAAAAATAAACTGACATTGCTAGAATTACTCGGATCATCAAATTTTCATATCCTATTCAAGCTATATATTAATAGCAATCCAAAATTTAGTAGAAAAATATATTCAAAAGAACAAGATTCAAAAACTATACATGGAGATCACATCTGATGTTTTGCCAAGTTTCCAATCAATGATTCTCATCTCCAAGAGAAGAAATTGCATCTATTAATTGTTGAAAGCTAGGCCTACACATAACGCATATATATAGAAGGAACATTTTAGATATAATGGATTGCATCATAAATTCATGTCATAACCAAGAATTAAATTCTAGATCTTGCTAATAATGTTTGCAACTACCAAGTATTTTTGTTGAATTTTTTTCATTGACATTTTTTTTTCATATAATAGAGAAAAGAGTATTAATAGAGTTTATGCAAAGGATATATATACAGTACATCAAAGATGAATTCATCACGCTTCATTTTGTTGAATGCATGAGCTGGGCAAAGCATGTTGAAGTTCACCTATCACACACAAAAAGATATTTTTGCTCAATCAAGATATAGCAATGACAACAAAACAACATCTGTTTGGTAAGAATTAAATGACATGACAAACTATTTATAGATATAAAGAATAAAATGGCTTACTGAATCCCAACGGCAGTCTATCTCAAGTGCACATGTAGGATGATAACTTCTTCTACATGGACCAAAAAAACAACCTAGAACTGCTCCTTTGACACCACATTTGCTACAATTTTGTTGCTCCCCTCTCGCTATTTCTTCTTCCAAGTTCATGACATTATCACCTGAGTAATAGACATTCGGTGCCCTGATCATGAACCATGAAAGAAGGTAAGTATGAAAAAGTATACTATGCTAGCATCTTGTGCTGCTATACCACTTTTTCTAGTCAAGCTTTCACATTTCATCTTTGATTGTGATGGAACACTTTGATTCAGAAAAAAATTGTGAACTTACCAATCAAGACATTTTTGGTGAACATATATGATGTTTCCTTGATCTGTTTCTTCGGGCGGAACCAAACTACCATCTAAATAGCACACAATCGGTCCATATAGCTGAAACAAGAACATAACTTTTATGTTTTTAATGATAGAAAGCCTATATATTGACATTACATAGCAGAAAAAATGATAAAAGTAAACATGGTTCATTGTCCGGTCACAATTAGCATTCTTAGTTTGATCTAATATATGGATGGGTTTTTATATAATAGCTTGGTTTTGATTGCCCCATAACAGGGGCTTCTAAATTTAATTAATTATTGATGTATCCACAAAACTTCAGAGAGGCAAATTTATATTGACACCATACCATCTTGGCCGCATGATTAAGTAGAGAAAAGATACGACAGAGAACTAGAACTGACCTTGGCCAAGAAAACAAGATACAAAATTACAAGAGAAAAGAAGGAATTGAAAGTAACCAACCTCAGTGGCCCTAAATGAATGGCAAAATGCACATTCATCGTCAAACAAATTGATTGGCGTAGATCGGAATTTCCTCTCCTGTTGATTAGTTTCAAGATTTAAAGTATTTCCAAGGTTATATCTCTTTGATCCTTTATCACTGTCAATGGTGTTCTTCTCTTCCTTTCTTCTCTTAGCACTTTTTGCTGCACCAGCTGAAGGATTTTTACTACCCGATATGTCTCCCTTGATCTCTGCTCCTTCCTTCTTGGAAGAATCCTTTGCAGCTGATACAGCAGTTCTGATTTCAATTATTTCACATGAACTACTTGTAAGTAACATATTTGGAGCACAACTTTTACTATGTTTTGTGCCTCTGGCATCAGTTTGTTCTTCATTGCACGTATTACTCGTGGCAGATCTAGAGATGATGTCTTCATCCTTTTTGCATGATTTACTTGTAACTGAAATATGGCTCCTCTGCAACCAAAAAGAAAAAACAAAGAAATTAAGGGGCAAAATATAACTGGTCTTATATTCACAACCTGTCTTGCAGACACTAGTAATATAAGAATTATAAATCCAGTCACCAAAAATTACACATTCAAACTTACCTCTCTAAAATCAGGTGGGGTTGCATTCATCTCATGATCTTCACAAATTGGGGTCTTATCAGACACAATTTGCTTGAAAATATCAGAAATTGCACAATCCATTTCATTGAAAATCTTAATCATCTCTTCCATGTATAAAGAACGCCTTGCATCTGCCACAAACCAAAGATCCAGAGAAAAAGAGAGATAGAGAGAGGTTATGCTTTGAGCCACAAAAATAACTGCACCACAGCCATCACAAACCATCAAATTTTACCGAGCATAACAGTTTTGCCTTATAATTTTTTACTTGATGCATATGTATACCTCTTTTAAATAATACACAGTTTATTGATGTATGACATGACCCTTTTCATTTTCAATTTCTTTTAGAAGACCTTGAATAAACAAATATCATGTGAGCAATTTAAAAGAAGAAAGACAAAACTATTAATGATTTCATGGAAGCACACCTTTAGGACAAAACTTCCGGCATTTCGGACATGTGGGCTGTTGTTTTCCATCGACAGTAAGCAAGCAATTTCTGTATCATCAAGTGTTCTTACAATAAATTAGATTGTCAGGGGTTCATTACTAAAAAAAGTTTCTTAATCTCAGAAAATTAATCTTACTGGCAAATGATGTGATCACATGGCAGCAATTTGGGTTCTTCGAGCAAGTTATTACTGTCATTAAAAAGGAATTAGATTCTAAAACTTCCATTCCTGAAACTCTTCTATTGAGAGGAGAAAATGACATGATATAATAGTAAGTAAATAGATTATCAAGAAAGAGAGAGAGAGAGAGAGAGAGGTGTGTGTTACCAAACAGGGCATTTGAGCTTGGTTTCCATCTTGCGCAAACTGTCGAAGAAAGGGCTCAAAATCCGAACCAACTCCTCGCATCTTCTCATTCTTACTGTACTCTGATGAGAGAAAATGAAACAAATAAATTACAGAGATCACTAGAGCTTAATTTGTTTGAAGCAATTTCGTTTCGTTTGTCTGGAACTGTGTGTGAGAGAGAGAGAGACCCTTGGCAGCCCTGCCAAGGCTTTCAAAAAGGGAGAGAGAGTAATGATGTGGTGCATCATCGGGAAACAAAGAGAGAAGGCGAAAAGACACCGAACAGGGAGCGATCGATGGATTTTGAACGGCTGAGATTGATCAAGTACGCTGCGATTCTCTGTAGTCAAAATGACGTGTGATATCTATATGCACAGGCATGCATATATCAGCCGCACATACCGTACAATATAAATACAATATAACACGTGTTATATTGTATTATATCTTTTCATAGAACGACATTTTACGGTATGATATGTCGTATTTACACGTATTTATATGTGTTTTAATTTTTTAATTAAATTTATGTTTTTAATTATTAAAAAATATTTAAAAATTCAGAAAAAATAGGAAAAACAGAGGAAATTTTTTTATTATAATATATTTTTTAAAATGTGTTTATAATAGTTATTAAAAATACATTATAATGAATTTTTTTTAAAATTTCATAGACGTATTCAGACGTGTCACGTATTAGTTAAATATTTGAACATGACGTATCCAGTGCGTTTATCTCTTAATATGACACTTATAAGAGTACGGCGTGTCTAATCACGCGTGTCGTATTTTAACATGTGTTGTGCTGTACTGTATCTTTTTATACTAATGCTAAAAATGGCACTTTTAACGGTATGGTACGTTTTGGCACGTCGTGCCTACACGTATTTGGATGTGTTCTGATTTTTTTAATTAAATTTTTGTTCTGTTTTTAATTGTTAAAAAATATTTAAAATTCAGAAAAAAATAGGAAAAACGGAGGAATTTTTTTATTATAATATATTTTTAAAGTGTACTTATAATAGTTATTAAAAATATATTATAATAAATATTTTTTAAAATTTCATAAACGTGTTTTGACGTATCTAATCGTACCACGTGTCAGTTAAATACTTGAACGTACTGTATCCAATACGCTTATCTCTTAATACGATACTTATAAAAACACAATACGTGACACGTCAAACACCGACACATCTAATCGCGCGTGTCGTATTTTAACCATGTCTAAATATATATCATCTTTATGGTACTTATGTGATACGTATATTTATTAATACACTGTCTGTAGCTAGTTCCCGAAGCGCCAAATTTGATCCCAATCTATCAATTGAGCCTTCTCGTTTCTCTTTTTTATTTTCCCCCACTTCCCACTTTCCCAGTTCCCAGGAAGGAGGGTAAAAAACTACATTACTAAAAAAATTGGGCCTTTCAATTTGTTATAAGCCGAAAAAAGCTGAGGAGGTCAGAAAGCGCGTGTTTTCCTTATTTTTTAATCAGTAAAATATATGACGCTTTCTTGATCTGCTTCTTGGGGCTTCACCAACATACCATTTAAATAGCGCACACACAGTCGGTCCATAAAGCTGAAACTAGTACATAACTTTTATATTTTAATTAACTATTGATGACTTGATGTATTAACAACACTTCAGATAGGCAAATTTATGATTAAATAGATAACACAGATGACAGAGCTAGGACTGACCTTAGCCAAGAAAATTAACAAGGTACTAAATCACAATGAAGAGCATGAATTGGCAACCAGAGAAAGAGAATAGCACATCAATTTTGTAAAATATCTTTTAGTACATCGCTACTTCAAAAACAGACGATAAATCCAACAGAAGGAAAAATTACAAATAATAAATTTTTCAGTCAATGGTGTCAGCTTGCTCCTTTACAAGCTGCAATTTTCAGTCAATGGTGTTGCATTTATTTCGGAAGTAATCCCGCTCTTTAACCACTTTCGCCATTGGAGAGATTGACACTTTGGGATTGGGAGTCAAGGCTGCATCGAACACTGCTGTCGGTTTATGCCCTTGCTTGATCATGTAGGGGAGCTCATTAGCACAGAACATCTCTGGCGAGTAAGTGCCCGGCTCCTTAGGCCTCATTAGTGAGGGATGTTGTTCGCTCCAGACCAACTCGAGTCCTTTCCCCTTCTTGTGAGTTGCTTTGGTCTCATGATCTTCACCAATCGGGCACTTATCAGACATAATTTGCTTGAAAATATCAGAGATTGCAGCATCCATTTCATTAAAAATCTTAATCATTTCTTCCACGTGTAAAGAACCCCTTGCATCTACCTCAAACCAAAGATTCAGAGAGAAAGAGAAATAGAGAGAGATTATGCTTTCAGCTGCAAACATCACAACACATCCATCACAAAGCATCATATTTTTACTGAGCATAAAGGTCTTGCCTTACTTCTTTACTTGATAGAATATACCTCTTTGATATCACACACTTTTCATAATATTATTAACATTTTTCTGGAATTGATATAAATTTGCAACTCTCTCTCTCATTTTTATTTTGCTTGGTCACAGGCAAACCTTTAATAAAAAGAAAACATGTAAGCAATTTAAAAGAAGAAAAAAGTTTCTTAGAAGCACACTTTTAGGATGAAGCTTCCCGCATTCAGGACATGTGGGCCTTTTTCCGTCGATGGCAGGCAAGCAGTTTCTGTATGTTGAAGTGTTCCAATAATAAATTAAACCTAAGAAAGGGTACTTAAGTACAAAAAACATTCAGTTCTTAATCTCAGAAAATTCATCTTACTGGCAGATGATGTGATCACATGGCAGCAACTTGGGTTCTTCAAGCAAATTATTACTGTCATTAGAAAAGGTATTAGATTCTAAACTTCCATTCCTGAAACTCTTCTATTGAGAGGAGAAAATGACATAATATAAATAGTAAGTAAATAGATGATCAGAGAGAGAAAGAGAGAGAGGTGTGTTACCAAATGGGGCATTTGAGCTTGGTTTCCATTTGCGCAAACCGTCGAAGAAAGGGCTCAAAATCCGAAGCAGCTCCTCGCATCTTCCCATTCTTACTGTTCTGTACTCCTATGGGAGAAAATAAAGAAATGGAGCCTAATTAGTTTGAATGAATTTTGTTTGTGTCTGGTTCCCGAAGCGCCACATTTGAGCCTTCCAATGTACGATTTGTTACAAAGCCCAAAAAAGCTTGTCTAGGCCCGTTCAAGCGTAAGAGGCCAGAAAGCGCGTGTTTCCTTGTCAGAAACTCCATGTACTAATCCTAGTAGCTCTCTCTCTGTCTCTTTCTGCTAGGGTTTTACCTTCTTCCTCACCCCGATCGAAGATCTTTCTCAACCTTTCATCTTGGTGATTCCTTCTCTCCGCTACAACGCTACCCGTTCCTTCTTGCCTCACAAATCCATCCTTCGATCTCCCTCTTTAACTACAGTGATAAGCCACCAAGGTGCCTTAACTACGGATTTGTCCCTCGTTTCTCCATCACTTCTCACTCGAAACAGCAAGAATTACGTCATTAGCTACTAATTTGGCCAAGTCTCTGGATACATCGGGTGAGATTTTCTGAATTGACTTTGATCTCATTGACTTTTCTTTTTGTTATTTTTATTGGGACGGATAATTCTGGGATAAATTGCAAAAACCAAGCGTTGGTTCTCTGGTTGATGTGAAAAGGGAAAAAAGAAAAGAAGATTGTCAGGGTTTGTTTTATTGATTTCAGTAATATCAGTATGTCTTTTTTAATACTCACTGTACTGTTAAATACTTACTAACAAGCTCATATTAGTGTATTGATATCATGCCATGTGTTGTTGTCACCAAGTGCTACATATCTGATGATCCTTGTACAGTCGTGAATATCTGAGAATTCTATTTGCCAGTATAGACTATAGACTGACTTTATACAATCGTACTTTAATAGGTTTCAGATTTGAGCAGAACGTATCAGAGTTTAGTGAACTGAGAACAATTCATATGGGATCATATGGAGGCGCAGAAGAAAAACAAGTAGAAGCAATAGAAGGAGAACCGTCATCGTCCACATCAGTGGTGGCAGGAAATGGAATAGAATTGATAGTGATAGTGCACAATGTAGCAAAGAGGCACAATGTGGGGACGTTGGCCCGCAGTGCCACGGCCTTTGGGGCTGCAGAGATGGTGCTAGCAGGACGTCGCGACTTCAATTGCTTTGGCAGTCATGGCTCTGCCTCCCACCTGCGCTTCAGGCATTTTCCATCATTGACTCAGGCGTGTACTTACCTCAAGGAGCAGAGGGGCGCCGACATCTGCGGGGTGGAGATCAGAGAGGATGCTGTGGCCCTGACCTCCCGGCAGCCCTCACCTTTCCAGCGCAGCACAGCATTTCTCCTGGGGAATGAGGGCACGGGTTTGTCCCCTCGCGAGTGCGCTGTGTGCGACTTTTTTGTCTACATCCCCCAGTATGGCCCCGGCACTGCCTCCCTCAATGTTACCGTAGCTGCCTCCATCGTCCTTCACCACTTTGCTGTCTGGGCCTGCTTCCCAGAAAGGCCTAGGGATGGTGGCAAATTCCTCGTAGCAGACAAGCCCGCTGCCCGTGCACCTTCTCCTGAGTCGGTGCGCGCTCTGGTTGAGGAGCGCAGACTGAAGAAGGAGAACCATGCCGACCTGCTTGAACTTGAAGACCCTGATTCAAACCCCACAAACCTTCTAGAATCCATCTTCCATGAATAGGAATTGGGGAACGAGTGAACAGAACCACCAATTTTGTTATGATAAATTAGAGCAGTTTCTGATTGCTAAGGGTGTGTTGTTGTTATTTTGTTTCTTCTTGAGTTGCCCAACTAATTTTCGACCACTCTGTTTTCTTCTCTTTTTTGCTATTATTCTTGTCTGCTGTAACTAACTGTACTGGTTTAGTGCCTTCTTTACTGGTCTTGTCTGGCAAAAACCAGATAAAGGTAACACAAACTCGAATGTTTTATCATTGTTTTGTTTCTGTTGACTCTCTACCTTTTCTTGATTGTTCATTTCAGCCTCGTGAAATTGCTGCTTTCATACACATCATTTTATTTGCAAATCAGAATCATTTTATTGTATTTTTTATGATATGAAATCCAATCTGAATCAGGTACCAAAAGTATTTATGTTTGAAACTCTGAAACCCACTAAAACCTAACCACTTTTTACCACAGTAACAGAGATCCCTTTTCTTTCACCGTAATTACAAGGCAAATTGCAAGTTGCTGTAGCTGTGATCTATATAAAGGAAAGGTTTCATAAGTCAAAAAACCTCCTCTTTTTTTTTCCTGGCAAGAATTATAAATGTTATGGAAATAAAACTTAAAAGAAAAATACCTACGCAATCAATTAACTTCTGCCAACGGAGAAGTTGGTATGATTTTAGTTTGAGAAACCTTTATTATCAGATCCATCTAGGACATCAGATCTCAACAAAGAAAAATTCGGTTTTGGTAAGAAACCAACCCATTGGTGCCCAAGGGCAAAATGGTCCAAACCTTAATAACTTGTTTTTAGTTTGACCTTAATTTCCTTTTATTTACTTGCTGATTACTGCATTATATAGCCAGTAACTGTTGTACAGTAATTGTTGTAACACGCTGTAGAATGATTTTCCTATTGGCATACCTTATACGCTCATTTATTGTTATCGCCGACAAATTACTGAAATTCATAACACAACCTGCGCGAGTATAATTTCTATGCTGATGGAATACATGTCATGTGTAATTTGTGTGAAACATAACTCCAGTTGGTAACATATTCGCTAACTGAAATTACAATGTTAAACTCGATTTACCCATTTTATGAGGGGAAATATGACGCAATAATGTGTTCTCCTCAATTTCTGTAAAGAGCAAGCAAACCATTAGCCTTTGCCCACTGACACTGACAACAATATGGTCTCTCAAATCTATGAGGGAGAATTTTGCTTTCTTCCTCCGTAGCATAAATTTCAGTCATGATGGCTGAAGTGGTAATTCGATTGCTGTTTTCATTTCCATTAGTGTTAATGATAAACTGAAAAATAGTACCTGCTTCTTTATAAACACTGCATTCTGCAAGTCCTATCACCGGAACTTGAGAGCATTTTTCACATCAAATTCTTCAAGCAATTTACTGAATTACTTCTTTCTAAGCATGCATACTACAAGTACCTTTCATCAGTCTACAATTGTACAAAAATATACTTTACTAATGCAATAAAAGAACAAAAATAAATAATAGGCGAGCTGGCTCCTATTATTTATATACCATTCATCACAATGTTATCAACTCCAAACTGGTAGTAGAAAACACAAATTTCCATTAATGCAAAGCATTATGCCTCTACAGATTATTAGATGTCTCTGTATTTACGCAATTATGAAAACCTAATGTTTGGATGTCTGATGCCTACTTCTGACCTCCTAAAAGAGGCTCCGTGACATTTGAGTTATGTTTTGGCATTGTTGCATCACCTTCAGTGGATTTCTTAAGATTTCCAGTACTATGATGATGCCCAGGCTTATTATGTCCTCCATGCTGTGAAAGAGAGATTAACAAGATATTCACTATTTCTCATAATTTCAACTCACCAAAATTTCAGTTACAAGCACCAAACCATTAAATAAGGTCAAGGGGAGCAAAAGAGGATAAAATTACCCTAACATGATAATTTGAATTCAACCGAATCACTTCATATCCAGTTCATGCTAACTTGAAACCAAAAAAATATATTTGGTTTGATTATCTTTCAACTCAGCTCAAGGTACCAAAAGAAACAAAGGCTCTAAAAGAATAAGGGCAAAGTAGATATATGCACTATATCATACCGTCATCCTAATCTAGAATATATAAGTTGACTCCGTCTGGAAAAAAAAAATACTGCATGCCACTGTGAAAAGCTGCAATTGCCAGTACTGCCTTTTTATATGAAGAGAGAGAAACTTACAGCAGCCCTTTGAGCATTGAGCCGTCTAACCGAGGGAGCCCTAGCAACTGAAGATGCAGCGGCGGCAGCAGCCACTCTTATCCTACATAAAAGGTGAAGAAACAAATCAAAATGAGAAATTTTGAAAGTTACTAAAACAAACTACATTTTGATTACGTCAGTGGGATACCTTTTGTGAACATCAACAAATTCATCCGTCTCATCGACAATCTCCTCCTGCATGATAAGTATATGTTAGTGTGATTCCAATCTTAAGTTACAGGCAAACAAAACTGCATTTTTTACATGCTGCATTCCTTTTCAAATCACAGCCAAATTCTCCATATTTGTAACTCAACTCAACATTCCTCATATCTGCTGCTGACACCAAAATATTTTCATATTTTGCAAAACATAAATAACTGTAAATTTTTTATTGAGGAATGATCTTATTTCAATAATATCTAAAAATTAACCCTGCCTCTAATGAGTCTCTAGTCCTAAGAAAAATTTTAACTAAAAATCAAGGTATTGAGATTGAAGTGCTGGCGTAAGAAACCAAAATAAAGTGTAATCGAGTCTTTCTTACTTCGCAGAACACTTTGACATAATGTTTTGGTAGTTGCAATTGCAGGTATGGGAAGTTGAGACTTGTACATGACGATGTTGTAGTTTGAGAAAAAGAAAAAAAAAGACATTCAGAAACGTGCAAAACAAAAACTCTTACTTGCAACAGTTCTTCAAACACATCCTCTAGTGTGATGATGCCAATAACCTCTCCCTCTTCAATATACTCTGGTGAACTTATGACAGCATTTGCTGTTACTGTGTTTCCATTTGGTTGCTTATTTTGTATCTTCTCTATGTCAACAACAACAGATTTGTTCTCTCCAGCTTTAACAAGTAATGGGGTTGTCATGTCGTGCTCTCCTCCAGCACCCTCTTTCTTTTCTTGAGGTTTCTCATTTTCAGTCAGCGGAAGAGGCTTAGTTTTAGCCTTTACAACTGCAGCCATGTGGCTGCTTCCTTTTTGAAACTCATTTAGTATGTCATACAAAGGCATGTCTGCTGGAACCCTGAAGAATAAATATTTATGAAGATTGAAGGCTTTATTTATATGGAAATAAATTCAAATGGTATTTTGTAACATTATAGGAAAAATTGACTAAGTGTCATCAGCAAACCTTGGGATTCTCCTAATAGAAACAGCACTAACTGGAGTCTCAGTCTCAGCACGAACAGTCAGAAGACTCTTAACCTGATCCAGTTACAAAGCTCACCACTTTAGTACAAAAGAAGGGAAAATGAATGTATGTCTCACAATCTAATCCCATATTGGGCAATTACCAGCAAAAGCCCAATTATGTTTTTGGGGTTTCCCGAATAAACAGGGACACGACTGTGGCCCCTAGCAAGAATCTTCCCAATTGCTTCCCTGAAAACATAGTATAGACAAAGAAAGATGCCATTTAAAATATGCTTTAAAATCATCTGTCAAAGACACGCTCTTCGAGAAGAAGAAAGCACTTTATTCATGCATGAACATGAATTTGTAAGAAAAGAAATGAATGCTACCAGTCTAATTTCGAGTCCACATCTAGTGAAAATGTCGATTCAATAGGTGTCATAGCCGCTTCTGCAGTCTGTAATTCACAAAATCAAATAATATAAGAAACGGCTCATAGCTTTCAACTAGTCAGCTATAGGATAACAAGACCTAGCAAGAAAATTGGGATCCTGATAAAATTCAGTAAAATGAAATCTTCATGAAGGGGAAACTATTTGTAAGCCCACGTGCAGGTTTTGGGTATTCCTCTAAACTGGAAAATTCAGATCATACCTTCTCTGTTAAATCTAGAGCACCGCTTATAATTGTGGTCTCATCATGAGTGAGTTCACCTCCTTTGCCTTCCTGAAAATATAAAGCATAAGAAACAGAAATGAGCAAAACAAAATATCAGAAGTAATGAACAAAATATGCATTTGGAATCTGCACGGCAATACGAAGTAACTCAAATTAAGTTACCTCTTTGCTATGGATAGTCACAAGAGCCTTCAACTGAGCACGCCTAAAGAGTGCAGAGTCATTATGGCCAAGCGCCCAGTCAAGAACCTGAATGTTGTGAAATAATTGCAATCAATTAAATCAAACACAAAAGAAAACATATACAGAATCCCAATTTCCTTGCATGTAATATGAAAATTTACCTTCCCGATAGGCCAAGCAACAGGATAGCATACGACCATCAGAATGCGCACAAGCCAAACCAAATTGGCACCAACTGCCAGACCGTATCTTGAACAAATAGCTTGTGGAATCACCTAAAAAAAAAAAGATTCTAGTAATTTTCTTTTTCATCATTGATTGGATCACTTCCACTTAATTACCATGTATGAACTGAAGTTTAGCAAAAGTCAGGATAAGAGGAAGGAGATACCTCTCCAAAAGCTAGAACAAAAGTCACAGACAAAATTACAGCGACAACCGGATGGAATATCTTGTCAAGGAATATAGGAAGTGCCTGCATATGGCAATTTACAAAAAAGCATGAACATTTGATATGAAGTGGTAAAAAATAGTAATAAAGAAAATGATTTTTAAGTTATTGTAATTCAATCTTTCTTAGGGTAAAGATCAGAAGTTACCTCCATAGCAACAGCATTACATAGCAATAAAGTGACAAGGAGCTGGTGCTGCTTTTGAACAACAGGCAAAATTGCAGCTGCAGAAAATAATCAGCAATTGAAGAATCACAAAACGAAAATAATACATAATGCAACTCAGGATGAACACTCTATAAAGAAATTGAAGAATTCTCAATTTGTCATCACGGCAATCGAACAATTAATTTTTAACCTTCGTTAAGTCGTTTACAACTTCGATGACAAGCTTCAAATCATCTTCGCATGGATCTAAATTCTCTGTCCCTAGACCACAATTAACTATCCACACAAATCCCGAATCAATTCATCCAACAAAGATACCAATCGATCCAGAAGAGAGTTAAAACCGAACGCAATCACTCAAAAAGTTTGTGATTTGAAGGAGATCACGAGTAAAAACCGACGGTAAATAGAAGGACGAGGTTTAGTGTTCTTCACCTGCCTGAGCCTTCTCTGCATTGGAACCGCTACGCTGAAGGATCTCCAGCTCGACGAGGCCGAGCGACATGAGCCCCAGCGTAAGCCCCGACATGATCCCAGCGAAGAGAACGAGCACGCACGATACTCCCGCGTGGATACACCACCAAAGGGACCCGAAAGGGATATCCTCGGCCGCAGCCACCACCACCATGCCTCCGACGCCAGCGCCGCCGATCGACGCCGCCGTCAGCATCCTGGCGACCACGAGCGCACTAACCGCATGCATCGGTTCCCTCGCCGGAACAGTATCCTACTCGTTCGTGTCGCTCTGCGTGTTCTTACCAGTGGATACAATATCTGTCTGATTCCTGATGATATCTTTGATTTCTTCTCTTTCCGCTACATCTATTTGTGAGATCATAACAAATCCGAGGGAAATTATTATATTTACGATATGATAAACAGATTCAATTTATTACTTACTAGGCACCCACTATTTGTTGATGCTTTCTTATTAATTTATTATTGTGACTAGTCTGGCTAACTCTTCTTTTTAAAAGTTCACCTTTTCTAATGAATTGCTATTTAATTTATTAAAATGAAGCATCTATTCTATTCTTTTTTCTTTTCAATTATCTTAATCGAGTAGTCGACGTGTTATGCATCAAATCGTTAACAGGTGAGAGGAGAAATGAATTGGACTTTGAATATTCAAAGAAATGAGCAATAATTATACTCTTCATATTTTTTTCAGAAAGTATTTTATATTATTTTTACTTGTATAGTAAATATTTTAACTTAAATTTTTCTATAATCATTCATGAAGAAAAAAATGATAAATATACTAACTATGAATACTTTTAGATTCAAACATAAAATAAGTTAATTGTTTAGTATAAATATTTTTTGTGTGCAAATAAGGGATATAAAATATTAGATACATGAATAATTCATCATTCAAAAAACAATCACATTGTTCAAAAATATAAATAAGGGAGCTGATATATATATATATATATATATATATCAAATTCGATACCGACTTTGTTATTCAAATTAAATGAGTTGTTATTCATATTAGCGATTTTATTATATAACTTATTTATACATTACTTTTGTTATTCAACTTAAATTAGTTATTATTTATATTAGTAGTATTTGAGTTGAATAATAAAAGTACTATAAAAAAAATTATATAAATAATAATTTATATAATATGAACAATAAAATTAATATTCATTTTAATAATTTAGTGACCATGCTCGCACAATTAATGCAACATGCAATTAATTAAATGCTGATCTGCGCGCAACAGGGGCTTTTCTGAAAAGTAAAACTGAAAAATTGAAAATCTCATAATTTATTTAGAACTAGTAATATGGCGTGCGTTGCTACGGGTACGTTTATTTTGAAAATAACACTAAACTAAATAAATTATTTAGAAAGGACTCATGCTTATAATTTTTTTGGTTAAGCGATTCATACTTAATCGGAAAACATTGCATTTGGCTGACATTAGGGAAAAAAATTAGGTGAGATAATAAAAATAAAAATTAATAATAGGTGAAACAAATGTACTTTGTATGAAAATCCAATTCGGTAGCAATACTTCATAAAAGGTTTCATTTCAGTTAAAAATCGATGCAAAATCCTTTCTCAATCATTCAATCGTCATCGATTTCTTAATTTCATTGATTTCTTTGACCCCAAACATAAAGACAGAACTGCAATATACTCGAGTTTTACCAACGAATGAGATAAAATTGTTACAGAGGATAATTTATCTTCTTGAAGCTTTAGAAAACTTTAATAGCAATGAATTAATAATGAATTATGACAGAGAAATTAATGTTGGACCAACTCCTCTATAAATCATGTATCTGTTGCTAGCTCATGTTTATAAAATAAGGAGAAATTTAATGTCAATAATAATTAGTAGTCAATAGTAATTAGTATCAAATCGGTTGCTAATGAAATTAAATTTTAAATAATTAATTTGTGATCTTTTAAATTCCGAAATTAAATATTTATATTTTTTTCCAGAAAGAATTATATTCTTTGAGAGAATATTATGAATCACTTCTTATTATATATTTTTCATAAAAGTATGGTTTTATCCAACATAAGCTAAGGCTTGAGCATGCTACTATCTTCTTTTAGAAAGTAAACAATTGCCTACTAATTTTTAATTTCTATTGACAATTTGGACAATAATTTTTCAAATAAGTTCAAAAATAATTCTTAAAAGTAGAAAAAAGTTTATAGATATATTTTTGAATTTATAGATTGATTGTGTTTCAAATGTAATACAATTTAAATTTCATTTGGTAATCCATTAAAAACAATCAAAATTGCATAAAATTTACAGCAATCCAAATTTAATGATCGTCGATAGAATATCAAATAATGTTTAAATTGTATAAAATTTAAAACACAATCAATCAATCAATCAATCAATCTTTAAATTTTAAGAAATATTTTAAATTTATTTAAAAAAATATCGTCAATATTATGAAATTAATCATTATCAAATGATCTCCATCTTTTACACCACTGTGACGTTTTATCTGCAATGGTAAGGAAACGAAGACCGAAATGCCCATTGGAAAAGACTAAAAGCAAAATCAAATTAAAAGAAAATCTCCGGATAGCGAATTAGCTCAATTAGCCATAAAGGCGGCGTCATTACATATCAAATCTTGGCGTGGATCAAAAGAATGTCATTATCTATCTTAATTTGATTTGATTTGATTTGATTTGATTTGATAGATGACAAATTATGATGACTACATCCTCCTCTCAAGTCTCAACCTTGCTTTCTTCAATTTCCATATCACCACTCAAATGTGATATAGGAGTCTACCGAATCAATACTCAATGCAATGCTTTCCGAGCAACGGGAAAATTATTAATTCAATCTTTAAGTTCACCTTACCTAGTTAAAAAAGAGAAACTTATAATATATTATTTTAGAATTTAACTCGGAAAATCTATCTTCGGATGATTTTTTTTTATTTTTCTAAACATGATACGAATGTCAAAGATTTCAAGTGATCCGAATTTATAAACTAAATCAGTCTCATAGCTTATACAATGTTTAGGATGATCTAGTTTTAATTATGAATATTACAAAATCTTTGAGTACATTTAAAAAGAACGCAGCAAGCACATTAATTAGAGAATGTATACCCTTTTCTTTTCTAAGAGCTGATATTCCCAATTTCCCATTACTAGCTAATGAAATCTAAATAAAAAAAAATGCAATTCCACACCTTATCTTTCTCTTCCTCCTTCCTCCTCTCTGTATATTTGTTGCTACATAGTAGTAGCTTAGGCGCCATTGGATCAGTCCAGGTGGTGAGAACAATCACTGTTGATAAATCAGGGAATGGGAACTTCACCACAATTCAAGCAGCCATCAATTCAATTCCTGATGGGAATTCTCAATGGATCCGAGTTGACATCCATCAAGGAGTTTATGTGTACATTTTTCTCCACTCAGTCAAATCTATTATTCAAAATACAGCATTTTCCCTTGTGTGTTGTTTTATTTTAATTAAACTTTTTGTAGAGAACAAGTTACTGTTCCAAAGGAAAAGCAGTTCATTTTGCTTGAGGGACAGGATTGGAGCACAACAGTAATACAATGGAATGCACATACAGTGCTGACAGAGCCTACTGATGCTGAAATTGCTACTGCTGCCTTTGTTGTCAGTGCTGACAATTTTATAGCACAAAAATTAACATTTCAGGTTAGAGTTACAATATATATATATATTTTTTTGGTATGTTAAGTTTATAATTTCAAGTGCCTTTTGTCAAAAAGTATATCTTTATGGCAACTTGCTGACAAATTAGATATTTTTTGTTGGAATCTTTGATATTTCGACAATTTTGATAAATAATATTCTTTTAATTGAAAAGAAAATTATAGACAAATTATTGAAGTTATGAATTGGCTATCAATAAAATTTTATACGATTTAGGATGTATTTAATATCTCATCAATTGTTAAATATATATAGTAGTAAGTTTTGAGTTGTTTGACAAACGGTGAAACTTATATCAAATACCATCACTTTTTATGTCCACAATGTAGATTACATTCCAAGTGTCAGATTTTGAAATTATGAATTACTTTTTACAATTGTTAAAAATGTCATGATAATCATTTATCACAGATTCCATCCTTTTTTCTACACTATAGAGGCAATTAATTAATTATGTATTGGGGGGAGATACCACTCGAAAATTATTATATTGAAAATCTTTTCTATATTAAAAAAATTAACTTTAAATTTAAAATTTAGTATTATATACATGATATGTATTATTTACATAACACATTAATAAAAAATTATGAGATTTATTTATGTTTAACCGTATATCAAGTGACTTAACATTTCAATGATTTCAAATTAAAGATTCTCGATACATCATCAAATAATATCAAAATTGTATATAAAGTAATAGTTAAGTTATCTATATGTCCAAAAATATACCTATAAATTTACTTCTTATTTTTCAATTTTATTTGAATTTGTTCTTAAAAATTATCATCAAAATTGTTAAACTAATCATTGTCAATATAAAGCAACCTCTTGATACATCACTGTCCTGGCAGAACACATACGATTACAGACGAAACCAAGCGATCGCGGTGGCAGCGTTCATCCAAGGAGACAAGTGTTCCTTTTACAACTGTAAATTTCTTGGCTACCAAGATACATTGTGTGATTTCCAGGGCCGGCACTACTTCAACCAGTGCTGGATCGAAGGTGGAGTCGATTTCATCTTCGGCGTAGCTGCTTCAATTTATGAGGTTAATTTGTTTTCTTGGCTCACTTTCTCCTTTAAAACCAGTATACATAAGCCATTGCATAACCTGGTTTTAAATGCAGCACAATTTTTTCTGTATCTGTTGTTGATTTTTCTTCGATTTCTTTGTCAGGGATGCACGCTAAACTCAATACTGTTAGATAAGGGGCCAAGCTGGTTTACTGCACATGCTAAGGTGAATCTTACGGCGCCAGGTGGATTTGTGTTCAAGAATTGCAACCTCACTGGTTCTGGTAACATGTATCTTGGCAGAGCTTGGAATGAGCATTCGACCGTGCTGTTTTACAAGACATTCATGTCAGGTGTTGTCGTGCCTCTCGGCTGGGATTCTTGGCAGCACAACGTGTATGATCCCTGCATTGGTTAATTTTCTTTTAAATTTTTTTAGCATTCTGGTATAGTTAAGTTTTGGAATGATTCTTGCAGAAATGTACTACCTTATTTGGTGAATATGCAAATTGATGCCAGTATCGTTTGGATTGAGCACAACCAAAGATGATGTCAACAAGTAAGCAAACTCAGTGTGAATTTCAGGTCTCAGATCACATATGCGGAGACAAGTTGTACCGGGCCAGGCTCGAACAGGAGTCAGAGGGTGCCATGGGAGAAGCAACTCAGCATCCAAGAATGGAATGGATTCATCGGCCGCGGATTCATTGATCAAGAGGGCTGGATAGAGCAATATGCACCTTGAAGAAAGAAGAACATGATAATTTGTTGTGCATTTATTCTGTTTTCTTAATTCATTTCATATCCAGCTACATCTCAACTAATAATAGAACGGATTATCAATAAACGAGGTCTGGTAATGCTATCACATGCCTACCATGTGTAGAATAAATATTAATCTTGCATATAATAAATGTGAACTATGTACAAAATATTCGGTTTGTTGCGAAAACATAACATTTTTCTTCTAAATTTAAACCTTTTTTGATATCTCATATGTCTTTTCTTTAAAATCTTACAGCGTTAAACAATTCATCTATCTGTAAAATGTGAACTAAGTATTTTTTTTTTTTTTTTTTGAGGATTGAGGTTTAGTTTTATTAATTAATTTGATGCAACAAGATTGGATGCTCTTTAAAAGCTGTTTCTCTTTTTCTTCTTCTTTTTTTTAGTTGCTGTTGCTTTTGGTTGACATGGATTACTTGAAATTATTTACTTTAAAAAATTATGTATCTGTGACTGTTATGGAATATCTTTTCGTTGTTATGGATTGCTTGAAATTGATTAGGTATTCAAAAATCAATATAATGTAGCTGTAATAGAACTTTCATGCTGGTATCAGAGCGGGGATCCAAAAAACAAAAAAAATCTCTAGTTTCAATAAGAATCAATGTTGAGGCGCTTTTATAGAAGGCCCCTGCTTTCTAAAATATTTGGTAGCTTGCCCTTGTGGGCCCAAAAGTCTCTTCCCCTACCCCCCTCCCTCTCCTCCCCAATCGGGTAACTCACATCCTTCGAAAGCACCACACCACACCACGATGACGCTCGTCACGCTCATTCCCTCTCAAGCTTGGTACGTTATCAGAATGGCTAACCTGATTCTGGGGTTTATAGTTTTGTAAATGTTATGACATTTCAGGCATGGAATTGGAGCAGTTAGTGAATCAAACAAAGCAATGGATCGATTGGTGAACAGCTGGTTGAACAGATATACATTGCTGTTAGCTGTTCTTCTTGTAACTTTTGCCTTTTTCCTCATATGTAAGTTGTTTCTACCAGTATTACAGGTTCTAAAACTTGTTTTCCTATTTGATAGAAAAAAACTAAATGCAGACCGAATTGTGATTACGGCGCTTACAGTCATTTTACTTATTTAAATCTCAAGTCCAGGAATTTCATAAGAAGATTTTGGATATGATTTTTTTTTCTTTTGTATTAATATGATGTCACTGATAGCATTGCAATGTCTTTCTTAAGGACCTCCAAATCAAACACTATTGTTCTTACTTGGCTCAATTGCAGTGTGGAAAACTGTCCTATTCTACCAGGTAACTTCCAACTTAAAGCATGGTAATATTCTTGTTAAATTTGGTTAGCATCCACATTGATTATTTAAGAATCAATCAACCAATTTATGTTTTTGTAGCTTTGTGATGGATCCCTGCACCAAGGCACAGTAACTTCAATGGAGCCAAATGATGATACCTTACAAATTTGCATTCTGACTTATCTGAGGTAATGTTAACGTCATTTTCTGTTCATATGTGATCAAGTGTCCATTTTGGTTGGTGCTGATGTCTAGTGTACTTGTTGCTTTCCACTCCGATGGTGTAGCATATACTTAGTACGTCTGGAGTTCGTTCTGTGATTTTTCCTGTTTGCTTGATATCCAAATTTGCCTTACCGCAAATTTCCCCTTTCTTCCTTTTCTTCTTTTTCTTTTTCAAACTTTTGAGCTTGTTTGGTGATTGCTGATCGGATCCATCTATGAAGCAGCTTCTTAAATCAGTTAAGATGGCAGTTTGCAGTTCCAAAACCCACTATAATACTTTATAGGTTATTAAGACTGAATTTATGTCCACATGCCTGAAATACTTTGATGAATCAGATATTGGTATCTTTCAAGATGATACATGCCAATATGGAGGCCATTATACAATGAATGCACTCCACCGAGCACCCTGAGTAGGGA
This sequence comes from x Bolboschoenoplectus mariqueter, assembly GCA_037678475.1. NCBI lineage: Eukaryota > Viridiplantae > Streptophyta > Magnoliopsida > Poales > Cyperaceae > x Bolboschoenoplectus > x Bolboschoenoplectus mariqueter. Next base: position 3,989,191 of record CM075247.1, read on the forward strand.
GGCAAGGGCCGCATTTTGGCTACATCACTGACAAGACCCCTGAATTTATGCTGGTCAGCTGTGTGCTCACCACTTGACCAAGGTCAGGAAGAAAGGCACCTGACCCTGGCCCAGGCTTGACCAGAAGTCTCAGGTACTTTCATATCCTCTATGTTTTGCAAATCTTGAATTTATTGATTCATGCCTTTCAGGATATTCTTTAGGGCTCTTTGGAAGGGTTTTATGTTTGAGTTTAAATGCAGATAACATGTTTTGTGTTAAAAGTGAAGTTCATGTACCTTCTTTGTTTCTGCAGTTACATGCATGGTCTTTAATGAAAAGATTTACATCAATACTGAGTTACATGCATGGTTTTAATGAAGAGATTTTGGTAACATCATGGTGCAGGATTATTAAAAGAGGATAAAATTTGATTTGCTTGACTTGTCGTAGGTGTTTTCCTTTTCAATTTTAAGAATTGACATTTCCATTAGCTAATCAGAAAATGAAATTTCATCCCTTCTCTTTCTCTTCCTTCTTCATCTTCTCAGTATACTTTTTTCTACTTAGGAGCATAGTTGTTGGATCAGTCCAGGCGGTGCAAACAATCACAGTCGATAAATCGGGAAATGGAAACTTCAAAACAATTCAAGCAGCCATCAATTCAGTTCCTAACGGGAATTCGCAATGGATCCGAGTTCACATTCATCAAGGAGTTTACATGTTCATTCCTATATTCTGTCTAACTAAAATCATTCAGTTTGTTTACCAGCATTTAATATTCAGTTTTCTTTTTCCTTATGTTTTTCTAATTAACCTTTTGTAGAGAACAAATTAAAATTCCAAAGGAAAAACAATTCATTTTGCTTGAAGGCCAGGGCTCAGATTTGACAGTAATCCAATGGAACGCACATACAGTGCCTAGTGATCAAGAACTTGGTACGGCGGCCTTTGCTGTCAGTGCCGACAATTTTATAGCTCGACAAATAACATTTCAGGTTAGAGTAACAATATTACTTATTTATACTTTTGAAGTCTTTCATTTGCTTGCCGTTTGTCCAAAATATGAATTAAAATAACTTGCAAACTTCCTTCATATTTAAATTTTCTTTTCATCGGACAAAATAATTGATTTGCAAGATAACAAAGAAAGAACAAAGTATTTTTCATATGACTAGTAACTGAAGATGGTGATTAATTTTCGAGTTGACATGTTATAATAATTAAAGGGTAGTTATAATAAAATACATTCTTAGTTCGTTTTTTTCTTTTTCAGTTTAAGACTTCAGAAAGAGTACCACCGGAAAATCAAAATCCCTCAAAATGGTTATCGATAATATGGAAAGTCATACTTATAGTGCATGAAATGATAAATTATTGGGAAAACTATCTCAGGGATTGTTGTCTGATGCCGAAAAAATATGCATTACACATTATCTTTTCAAGTGTCATTTTGCTTCTAATTCTTCTTACTTAATCTTCATTCAACTCACAAATTAAAGCTTAAAAGAAAAATTAACAAGCTGTTTCACCACTTTTCCTTCCGGTAACCTTCTTCAACACCTTTTTTTTTTAATCTAATTAAAGCATATTATAATTATAAATGTAAGCTCCTTCCACCCCCTCCATCTCTATGACAGAATTCCTTTGACTACAAGAGTAACAAAGCGGTAGCAGTGGCGGCAGCCATACAAGGGGACAAGTGTTCATTCCATAACTGTAAATTTCTTGGCTATCAAGACACATTGTGTGACTATCAGGGTCGGCACTACTTCAGCCAGTGCTGGATTGAAGGGGGAGTCGACTTCATCTTTGGTCGAGCTGCTTCAATTTATGAGGTTTAATATCTAAGCTCATTTTTTTCCCTAACTTTTTCTTCTTCTTTTGCTGAAAGCTTGTATTGATTGGATCTATCTATGCTGTGGATTTTTTTTGGTTTATATTGTTACAATCAGGGTGACAAGGTTTGATGCAAATCTATCTAATATTTTGATAGAAAAAGCCATGTGTAGTGTTTTCGATTTTAGTACCTACAATTCATACATAATTTGATTTCTTTTGTACCAGCACTACAAATGGTATACACTGTACCGTAATTTCTTTTTAAAAAAAAACTAGTATACATAGGCCTGCATAATTTGTTTTAAATGAAGCATCCCGATTATTCTTTACTTTTTGTCATTTTCTTTATTAGGGATGCACGCTAAACTCCATATTCTTAGACAAGGGATCAAGCTGGTTTACTGCACATGCTAAGTTAAACCTTTCTGCACCGGGTGGATTTGTGTTCAAAAATTGCAAAATCACTGGTTCAGGCAACATGTATCTTGGCAGAGCATGGAATGATCATGCGACTGTTCTGTTCTACAAGACGTTCATGTCAGATCTTATCGTGCCGCTCGGCTGGGATTCTTGGAGGCAGCAAAATGTGTATGATCCCTGGTTTAATTGAGTTTTTATATTTCCAAAATCGTACTATTTCCTTCGGCCACTGACTGAAAGTTGGTAGATCATGCTGGCCCCACAGAGGTCCCAGTCAGTATATTACTTGGATATCAAGCAACAACAGAAATTGCAATTAATGAAGAACTCTTTGTGTGAATTTAGGTCTCAGATCACATATGCAGAGGAAAGTTGCAGTGGTCCTGGCTCGAACAAAGGTAAGAGAGTGCCGTGGGAGAAGCAGCTTAGTGCACAAGAATGGAACAAATATCTCGGCCGTGAATTCATCAATCAAGACGGCTGGATGGAGCAACATGCTCCTTGAAGATTGTAGAGAGAAGTTTAGGATAGCTTAAACATTGTTTTATTCTTTTTTATCTGAAATGTTAGCTTACATTTACGTCTTAATTAATAAATAGTAATGGAGCGAATATCTACTTAAGTACTAAACTTTCTTCCGTTACTGATTGTTAGGCGACAGAATTTATTTGATACAAATAGTTTAGTATTTGACCAATAATTACCCCCCTTGTCTCTCTTGGATTGAAAGAACGCTCATCTAAATTAAGAAAAAACCTATATGTAGTGTTTGTTTTAGTTATATTATCTTCAAGTTTATTTATCATTTTTTTTCTGTGCTGCTTTGCTTGGCAACATGATAGTTAACTCTATACAAATAATCCATTTTTTCTTGCCTCTGTTACATTTAGAGCAATGACCAATGCGTAGGGCATTTAATTTCCCATATAAAAAAGGAAAATATTTGGGAGATATTAAAATCAATATCATAATTGATACTAATTTTATTATTCATATCACATAAATTTTTATTCATATTAATTATTTTATTATACAACTTATTTTTTACAGTATTTTTATTATTTAACTCAAATATCATTAATATAAATAATAATTCATTTAAGTTGAATAATAAAAATACTATACAAATAAGTTACATGATACAATCATTAATATAAATGATAATTCATTTAATTTGAATAATAAAGTCGGCATCGATTATAATATCTGTGTATATATATATATATATATATATATATATATGATCCCATAAAACAAATAGTGAGATGTAAAACTATTTCACACGGTTCAACTTTTAGGGATAACAAAGATCCTGACAACTGCTAATCACTCAGTTTGCTTAGTCAACATATTTTTCATATTATTTAAACAGGATACAAATTGAAACCTAGGAAATTTTTTTCTAAAAAAAATGCTTAAAATGAACAGACAAATCCTGTCTATGGTTACTAAAAACAGATTCAAGAAAAGAAAAAAAGTATGAATAATGCCGTTTTTAATTATTATACCTTATCAAGAAGTGTCTTCATCCTTCTTTTTCTTCCTCCAGTGATGTTTCCCATCCCTTGATGCTATCTTGAGGATTCTCTGAGAATCTAATCTTCCTTATGATCTGAGTTGCAAATTTTCATACGGTGTTATTTATGTACCAAATTATATTGAAAAACAAATTTTAGATTTTTTTTACTACACTTTTTGATGGGAAATAAAAATCTATCATACTGGTCGGTTTGAAATTTTTTGAATCAATGGATTTTTTTCCTATAAAAACTAGAAAAAAGTTGACAAAGAATTATATTGAATTTGATATTTTAACTAGATTCAAAATGTCAATCACTATGAGTGGCTTAAATCAGCCGTTAGAATTTCAAAGATCACGATGAAAACTTAAACAGAGGTTATAAAATGTTAACAAAGTAATTAATCCTCATTAACCTTACTCTTGTATTTAATTATTCAACCAAGCAAATTAGTCTATTTTCTTCCTCCATCCTCCATCGAAAGGTGTTAGGAAATGTAGTCGTTAATTACATATATTATGCAACTTTTGGATATATATGAAATAACATAAACAGGATTTCAATCAACAACGCAATTACATGATCTTGATGAAGAGGTCTTCCTAAATTGCTATGCTACATAATTGAAAAAAAAAATGATATTGATTTCACTTTACAATTTTAGATTGTTGCCTTGTTTGTAGTAGCATGCAATCCAATAGGTAACCCTTTCCAATTTCTAATAGCCGACACAAGCCATTAGCTATAATCAAAATGCAATTCCATGCTCTCTCTTTCTCTTCTCTCTTGTTCTTCTCAGCATGCATTTCTCTACATGGTAGCTTAGCTGTTGGATCTCTCCAGGTGGTAGAAACAATCACAGTTGACAAAACAGGGAATTATGGAAATTTCAAGACAATTCAAGCAGCCGTCAATTCAGTTCCAGACTGGAACTATAAATGGATCAGAATTCATGTTCACCAAGGAGTTTACATGTTCATTTCTTCATTCCATCACCAACTAAAAACATTTCAAGTTTTTTATGATACTCATTATTTTTTTTAGTTTCCTTTCTCTTATTTGTTTTTGTTATCTGTGTGCAGAGAACAAGTTATTATTCCAAAGGAAAAACAATTTGTTTTGCTCGAGGGGCAGGGGACAAGCACAACGGTAATCCGATGGAATGCACATGCAGAGCCGGGTGATGCTGAAATTGGTACTGCCGCCTTTGTTGTCAGTGCCGACAATTTTATAGCTCAGCACATAACATTTCAGGTTTGGAGATCCAATTTCCATTTGTTATAAGTCCACTTTAGAGTTTAATACTTGGTACCTTATTCAGATTTACAAATTATGTTCATTGGACAAATTAAATAATTGATTTGAAATGTAGCAAAATATATATATATATATATATACTTTGATATATAACTATGAGTAACTTGAGATAGTGATTAATTTTCAAGTTGACTCGTTCAAATAAAGAGTAGTTATATGCAATTTTATGACCAACCCTATTAGTTAAAATTTTTAAGTTCAAGACTTGAGAATTAAATTAATATCACTGCTCTTCCTTCCCTTTCCTAGTTGACCCCTCTTTTAACACTCCATAATTAAATTAATGTAAGCTTCTTGCACACTCTCTCTTCATGGCAGAACTCATATGACTACAAGCGCAAACAAGCCGTAGCAGTGGCAGCTGTTGTACAAGGGGACAAGTGTTCCTTTTATGACTGTAAATTTCTCAGCTACCAAGATACATTGTGCGACTATCGGGGCCGTCACTACTTCAGCCAGTGCTGGATCGAAGGCGGAGTCGACTTCATATTTGGCCAGGCTGCTTCAATTTATGAGGTTTGTTATCTAATCTCATTTTCTTGCCTTCCGTTTTTTTTTTCTGCTTAAGGTTTACAGCAATTGTTCTATGCTCTGAATTTCTTGCAAATAAAGTATTGATTCAAACAACTGTTACCAGACTCTAATTTGTCATAAGATATATTTAGTTTTATTGTTAAAATTAATTTAGGATTTTGATGCAATTCTACTATCAATAGACAATGCAATGTCTGCTCCTTTGCCATATCTGGTACCAAGAATTCACACAAAATTCAATTTTTTTTTCTTTTTACCGAAGAAAAGCGCGATTTACTTTTCAGTAATACTACATTACATAGGCCTATTGCATAAATTGGTTTAATACGCAACAGAATTTTTTTACTGTTATTTATCTTTGTTTTCGTTATTAGGGATGCACTCTGAACTCCATACTCTTAGATGAGGGGCCAAGCTGGTTCACTGCCCACGCTAAGGTGAATCTTTCGGCGCCAGGTGGATTTGTGTTCAAGAATTGCATCCTCACCGGTTCAGGCAACATGTATCTAGGCAGAGCATGGAACGAGTACTCGACCGTGTTGTTTTACAATACATTCATGTCTGGTCTTGTTGTGCCGCTTGGCTGGGACTCTTGGCAACATGATGTGTATGATTTCTGGCTTAATTAGTTAATTTTGATACAAACTTTTGCAAATTGTAGTACCTTCTTTTATTATTTTTCTTTGAATTGTGGGGGGTGCAGGTTCTGATTGAATCAGGTTAGATACTGCTGGTACTATAGAGGTACCAGTCAGGTCTTTCTATGCAATACATAAGTAATCTGATCTCAGAATAATTAAATCAAGCAACTAGAGATGCAAGTGATAATGAAACAACTGTTAAAATTGTGAATTTTAGGTCGTATATCACATACGCAGAGGAAAGTTGCACTGGTCCCGGCTCGAACAAGAATCGGAGGGTGCCATGGGAGAAGCAGCTCAGTCCCAAAGATTGGAACAGATTCATCAGCCCCGAATTCATCGATCAAGAAAGCTGGATAGGGCAACAAGCTCCTTGAATAATGAAGAATAGGAATAGTTGTGCATTGCAATGACTCTTTAATTTGCCCCTGATTTATTAGCCTATGTCTAAATTAACAGCATAGAGAATACTGGTAGAAGTTCAGTTTTACTGTCTTTTTCTAATATATGTCATGTCAGTATCTATTTTCTCACAGAGACCTTGTTTATTAACTGATTGCAATTCATCTAATATAAATAACTATGTATTGTACCTCTTGGACGTAAGCAGATTAAATTTTAAGGATGGTAGCAAATACTTAATTTCTTTTATTATGTATAAGTATCTGTTCGCCGTGATACCTTTCCTTAACTGGTAGAAATTTAATACAATAATTTACAATTTAATTAGTTTTTCCAAATGAATTTTGCTTCGGTGTACCTTTTTTAGGTCCTGTCAAAGAAATGATAATCACTTCATACAAACAATCAACATTTATCAATAATTACACATTCGTAGGATGTCATAGATTCGCAATCCAGTTTCCACATTTGATGTGAGTTAAAAGGCCTCGATCCTCTTCTCAGCCTTAATATATCAATAATTACACATTCAATCTGTATCAGTAACACAGTATCTATTTGCACTATATCATTATTCAGCATTTTCATATTGATAAAACAGGATCCATAAACAAAAAACAAAACCCACAATTCTGTGGCTGCTACATTTCCCAAAATTTTTGCTTAAAATAAGCAGATGAATCCTGTTTACAATTACTCAAAAAAATTATTATCAGACGATAAATAGAAAACATATTAAAGAAAACACAAAAAAAATTATGAATAATGCCCCAAAATTTTATGACCTTTTCAAACGATATCTTCACTTTTTGCTTGCTTCACTGATATTTCCCATCCCCAGATCAGTCTTTTTCTTCTTTCCCTTTGCGAATTCGCCGAGGATCTTGCCGCATGAGTTGCAAGTGAGGAACCCTGCTTCAGCTCTGATCCGGCAAACTTGCGCGCAATGATTGCACCAGATCATGGTGGATTTCCTCTTTATTTGCCTAAGATCGGAACTCAAGTTGCTGAGTTCGGTTTTCTGGTATGGTTGATGAGCTGACATGAAATGAGAGACGGAGAGAAAGAAAGAGAGATTTAGGGTTTTTCATGAGGGGAAGGAAGGATTGTATATATATAGACATCTCTCTCTGGGAAAATAAAAAAGAAATCAGGTTGTCTGTTGTGGGAACTTGGTTGGCAACTTGTTATTTGAACTATGTTTTTTTATACATATGTATATAACAATAACAATTAAAAGAATTCTTTTATGGAAGTTGAGTCTTATAAGAAGACATTCAAATAAAAATAAATATTCACTAAGGTTGGTCAATTAATTACAAAGCAGGTCTCGTGGTTTTAATTTAGGTATTCTCCTCTCTCTCTCTCTCTCTCTCTCTCTCTCTCTCTCTCTCTCTCTCTCCTATAATAATATTTGGTTCTTAATTTGTTCCTGTTTTGGGTTATTTCAAACATGAATTAGGTGCATGAGTTGTCCAATTTCTCAGCCGCTATTTGGGTAAAACGAACTTAAATTATGTTTATTTAGAAGGAAATCCTCTGTGCGCAAATTAAGTACAGGTTTCAAAGGAAGTACGCACATATATTTAGTTATGCTATGATTGAAAATCACAATCTTAATTTCAGTATAATCTTTTTGTTTATAATATAAATTCTAATCCATAACAAAATTAGCCTATATATTTTCCCCATTTTAGTAATACTTTAATTCATATTTTAATTTTAGGAATTAAAGGAATATTTAAATTTAGATAGACTCTGAAAGACTGGCAATTCATCTGCCTATTTTTTTTTCTGACAGTAATATTAAATTTAATATAAAAAATACAGACACGAAAAAACAAATCCGTAGTTAATTTGGACGGATTTTTTTTTTGTTTTTTGTTTTTTGGTTATGGATCCGAAACAAGAAGTTCATCCCAACAAATTTCTTGTTTTTAATTAAAGCTATTGGATTCAAATTAAGAAATCTATTTCTTTCTTGGAACGAGACTTTAGTATCGAGTTGCCAAAATAATCCTGTTTTTCAATGCCACAAAATATGTATTCCAATTACTGATATTGAATTGAGTATCTTTCATACATAAAAAAAATATATACATCTCAATTTTTTTTATCTTAAAATCTATATATTTAATAGAAAAAACTCCATCTCTAAACAAAGTAAACTAACAAAAATAGATTTTGTAAATATGTTGAAAATTTATTTAATTACATTGAAAAACTTTCATATTTCTGGTTAAAAAAATCTGTACCATTTGAAAACATTGAAGTTTGATAGTCCAAAGAAAACCACTAACTTTGATTATATTATTAATTAATAATTAATAATTAACAGCGAAGATTCGATCTGCGCCGCACTCTTGTGCTTCGTGCCAGACTGAAACAATTAATAAAATAAATAAATAAATAAAGCATATACCAATTCCTACTATTTAAGCAAACCAATATAATTACAATTAATTAACCAAAATAGAATTAAAGCTTCTAACTTTCTAAGGCGCCGCTTTTTCCATTAAACTTGCTTGAGATCGCCACAAAAGATCCTATCTCCATCTATTGGGAAAAAAACATATTGAAAAATAAAATCCTGAACAGTGAGAATCAGAGAAATTGCGCTATTTTTTTTTATTTCTTCTAAATTGAATCGATGGATGCTTTCGCCATTCTCTTCCTTCTCTTACATTTCCTTTCTCCAATTTCGTCTCTTCTTCTTCCTTTACCTATCAAGCATTTGTATTCTCCAAGAACCTTCCCACACGAGTCGCAACTGAGAAACACAACTTCAGCTCTGACATGGCAAAATCGCGCGCAACTGTCACACCAGATCATGCTTGATTTCCTCTTCTTCGCCATTGATCGGAGCTTGAGAGGAGGAGGAGGCATGGTTTGTTGATTAATTACTTGCTCTTTCGTTAGTTTTCGTCGTTAGATGATTCAATCAAGGGAGGAATTAAAGAAGAGGGACACTGGATTTGGGATTTTTGTGCAAAAATAGGCAGATCGTGTGAGATATAAATTAGGAGAAAGGTGAGGTCATATATGGAAACTTGATTGTCAAGTTCTTTTTTTCTCTCCTGTTTTATGCATAAAAATGTAAAAGATAACAATAAAAATTGATAAAATTATAAAACGAGTCGGAAATTCGGTTACTTGGCGACTAATTAAGCTCACCAGCAAGTATGACTGTGTTATATACGGAGTCATGATTTCTCTATGTTGTTATATAATATTCAGGCCAATGTATTTTTTTTGGGCTGATTTAAAGTTCAACTGGAAATTTTGTTTGATTATTGGGCCAACATTTGGAGGTTTTAAATATTTACAAGAGACAGGATGGCATGAGAATGTTTGTATATCTGTCAAAATACAACCGATTAAAAATATATTTTATCATGTTTGAAATGTCAATTCAAATTATTTAATAAATTATATATATTAAAATTTTGTAGGATATTACATATAAAAAATAAAAATATTTATGCATTATGGGCAATGTTTGAAAAATCTGAAAAAATAAGTAACAAATCTTAAAAATGGTAGAATTCGGTATTTTACAAGATTTTGATATATAAATTTTATTTAACAACTTAGATCAACATTTTATATTTTGAGTCATTTATATTTCGACTGATATATAAACATTTTTACTCGGGCTTATCTCATATTTACCGTTCCATTTAATATGATTTTGGATTTGGAGTACAAACTGACCTGCAAAATATAATTGACCCTTAATTTTTTAAATAATTAAATCAAGCATCAGAGAATATTATTTTAATCCAAATAAGTTAGATTAAGTTAATTACCCTCTTTCTTTTTTCCCCTTTTTTTGTATTACAAATCCATACATTTATACATCTCACTCAACCACACCTTTAATTAAAGTCCCAACACAATCCTCATTGGAATTATATTTTAGATTGCATTTCTTTTTCTTTTTTTTTTCTTTCTTCCTTTCTAACAGTAAGAAACTTGTTTTAGTAGTTATTATTTTTACTTCAGAAAATTTTGTTAGAATCTTACGTGCAAATCAAATAAATTATAACCTTCCCTTTTTAATTATATGTACACACTTTTATTTTCTGAACACAAGCCATAATTAATAATCATTTTTTTTGCCTAATTTAATGATTTTAAATACAATTCGGGATAATCAATTATTATGTTCAAAACAATTACTAAATCGTTCAAATTTAAATTGCTAACACTACTCGTTTGTACAAAAGGACATTCTTTTTTCTACTCAAGAAATATCTTTTTTGATATATTTTAGTTGCTTATACTTTTTTTTTCACTTTAGGTAGTGTTAAAAACGTATGGAGCAGGAACTATTATCATGTTTCATTTCTAACAAGTTAAAAACACTCTTTCTAAAAAAGGAAAAATAAGCTAAAATGAAAATTTATGATTATAGGCCATATATCCTTCCATTGACATATCCTTATCTATCTGTTCTACCATTTTTGTGGGGGTGATTTGATAGAAAAATATCTTACCTAATAAAGTTTTGGTGCTTGATATTTAAATGATAATTATGCACGCCATTAATTAACCATCCGCTCTAATTGGGGGAAAATATATAATCGTTGAAGATATTTAGCATGCCACATTTCAACTCATGACAATTAATTGTTGCCACAAACAAAACCATAAAAACTCTGATCAATCAATGTTATTGTCATGTGTAGGATATATGGTTGCAATAACTTTGTGAATAAATGTTGTAATTAATGTCATACTGTTCAAACAATAAGTGCAGACTAATTAAGTGATGAGAAGACTGATTCAAATCCGGTAGCAGATCATGGAATTTAATATTTTTTATTATTTTTTTGACAACTAATCATAGAATTAATTGGTTGAACAAAACCAAACAGTATACCCAATCATGTCACAACGACGTAATCTAATGTAATGTGACACTCTATCTGTTCTCTGACATGATAGAATCGAACCCAACAAAACCTTTACAAGCACAAAAGCATGATAGTGACCCCATCCAAACATTATCCCTTTTGTTTGTTTTAGTAATCTCATTTCTTTTTCGACTTTTTAATGTGTGCTAATCAATCAGATGATTCAAATCCACTATATGGCGGGGGAAGCTTAACCGACTGTTTAAATAGGTGAACTAAGCTTGCCAGAAGTGGGTCCCACAAATCTTCACTACCTTTGTGTTGCGTACGAACCTAGGAGCCACGGAACAGACGCGGTACCAGTGACCCGCTACACATTTTCGCTCATGCTAAAGGTGACGGAGAGGAAACAGAGATGATGAGCTGGAGAGGTTTCGGACCTCTTGTCGGGAGCAGTTGACGTGGAGAGAGGCGAGCCACGTCCACTGTTGCAACTGGCTCCACCTCCACGCCGAGTTCAGACTCGGATAGGAACGAACTGACGACTCGTGGACTCCAGACCAAAACCAATACACAAAAAACAATTAATGATGGAGAAAAGAAAAGAGAGAGCAAGAAAGGAAGAAAGGAAGAAAAGAAGAGAGAGGCGGGCCCCACTCCCACAGACGGTTCCACTCTGGACGCCACGTGGACAGCGGATGTGGTCCAGCTAATCCGAGATTTCTCCCGTCTCGCTGGCCAACTTTTCACCGGAGGCGCCTCATCCTTTTCGATAACATGCACCTCCACATGAAATAATAATTAATTAAATACAATTATTCATTTCTTTATATAACTCTTAATAATATAACATAGAATGTAAATCAATGGATTTAATTTAATTACGTAAAAAACCTCACCGTTCCCCTCTGGGGCCGAAAGGGGGTGATTGGCCAACTGCCGTGGGTCCCACCCACAAGGCCTCCAGCCTATCCTCTCATCACCCCCCTTCGCTCTCTCTCTCTCTCTCTCATCCCTTGCTATAAAAGAGTAGCTCACCCCAGGAAGCAGGAAAAAGGAAATGAACATGCAAATGGAGGTAGGTGGATTTCAGATCTAACACCTTCGCTTAATCAATTCTCTCCTCTCTCTCTCTCTCTCTCTCTCTCTCTCTCTCTCTCTCTCTGTTCTCGATCGGATCAGATTTGAAAATTCAAGGAGAGAAGATAGTATACATCTGTGACTCTAAGGCGAGATGGAGGTTGAGGATGATCTGTTCTTTGCAGAATTGAGCGAGCAGATTGCTCTGTTGATAATGGACGAAGAAGAGGAGTTGATCCCCTTGCAATGCCAGCCTCTTCCTGTTCAGGTTTTTTTTTTTGAAATTTCTCTATCTGATCAGTTTCAATTATTCTGGTACTTTATTTGATCAAAGAGAAATTCTGATTTTTTTTTTGTCCTTTTGCTTCTACAATTGACATGATTCTCAGGGAATTGGTTTGATTTAGTGTGATGAGGAATAAAACAGAACGATGCATGTGCAATATTTAACTTCAATTTTGAAAATGATCAATCTGCAAAACGTGAAATATTTCTGAACTCTGGCAACTCAAGTTACTTCACTGACTTAAACTCACTTTAAATTGCACATGAGAATATTTGAAATTTTTATAATTTATTATTATTATTATATATATATATATATATTTTTTTTTTTTGAGGAGGTGCCAGTAGTAAATTTGCTAGAACCTAGAAGTGACAAAACATGCAGATCTGACACCTCGGCACTTGGTACAGTAAAAGAACCATTCCCATTGGCACCGTTCCATGTGGTCCAATATTATCACACTGTTCCCTCACAACTACTTGCATGTTCCATCTTGCAACTTTATTTAAACTAACAAAGCATTCCCTTTTTTATGTCATAGAGAAAAGGTTAACCCTTTAAACAATACAGCTAGCTAGTACCTGGCGCATTTAAAAAATCCCTCTTGTTTATTGTACCTCATTAAAGGACAGAGCATTAACATTTAACAGTTAGTTGGTGGTGTGTTGAAAAAACAGGGATTGCACCATGTGCCCCAAGCCATGGTCCCACCACCCTACACCTACTATGAGGTGGCATATAACACTGGAGAGAGCAAGGGGACAGGTGTCTTCATACCACGCTTCACTGCGCCTAGAAGGAAGCACAGAGCGGGTCGATCCGGTTCAAACAATGCAAATTCTCAGAAAAGGCACCACCACCAGCAAGAGAAGAAAAGAGTAGCGGTCTCCAATAGTTCCAGCATTGCAGGGCAGAAGGAGAAGCCCAGATCACTCAGCTCACACTAACCACAATCTGTTGTTATAATATGTCAGTGAGAGTTTGCGTCCTCTGTCGGTTTAGTCAATTGCAGACGTGTGCAATTTATGGGTTGGCCCACCAAATGAAGCGATTTACCAAACTCATAATGACTTGGAAAAGTCAAAGAAGTTAAATATATGGGGACGATTCATAATTGCATCTAGTGCAATCTGGCATGACTTTCAGAGGAAATAGACTGACTGGCACATGGATATTCTTTTTTGGCCATATTATTATTTATCTTTGTTATAACCAGGGACAGAATAATATTATAGCAAGCCTCTGGTGGATAATAAAACCCGGAAGAGTCACCCAAGATCAGTGGCTTCTTTTGGCAGAATGTATAGTTTCACTTATTACTAATTAGTGGAGTGTGTTTTCTTTTTTCTTTTTTCTTTTTTCTTTTTTTCTTTTTGAGAAATAAAATGGGTTTGTTTCAAATAAGGGCAAGATCATAGCCATCATTGTGTGATTGTATTATTAAGCTATTGAAGATCTGATTCTACTGTAGTCACAAATTTGAAATTCGAAAATAGCAGCTGGCCATGATATGATCGGTATATGAAACAGGAGCATGCATGTCGATATGACGATATGCATATGGGATTATCGGTTGCCCAGTCAGACTGACAGGGACTCGAGTGGCGGGGAGTCGGATGAGTATCTGAAGAGGCAACTGTTTGCTGGTTCTGTCTGGATGACAGAATTGCACGAGGGACCATGTGATCTGAATGTGTGCTGCGCTTAGCGCCTAGGTTTTGGCCTGCTCACATCCTCTCAATTAATAATTACCTGATTGCCTCGTTCAGAATTTCAGATCAACACTATCTCAATTTGTTTGATTTGAAATTTAATACATACAAATTAAGAGCCGTTGGCAAATTAAGGAGCAGTCGTTATGATATAAACGATGACCACATTAATGCTCATCAAAATATTAATAATATAATAAACAATAATTATAACAGTGTGCTAATCTACTGTTTCACCTATTTGCTAAAATAGAAAAGTAACTTATTTTAACGCCATTTCGAATATTCTGATATGCGTTTGACAATAATTTTCAGTCGGAATGGAGCCCTATTTCGTCATTTCATTATTCCGACGGTTGCCAAAAGAACTCTTGATAGTTTAGACTATGTATTGAGAGAATGCAGAGTCGATTTGGATTAATTTTATGAGAATTAATACTTTATATAATTAACGTCCTTTCCCCTTCTTTACTCAAAAGAAAATAATGCATTTCATAATGAAATCAGTACGAATTTCATTAGATATTTTTAATTGTTTGGCATTGCTCTTATATTCTAATTCGATATCATGAATGACTAGTCGTTGTGCTCAAGATATATGGTTAGATTAAACGGTCTAATTTGGACATACAAATTTGGGATCATCTGATTTTACTCTTATGCGTCGAATAGTCGAATTGGATTTTTTTTTTATAAAGTACCCAATTACTGTTCAAGGTGTGAATAATGCTGTAATAAAAGAAAAGTGGGAAATAGTGGGTAATAACGGGGAAAGAAGAAGAGTAGCGGATACGGATCCACAATTTGGTAGATTTGGGATCCGAAATCACACCGCCACATGGGCCCCGCCTCCGTGGAATCTCGTATTGCAATGATTCGGCGATTGTAATGTGCGCCAGATGCTAGATCCAGAATCTGGCCCTTCCACCGTATTTCACATCACCGATCCTCTGCGGCCATTACAATGCCACATATGGTGTGGCGAGTTGTTAATGCAGTATCTTTTTTCTTTTCTTTTTTCTTTTTTTTTGCCGCTTTATAGCTAGCCATGCAGACAGGGACATAACTGGAGAGGTACATTTTTATTCGACTTCCATTGAATCCGAGAGGCGCATAATATGTAGTTTATGTAATAGATTTCTGAAAGCAATACACCGTGCCTACCTACGTAATAATGTGTAGCCTTTTTTTTGTTTTAATAAATCCGAAAGACTTACATTTTTGGTTTGATATTTAGATTCATGTATGAACTTGAACCAATAAAATTGTTCATTTTACTCGAATGGAAACCAAAGACGTGGAATCTCTACACAATTAATGGTCTATTTGTTTTCACTTTGTTAGCCAATTTATATCACATGCTTCAATATAAATTTGAGACAGACTAGAAACTTCCTGGAAATTCTATTCCATTGTGTATTGATCTCTAGGCATCGACTTAGCTAGCTTCCTATTTTATTATTTTTTTTGTTTATTTATTTTAGTTGTGCTGAGAAAGTGATGGGACACTGAACTCATTTTATTTATCTTTTTTAGTTATATATTTATGTAAAAAATAAATAATTCTGTCAATTAAAGAAGCTTTTCCCAAACAACATTTAGCTTTCAGATTTGTTCACAAGTTGAAAACATAATATAAAATCAGTAAAAGAATATTGAGTGACGTCAATACATGTATTTTTTTTTTGAAGATTTTGTAAGAATACTAATTAACTCTATATTTTTATAAGGTTAATTTGTTAAATTAAGTGGGGTCATTTGACACCCAAATACTACAATGTGGCTCCACCACTGAGTGACAGAGTAACTTATTTAAATGATTTTATCTGTGTTTGTTGTTGCTAATCGTACATTGAACTCGCAGTCCGTTCAGTACGTCTTATTTATTTGCACTGAGAAATATCTTATTAAGACACATGAATGTTTGCTTCCTCCTGCGTTGAAATTTAGAGAATTTAACCTAAAAAAAGAACAATTTCATTCAATTTCAACCAACACTTGGATAAACACACAAATTTTAGGACCACCAACACGTTTTCTGCCTCTTTTAATGCCCCAAAAGTTAGATAGATATGAAGAAGAAGACAATCTAGACGACAAACAGTCAGAAAATTAGTGGAATTGTTGGAGCATTCTCTCTGTACCACCAAGCATATTTAAGTTACAGCAGCCTCGCCCGTGTTAAGTCAAGGGAAGTAAATTCACAAAGCACCTAACAACTAACTCTGGTAATTAAATACTGGATGCAGATATAGTTGTTTTACACTTTTTACTGTGGTGTGAAAATAACATGGTAGGGTTGTGCTTGGGAGTTGCCAACAGATCAGGAGTCTTTAATTATTTGCTGATAGAACTATTGTGCCATAATATGAAATGAGAAATGTACTCTCCGATCTGAGTATTTTCTTTTTCTGCGATTTTATAATGGGAGACTGAATTTTTAAGGGTGGGATATTATAAGCACCAAAAAATTGATCAATATTTATATATTATATACACATAAAAAAAATGATAAATTTGATATTTATTTTTATCGAAAGTCAAATGATTTGATATTTATAAGAGTATATATCCGACAAATTATACGAATATCCGACACAAACCAATCCACTAAGAAACACACCTACAAAATATATTATTCTATTTTTGAAATTCTTTTAGCCTGATACAATGATATTAAAATTGTCGAATCAGTTTGTTGTCAATGGATCCAAACTTTAATGGTAATTGACTGTCATAATCTATAGACAAAGCAGCATCTATTAGATTGGTATGAACCTTGAACTAAATTAGAACTACAATAAAAACAATCAGATGCCCCAGAACCAAATTTTATAAACTCATTTTTAACCACAGTATTATTACCAAAACAGATTCTTCAAGTTACCCAGAAATAGGCAAATAAAAAATCTGGCACACAACAATCCGGTATAGGATGCACCTGTCTAGGCATAAACATCACGGTGTTCAGTATATTCAAACACCAAAATCTATACAATAACTATACACAAACAAGATCATCAAACAGAAAAGTTTGACAAAGGAACTAAGAGAATCTTTACTCCGTATTATTAACATTTATCTCTATTAGCTGTTCAATGGGCTGCCGGCATATAGGGCATTTATTTGATTGCATTCTCAAAGCCTTCGCACATTCCCTGCACATACACTGTACAAAACAAAACCATTATTTAGATGACAACAATATAACTGGCAAGCAAGCTTAATAAATAAATAACATATCAAAAACAAAAGCAGGATAAAAACTGAGAACCTAGCTTAAAATATAACATGTCAAAGACAAAATGCGGGTGATGCATGTTTATTGGAATCAAGCACAAAGGGTAATTAAGGGAAAGTAGGAGAATGGGCCCATTACCATTTAGACTTAAAACTGGAAGTTCTTGACCCAATAGAAAAGCCCAAGATGCCACAAGACAGTACATTATAATTTCTGGAGCTGCAATAATGGCATCTATGGTACTAGGAATCCTTTGTTGGGTCAGCTGAGCCTTATTACAGTTGCAAAACATTCACACAAAGGAACAACAGCAAATAAATTGTGGATTTGTATTATACCGATACTAGATCAAAATGACACTGTACAACTCTTGTCTGTACCATAATTCAAAATTCCATTTTCTTAACTTTATCACCAACTGAAAGGTTCACAACTGCAGACTCACAAGTGTTCAATAGATACTAATGAAATATTGTAAAGTAACTAAATTATCAGCACTAGCAGCAAGTTACAAGTTCAGTTTGCTATAACCACCTCTACCTCATGAGTGACACAGAAAAAAAGGTTAAGTTGTAGTCACATGCAACTTATTTTGTAGACGACACAAAGAAGTTTCTATTCTTAATGCCAGTCATAATGACACAACATAAAACCTAAAGGAGTAATAACCTGGCAAGATATCCAAGTCAATATGACATGAAACTTAAATAGTGTTGTATATCTCAAGGTCAAGGTTAAGACAGAAGTTTGGAGGTTACTAATGCAAAAGTACCATACTTGCTGTATGGCTTTACTAGTACAACCTATATGTATACTAAAACAAGAAAGAGCCAACTGATACTGCCATGATACCAAGGCTATAACTCTTGAGCTAAGAACCCAATACTCAACTATTATTAAACTATTCTACTAGATCCTGATGCTTAACCACAAGTGACCTTAAATCCAATCAGAGCTAAATCAAACACCAAAAGACCATCCAAACTAAATGAAAAGAAAAGAAAAGAATGCAAAACAAAAGGTTGAGACCATATATTATACACAATATCATCACTAAAACTGAAATTGTTGAACTAAACATAGAATCAAGCATACTCACCATATGCCGGCAGGGTAAGACAGCAGTATTTCTCAGTTCTGACAAGCAAATAACGCAGTCCTTCCCCGAGTCATCATCCTCTACATTTCTGGCCTCAGGTTCAGGTGAGCTAACAAGGCCAAAAATCTCTTGCAACTCATACCTTGCCTCATCGATCCATAAAATTTGCTTCACCACTTTGACCACAAATGCCCCTTCATTACTCCTCTCAATAACAGCTAGAGTGATCTGCGCATGAGTAGATGCTCTTTGGGGCAGTTCTGGTTGTGTAGGTTTTGGGGTTGCATCAGCATAAATTACCAGTGGGAACACACCTTCATTTGATGGTTTTGAGAGTTCGTCAAGAGAGAAGAAACCCAAATCAATACCGCATCCAGGTGGCTGAATGAACTTTTGTGCCACCCCCTTCTGGAAAGGAACACTTGCAAAGGTGCCCATCCCGGGAATTATAGGAGAGAAGCTGAAATCGGGTCCTTCCTTTGCAAAATAATATATAGTCACACTGCTCCAAGAAAGAAAGATTTAACATGCTATTAGATGTCATAATTGCAAAAAGAGAAGACATCAATCCAATATTGTGATTTGGCACTTGCAGCCGTTCATACAAAGGCTATACATCTCAGAGATAACTCACTCCAGTTGACCTCAGATGAGTTAAAATTTATGATGAAATCATTGTCAATCAATCACAATGATAATTTCAGTCGAAGAAACAGAAGGTTTGTTTACAATTGGATTACCGAGATTGCCAATTTTTACCCTAAAAAAGTTCAAAGGGGCTGTATTTAGGATAAATGGCTCAAATTTAATTAGTTCAAAGGGGCTGTATTTTGGATAAATGGCTCAAATTTAATTAGTCAAATAGATCAAACCCTGAGTCAAATTTTAACTAATTGCACCACAAGTGAGCGAAATTCAATCCAAATGCAATCGGAATTCATCGCACCTCCCATCAACAGCAGCATCAAAGACGAAAGAGATGAGGTGCTGATCGGGGTTCTGCTCATCTGGCGCCAGCTTGATCGTGTGCTTGTGCAGATTGACATCACTCTTAACTTTCTTCGTGCTCTCACGCTCCACAAAAGGCGGCGGCGGCGCCACGGGGCCCACCGGCGGTGGCGCCATAGGAGCATAGTAGTACGGAGGCGGGGCGTAATAAGGGTTGTAAGGAGGCTGCCCCGAATGTGGGCTGTAGTAGCGAGGCTGATTCGGATTCGGATTCGGGTATCCGCACGGCTGTTGGTAGTACGACCCGTGGTAGTAAGGCTGGGGAAGGGGCGGGTAGGAGGTAGAGGCGATCTGAGGCCGCGGGGGCTGTGGAGGTAGACCCTGAGGAGGCAGCGCCGGAGGTTGTGTCATGATCGCCGGAGGAGGCGGAGATGGCTGAGTCTGGTGGTAATAATCATCTCTTCTCCGGCGACCGTTGGTCGAGCTTGAAGATTGTCCCATGAGGCAGTTGAGCGGTTGTCTGGGTTTTTCCTTTGCCTTTTTCGTGAAGCTTTGCGTTTTTACTCTCTCCGAATTGGAAGCTTCTTTCTTTGTTCTCTTTTGTTTGTTTGGATTGGATCCTTTGTTGCTGTTATCAACCTTTTCTTTTTCTGGAATGGAGCAAGCGCGGTGCGACTCGGACTTTTCGTAAAAGAATGCAGCGTCCGTCTTGACTTGGAGCGTTTCAGCAAAGCGCCTGTGGGTCTGAGGGAAATCAACGCTTTACAATAAACAAATCGACATTATCGCGTGTGTGTGTGACTGCGTCTCATCACATGGGCCGAGTAAATAAATGTAAATCACCTTCGGTTGGGCTTATTTGTTTATACCATTATTTTGTCAACGCTTGCATAAATGTAAAAATTTTCTCTGGATGCTGCAATTTCTCTTGCAAATTGATCAATATACTATGATTTATCAGCCTCTAGTCACAGTTCAGTGAACAAAACCCCTTCCACATGCATCAAGCAG
The DNA here is from genome assembly GCA_037678475.1 of x Bolboschoenoplectus mariqueter. NCBI lineage: Eukaryota > Viridiplantae > Streptophyta > Magnoliopsida > Poales > Cyperaceae > x Bolboschoenoplectus > x Bolboschoenoplectus mariqueter. Next base: position 4,010,082 of record CM075247.1, read on the forward strand.
CAACACTGGCATAACCAATTACAACTAAAGTATGTACCATAAAGCAAGTTAGCAACTTATAATGCCTTTTGTTTTCAGACAGTTTTCTCTCTCCATTCTCTCTCCACTATTTTTAGACTTTTTACAAAAAGACTACAAGCTAAATATATTAATATATACATCACTTCTACAACGAGCAGAAGGAACAAAAACTAAGAGGTTAAAATCAACAATAACGAGAGCAATATAACCACATTTATCAATCTTTCAAAAGCTTAGCTCTTTCTACGTTTCAGGGAAGGCATGGCAGTCAAACCCCATTTTACTCTCTCCCCAACAGGAAAATCAGTGTTTGCATCAAGAGATGCACTTTGATCGGTTCCTCCAGTAGTAGTAGCACTGATCATATCTTCCTTGGTGTCAGTACTTGGACTCAAAGAAACATCATAGGCTTCATTCACCCGTTCAACAGGTTCATCCATGTCTGGGTCCACATTTTCATCGCCTTTCTCAGTGCAGAACCCGCCACCACTATATAAATATTCTTTTGGGGTGGCCTTTGTTGAATCCACCACTCTCTCGGTATCCTCGGCTTGTACTGCTTCAGTGTGATCGATGTCAGCACAATTTGGGTTTTCATCAATTGCTACCTCACGGAGATCGGTAGCTTCAGACTGATTAGTTGCGTGATTGTCAGAGTCGATGGCTTCAATATCATCTTCAGAGTACTTCACTTGGTTACGCTGCCTCTTTGACTAGATCACCAAAACAGAACAGGAAAAAAAAATCACAATAATATCATCTTCAATGGGTCTAAACAAGGATAGTTCCCTAATAATGCCCACTAATTTCTGAAGCACCAGATACCAACATTATGGTGGCATACGGTAATTGGTTCACAATGCCATCAGTTGGGTCACTGCATAAGGTGTGAATGATTTAACCCTTCATTTTCCATATATTTTTGGTTCTCCATATGATATATAATCCTAAATTAATAATAAACAAATGTGAGCCAAAACCTGGTCAGAAGATCCAGAAATAGAACAAACAAAAGAATTTATCAGAAAGTAATAGGCACTGACACAAAACCTTACCCTACGCAATTCTGTAATTTCTCGAGTTACACCATCTTGAGTTTCATCTTCGTCTGAACCTTTTTCACCAGAGGCATCTGAATTGGATTTTTCTTGAGGAATATTGGCACTGTTCCTTTTTCTTCCTCTTCTTTTTTGACCAGTACTGCTGACTTTCTTCCTTGTTCTTGTACCATGTGATGATTCTCCTTTGCCTAAATTCTTCTCTTGAACAGGGCTATCTGATTCCAGAAAAGCACTTCCACTAATACCCTTAATCGCCTTCTTTATCCTCTGGCTTCGAATTTTAGCAAACCTCTCATTGAATGTATAAAATGCCTCAAGCCTTAGTTGAGTCTGCACAGAAAAAATGAACAGGAATTGGACATGTACACTCTTAAGTAGAATCTAAAACTCAAACCAGCTGATGAACAGGCTATTGGCAACACCAACTTGATTTAAAAGAAAGTCCTTACACAAGCACTCACCTCATGTTTGCTATACTCCTTCAAAACCGGTAGAAGAAGTTCATCAGCTTTCTGCTTATCCCAACCCAATCTCTCCCAACACAACCTGTTAATTCAAAGAATAGGGAAAAATGAGAATTGTCTTCCAATTTGGGCTGGCCAAAAGCATTTTAAACAACTCACTTGCGAAGCAAATTCAAATCTGGTTTGCCCCATGAAAACGTCTCTGTCGAATTGTCAACTTGTGGTGAATAATAGGCATCTACAACAGCCTGACTTGGAAATGAAGCAGGCAGATGCCAGTTCTTGCTTACGTTTCTCTGCGATTCACAACACCATTAGTTAACAAAGCTACATATACATTAAAACAAAATTAATTTATAATTTTTGAAGGTCAGTCGCGATTTGCCCACTGAAAATTGTGTTAATTAAAAAAAAAAAAGTTTACACAAGTTCACTTTAACTTGACACTTACATGCTTATTCATAAATGTCTCTTTTATGTCTTCATTGTTAGTAGTTGGTGGTTCTCCGTCTTTACATTCCTTAGATGATTTCTTCTTCAAACCAAGGTCAAAATTTTCCAGTATACTTGGGTCCGGTGATTCAACCCACTCTCTAAATTTCTTTAGGCCATCTTCTTCAGGGAATGCATGTACAACCTCAATGGCATTGACAATTCCAATTCCACTAAAGAAATGCAACAATTGTCATAAAAACCAACTAGCTCATCTTAAAAGAATCTTAAAAGCAAAATCTAACTAGCAAGATATTTTGAACTTGATACCATTTGCAAGACAACAATTGTTATAATGATTATTTCATATTTATACACCAAATATTGTTAGAATCTTCAAGTTCTCAATAATTTATTCTGGCAACACATTAAGATTAAGAAGGCTGCTCACAAACTTTAATAGTACAAACGTTAATTATGCAATAAGAATTTACCTGATTCCTTCAGTGTAGTCACTTCCTAGAAGCATAGCCATGCGAATTAACTTCTCTCTATTTAACCCAAGTTCACTTTCAATGTCCTATTACATGAAACTAAATCATGACCAGACCCCAAATTTATTTCAACTTTTAGTAATATTTTGTGTAACTTTATCTGACAATCAACTAAACTACAAAGAAGCAGAAAATAACCTTCATGAAGTAAGTTTCAACATATTTTCTGTCATCAAATATGTTCTTATAGACACTTTGAGCACCAAATAAGAAAACATCAGAGTCATCTGTCACCACACCGTCAACCAAGTTGCTCATCTCCATGAATGCACACTGTGCCTCTGCTTCTGTCGGTGCAATTATATATGGCAAACCAAACATCTGAAGCAACTCCTACAAGACATCAACATTATATTGAGTGAGAACTCTTTTAAGGAACTTCTCAGTTCTCAGTTTCCTTTTATGTCGGTTGCAGGTTTTAGGACAGAATTTTGATTATTTGGTATTTTATAATGAAATTTGAGTAAAAATGGTAATATCAACCTCGACAAAATATCATATAACAAATTTAGGTGCAGATCACAACCTGACACTCGGCAAACATCTCACTGCTGACAGCCTCAGCATGGCTCTCTAGCTTTCTCCTCTGATGTCCAAGTTCTGCCTGTTCTTGTCTTAGAAGAGATATTTCTTCTTGTAAATTGGCCTCTGAAATTGTATTAAGGTCATCCATGAAGTTTTCATCTGCTGTATCCACCATGGTTGAATTGGATACCCCTGCATCACCACTTATAGCCATGTCAGATACTAGATTGATCCCTGTACGCTTGGCAACACTATTGTCACCATTTAAAACAAAAGATGACTGATTCGAATCAGCGGTCTTGTGAAATTCATTCTCTCCTCTCTCAGATATAGAACCCAGATCAGAGGAAGCAACAGGACTTATAGAATTATCAAATTGATTTGGATCAGAACTTCTGTTGAATTGATGTACTCCTCTCTCAGATATAGAACCAAGATCAGAAGAAGCAATCGAACCTTTGATATTACTAATTGCATCAGCAAGTTGTTGTTTCACAAATTCAGGACTTACTTTATCTGACCTGGAATCCTCAGCCCTGGCTTGAAGTTTCGCGATGTTTGTTTCAGATAATTTACAGTCGACAGAGACATCAGAAACATTACATGTACTCTCCACTAAGTTTTCTTCATTAGGACCGTCTTCACCATAAGTGCCACCTCTACTTTCTGCAGGAATTGTATCAGTATCAAAAATCAATGATCTACTATTCTGGCCAGGTTTTACAGTATCTGTACTTGCTGGCATTTCAGTAGAGAATTTCTCTCTACCTAAATCCTCTAAACTTCTCGTTGTTGATTCCTGCATAACGGTATCCTGTTCTTCAGGTTGACTAATTGTAGTATTAATGGGACTATGACAAGAGCCTTCTTCCCAATCTACCTCTTCCTCATCGTTGTCTTTTTCTTCTGACATACTATCACCAATTTTATCATCACATGTCCCAACTCTAGTTTCTCTAACAACACCTTCCTCCGAACTTCTCCTTATTGCTTCGTGCACAAGGGCCTCCCCTTCTATAACTCCTTTTGATACCATAGCCAGTTCAGATTGGCTGTTATTGCCATGTTTCCCAACTCTAGTTTCTCTAACAACACTTTCCTCCAAACTTCTCCTTATTGCTTCTTGTACAAGGGCCTCTTCTTCTAGTACTCCTTTTGACACCTTAGCCAGTTCAGATTGACTACTAGAAATGGTTACATGCACTTCACTAACACCATCCTCCCAGTCCACATCATCATCAGAGCTATTTTCTATCTGTACAATACCATTCTCCTTTTTACCATCTCTTTCCTTTACAATTGCATTGTTCTCTTCAACAATCCCATCCTCCCATATGTCCACAGAGTCATCTGAAACCGCCGGTTCTTTATTGGATGAAACTCCAGCAGCTAAATGCAAAAATATGTCATCAACTGATTCCTTCCCCTCTTCTGGATCTTCCAAAAAAGAAATCTCCATCGCCTCATTTGTAGGTAAAGAAATTTCAGTGGTTAGAACATTTGCTTCTACTGAAGGGCCATCTTTCTGGGCTGGAGAATCTTCTCCTTTATTACTCTCCTGTTCATACTCTTTAATGAAGTCCAAATTTCTTTGTATGTCACGAGTCATATGAATACCCAACCCTCTCAGACGGCTAACCCTAACACGCCCTCTTTCGTCTTTATATGTCTCGATCTCAGAACCAAAATTGCTTTCAAGCTCATTGACGGGAACCTCTGTCGCAGCATTTAATATACTGGGGTCTGAAGGTATGTAATTTTTAACTATGTTACTGTCTGTATTTCCATTACTCCCTACTTGCTTTGCTAGCATCCTGCAATGCCAAAAAGAAAACATTTATGTCAATAATTGACAACAAAACAAAGAAAAGTCAACATGTGATGCTTACTGTTTATCACCGGTGAATGAAGATGAAAAAATAAATTCTCTATTGGTTTCTGAAGCGATTTTTGAGGTTTGCACACCTCCTAAACCCTTGCCAGCAGCACATCTCTGTACTTCGTTGATTTCACGTCTAAAAGCGACGGTTTTGAGATAAGACTGGATTTGTAGCTCTGAAAACTTTGCAGGAGACTGCAAATTAAAAGCATAACTGAATTACTTCAGCAATTTGAACTTTAATAATGAATAATGGTCAATGAGCAAATAGTGTTAAACTTACCTTTTTAATTTTCTGGTATTTCTGTCTGTTTTCAGCCATCATCCGTTCTCTCATCTACACAAGGATTATTAAGAAAGAATAAATTACATCTACATTGTAGATAGATTGACTAAATTTGAATATAATTATAAACATACAAGTTATAATTACCTGGACAAGAAGATCCAATTGCATTGATGGAGGAAGGGAAGCTAAAACTGCAGGATCAATATTTTCACCGGTTAAGGGCTGCAAAAAATTTGAACTAATTTAGTGCAGCTCGTAGACTTAGATATCTTATATTACATATGGCAAAAAATAAATTCATAATAGCTCTAAAAGATTATCCTGTATTTTCATTAAACTCCAGTTTTAACAAATTCTTCATGTGACAGTTCTAATACAAATTAAGCTGTGAATTCTTTTTCTTTCTGAAATAGAGTTGTGAAGTTCTTCAGTTGTATAATTAGCTGTTAACCTAATGTCAATTTCGATCATCACAAAAGCCAATATAACTTACAAGAATCATTTCTTCTTCTTCATCATCTTCCATTTCTTCCTCAGAAGCAGCACTTGTTGATGCTCCACCAGCCACGTCCGTCTCTTCTTCAGCAGCAAGAGATGCAGCTAACCTTTTTTATTTTAATAAATTTATACATAATGAAAATATTATATAAGAAAATCTTAAAAAAACTATTGAGAAAAGATTGCAGTATGTTACCAGTCAAAACTGGTACAAACACTATCATGTCATGTGGGCTGCCTCACAACTAGGTACACTTTTTTGTCTGCCATTAAATTCCTATCTTATAGACTTGATATTTGTTTTTTTTTATCCAAGTTATTTCAGTTGACCTGGAACAATCAATTTTTTCAGGTGAAGGGAAGTATAAACTAGGTATTTGTCAGGTCCATTTGGAGCACACATCAGTACTATACAGGATTGCAGACATTGAGAAAATAACTTACAGTTCGTCCAATTTTTCAAGGTCCGCAGTACTTGCGCTCTCCACCTTCTTACCCTTGACGTCTTCCTTCCTCTGGCTACTCTTCTTCAATTCTGCTGCCAATTCCTCAAGCTTCCTTGCCTTGAGCTGTCTCCGTTTCAAGCCAAACCAATAAGCAACACAACTTACTAAAATTCAATACCTCTCCTCAAAACATGCAGAAACTTACATGTGAAATGAGGAGCTTCTCAGCAGTCTTACGAATCTTCGCACGAGCGGCATCCCGATGGCGCCGCCGTGCAGCTAATGTGCGGCGCTTGAGTGCAGGAGTGGCACCATCAAAAACAAAGACAGGCTTGGTGCGCAAGAACAGGAGCTTGCAGATACGTCTGAAGAACCCGAGCAGGTGAGCATTGCGCACCATCTCCCCCTTCTCATCACGCATAGCTTTCATGAATTGCACCATCCATATGCTCGCATCTGTCTCGTCAAAATTCATCACAGCACACATCAATTAGGTTTTCAGAACATGCAATTCCATCTATGAAACAACAGTGATTTGATCCTCTACTTTGACTGTTCTTCCTATCACTTCTACCTATGCCTCTTAAATCTATCCTGATGAGTTCTCAATCAAATCTGATCATTGAACAAAACAATTAAATTTACGAAGAGAGAAATAGGAGGAGCGGACCGATAGCGAGCCGTTTCCCGGCGAGGGTCTCGACAGAGACGCGGCGGCCGACGGGAGCTAGCAGTTCCCATAGACCATGTACACCCATGGCTAATGCTAGTGCTAGAGCTACCACTAGTGTCCAGTCCTATTTGATCAGGCGCAATATTTTTCCTTTTTCCTTTCCTTTTTCGTTTCTGTTCGATCGCCGGAGATTTCGTCGCCAGTTGCGAAGAGGCGCGGTCTCTTTCTTCCCGCGAGACGCTTTTAACGATTTTATAAACGGGTTGCCAAACGAAGCTGATGCGGGCTCTACGGCCCAGATAATTAACGGGCCGGGTAGAGTAAGGTTCGGATCCTCTCCAGTAGTCCATTTGCGGGTTAACCAATCATTCAGGGCATGTTCGGTGAGTCATCAACAATTCTAAATGCGTACAATAGCTGAAAATTGTGCTTCCTTTCTCTGTTCTTTTCTTTTTTTTCAATAAACTCTAAACGCGTACAACAGTTCAGATTACCGATCTATAAGTAAAGAAACAATTTTCACAATTCCATAATCTCGCTCATCTCAATGAAATTGCTGTACTACAGGAGTGACATTTTTCTCAATTCCATTATTTATTTTGCTGAACATGCTCCAGATATCCCCGGCATATATGTTTCTCCAATTTAGATCAAATTATCAAGATGAAGCTGACTAATGTCTATTCAGCAATAATTGCCACCACAACTAGACTTCAATTATAAGAGTTAGATCCTAAAATAGATTTGCTGACTTTTCATTGAATGATCACAAAGATATGGGATAACCTATGATTATCATGTGAATTTCGTAGTAGCAAAACCTGCAGCAATGTGGTCTGATTTTTGAACTCTCTTGGTCTATTTGCTTTCGGCTAAAGTCGATCGTACATTCCACAATTAAAAAAAAAAACTAAGTTAAACACAAGGTTTCAGTTTCTCTTTATTATTGTTCTAATGCATCAATTATAAAAATGAAGAACTGAATTTACAACAAGTGCTGAATAAATTACATTGTCTTCTTTTTACATTGACCTGAATACTACCCAATAGATTTCGCCTACAAATTCTCTCTGCTCCTTGAGCCTTCTCTTAACATCAAACCCATCTTTGTCTTCTCTTGTTGAAATTTCTAAGTTATAATGCTTCGTAATTCCTAGAAGGTGTGTTCGGCAGGGAAGCACCCGGCGTTCTAAGAACCAAAGGGATTAGAGATTGTACGATGTCAGTCATGAGCGGCCGATAATCTGCTTCCGCTTGAATACAGACAGCAGCAATTGCAGCAACCTGTCAGATTTGAAACAATGAAGCAGTTTAAGAATCAATTCATTGTTTTTGTATTTGCATATATAAACTCTCACGAAAGGAGTTCTTCGTCTTTCAGTGTCATGTATGTTAACAAACCTGAATAAGATCTTTCTTTGAAAATTGGCCCTTGAGTACTGGATCCACCATTTCTTCAACCTTTTCACGGTTCGTGAGGCGCGGAAGTGCCTGTAATTAATGTACCAAAGCAATTTTTAGTACCATGAAACAAATTAATATAGTTTTAAGAAGAAAGGAGGTTCCAATTTTTCATGTTTCAAGTTTCAGTAATTTTGCTAATTTCTCCATGTTGGTATCAGTATTATATGCATGCCTTGCTAAATCTACAATCTTGAATTATGAAAATCACATGATTTATTTTTTTCCTGTAGAAACTTGGGTTTTAGTTTGGGACCACAGACTCAAATTGAACCAGACTGCCAGATAGAAGCACCTGTCAAAATTTTGGGTCCACAGGGTTGCTACTTGTACACAGGAATGTACTAACTTTTTTGTTCAGTCCAATTTTGTACAAACAACTCTCTGTTTTTTTTTCTTTATTGGAGGTTTCCTTGACATAAATTAGTTGGTTACATGTGTATTGTTTTTCTGAGATAAAGTTACATGTGTACTTGGCTAAGCGAATAACTCTATATAAAAAATATGATGTGTAAGAAATTTTGTTCTTTACTGTTTATTTAATTAGTCCTACTGGTTGAGGTTTGCTCTTAGTTAATTCTACTAGTACAGAACAAAACATGTTGTCTGATAAAAATTACCTGTTTAATTAATATTGTGAGTGAGTGTTAGTAATACTGACAGGAATGGATGTGTAAAATATTAGAACTTAATTAAGGAGCTTACCCATGATACAAGGACATGCTCTCCTGGAGGCCTTTTGGTGTCTACCGGTACCCGTCCTGTCAGAAGCTCAAGAAGCACCACTCCGTAGCTATAAACATCAGATTTTGTGGTCAACTTTCCCGTCGAGGCGTACCTGCACCACGGTATTCCTTTTCAGAAAGTGTTGAACTTGATAAGATACAAAAGAAATGTGGAAAATATCATGAATAGAGTGGGAGCTCACTCAGGTGCAAGATATCCGGTGGTGCCAAGAACTCGAGTTAGGACCTGACCATTAACCTTGTCAGACCCAACTTTGGCCATGCCGAAATCTGATACCTTGGCACGAAAATTGCGATCTAACAGCACATTGCTACATTTGAAATCTCTGTGAATTATGGACGGCGAAGAATACTCATGAAGGAACTCGAGTGCACGAGCACAATCTAAGGCTATCCTGAGCCGGGTCCACCAATCAAGGGGCTGGTACGCTTCACAATTTTTGGGAAATTGGTGGAGGTGTTGTTGTAGGTTGCCATTTGGCATGTACTCAAACACAAGTAACCGGTGATGCTGGTCAGCACAGTAGCCGAGCAGTCCTACTAGTTGAGGTGAGTGCAATCGGCTCAAGAGATCGACCTGATCGTCATTAATTAAACAATGTGTTGATTAGGAAAGTCAAAGTATATTTTAGTTATTGCCAGTAATATTGTAACCATGTACTAGAGATCCTAGCTGTGGGCTAATGATCAGAGCACATGGCAATGCTAGAAGAAACATGCAGAGATAATTCTTAATCAAATAGAATGAAAGCAACTTATGCATTTAAACATTCTGAACAAGAACTGTTTGTTAATTATTACTTTCTGAATTACCCGATGTCTTTTCGCAACAATGTAGCATATATATATTCTTTTTCTCAGACCTCAATTTATTGAAGTGAAAAATGCAAGCAAACTTAGGAGCTATGCAAGTACAAGAAAAGAAAAAAATTAAGAAAAATATGTGCCTTTACCTCTATCCTGAATTCTCTCTCCCCCTGCTTCCCATCCCTATGCAACTTCTTGATTGCGGCCACAGTACCGTCATTCAGCGCTCCTCGGAAGACGAGACCAAACCCACCAGTACCAATCACATTGCTCTCGCTAAAACCGTCCGTGGCCAACTCCAGCTCCTTATACGTGAACACCTGTGCACCTTTATTTCTTGCTTGCAGCACTGAGAACCCCAATTTCCCTCCATATATGCAACTCCTAACATCTACATCACAACATCACAAAAAGAAATGTACCAATATACAGTTATACAACAGAAATTATTTCAGAGCCTGAAGTTTGTTGATTTTAATTTAATTTATAATAATTATTACCAGGGCTGTAGATGGCGCTGGAGGCGACATCACTGCTGCATTTCGAGAGCTGTTTATCACCAAAGTTAACTTCTCTGAAGCTGCCATGTACACTTTTCCTGCCTATTTCAATGTCGTTTCTCGGTCTCTCTCGACAGTACACCAAGAGACAAGCGAGGAAGATGAGTAACAGGAGAGCTATGACAGCCGGGGCTATAATGAGCATCGGATTGGAGGCGACGAAGCTGCCTCCTCCGGCGTCGGGAGGGGTGTAGGTATGGTGGAGGGGCAGGGGAGGTGGAGACCAGAAATTAACTGCCATTTGGGTTTCCTGATTGGACTTGTACTAGAGCTACTTGCACAGATGGTTCTATTCTGTTTTCAAGAGCCAACAGAGGTGGCCTATTATATCACTCCCCCTTTTGTATGCAACAAAAATTGTGGGCCCCAGCCCTCATAATTTCTTTTTTTCTTTTTGGTTTTTTGCCTAAATTATTATGGATTAGTTGTGTACAAATATAGTAATGTAGCTGAAATAGAAATTTTAGAGAGAGCTAATTTTTGATACAATGATGCTGAATTATTGATATTTTAAAAAAATATTTATTTTTTTTGTTTATGTCATTCACGGTCTTAAGTTGTATATTTCAAGTATCAAGATTCTCAAAAATAGGTGTTAAAACAAAGTATGACATTTACATTTTACCTGAATCCTTTTCTGTTATTGTCAAAAAAGGAGCAAAAATAAATGGACTGTAATGGTGAGCAGATAAATGTCATTTTAAGACGGACAAAAAAGAGTTATCAATTGTTTATATTTCGTGTTCAGTCCACATAAATCAATGACACATAGATTAGGATACACAACCATTAATTTCTTCTAGAGAAAAACACCTCCAACCTCACCAAATTTTGTTATATTTTTGCGCCAACAACTACAAATCCAATAAGGGTACAACAATATCATGACAGATTTTATACAAGCAGATGAAAACAAGAACATTAGGTGAAATCTGATGGACTTTTGGCATACAAAGATTTCACTGAAAACTTTACACTATACATCCTCTTCAACCTTTCAGTTTTAGACATCAATCTATTTATTATCTTTTTCTTTTTCTTTTTCTTTCTTTTTCTTCTTTTTTTGTAGATATTTAGACATCAATCAATGAAGTCTCCTCCCGGACTTACCTTAAAACTTTGGTGAGACCTGGACAGTACGTTGAGTAACCCAGATCTATTATATCCACCACACATAATATCACACCATGTGGCATATCACTGTCACCGAGCCGTCAAGATAACTAAATTCCAAATACATAGAGCTATATATATATATATATGTATGTATGTATGTATGTATGTCAGGTATGTGCCGCAGCATAAGATGCAAAGTAAGCGCCACAGAAGACAAGCGGTGGTCCCGCGTGGAGAAAGAGAAACGGCCACATGAATCCAAGTCGCTTCACGTGCATGGCGCCCACTTCCTCCGCCAAATCTCGTGACCAAATTCCCCGTCCGGGCTGCTTTCCTTCACCCCAAATAATGCCATCATAATATCCCCCCTCTGTTTCTCTCTTTTCTTTTTAGCTACCAATCCTTTTTGTTTCTTTTGCTTTTCTCATAATAATGTGACTAGGCAGCGGTTCTCCCGTTTATCTGTTGTCCGGCCAGTCCAACCGATTCTATTAATGTTCCTCAAATTGCTTTACCCTTTTCAGGCACCACCTCTGGCTCCCTTTTTAATTTGTTGCCTACTTAAGGCATGCATGTGTGTTTAATTACTTGTGATGACAGATTATTGCAAAGAAATCCAGTTTAGAAGGTCTTGGATGCATATGCCTCTCTTGTTTTACAGCTTATCCATTGTAATACATGTATAGTTGAATTCATGCAATCGATGAGACGCTTTGTTGTCTATGATGAGGACATCTTTTACTTTTCACATCTAAAATTTATCAATTTTCAAATCAGAGACAACTGCACTGACACTTCTTTATATTGGGTTAATTTACAAATAATGTGTTTCCATTAGATTTGTAAGATGAGAAGCTAATCTCATTGTAAAGTAAATCAAATCGGTTCAGATATATCCACGGGCTGGTTTCAATTTTTTTTTCTTTTTTTGAGAAAGAAAAGGTTTCAATTTTATTTTGAATTGGAAAATGTTTAATAAGCTTCGAACATGTTATGATGGCAACACATTGAGTCAATATTCAAGTTTTAAAATTAATTAGTATCGTGTTTACTTAAAATGCTAGGGTAAACTACACCAAAAAATAATAGAAAAATTGAACTTGCCATTTTTAGTCTTTTTAATGGGGCAAACTTATCCACAAGGAGAGAATTTAAGGCCCAGTCTAATTGTGATTAAAATAATCTCAAATGCGTTTTACTAAATGCCAAAATACTTTATGGATTTAGCGCTCTTATTCTTTTTATATGATTAAAATTCTGAACTGCTAAAGTCTTATCCAGCCAGGGAGAGAGTGCTTGGCTTAACAAAGCAACAAAGCGACCTGTTATTCTTGTGTGTGTGAACCACAAGAACAATTTCGGATCTAATACCACAATAATTTAGACTTTGTCGCTCCTGAGCGCTCGCTCTAGCCCATTAGCCCCAGCGGATAGTAGCTGATAGCCAATAGGGCACTCACATGTGAACCAGTAACAACCAAAATACCAACCATGCTAATTCATGGAACAAACCAAGTCAACAATGCTGGGCAGCTTTTATCCCATTACCCAACACTTCAACTCAAAACAAATAAGGCACTAAAATTACTGTTCCCTCATTAATGTGGTGGTACTAAAAAGTTTGGAATGCACAGGGGAACCAGAACCACCTAACCACCTGATCTGTTATGAATACATTCTCTGACTTTTCTGAACCCAATACAGGACAACCATTTGTCTCGCACCATGCACAGTATGTACACGGATGTTTACCAGTAACTCATCCTCTACATGCAAAATTAATATATGTCTGCATCACCCCTAATTATGAAATATTTCTTGATTAAAATCTAGAGTGCAACGATTATAGACATAAGTTCAGAACTGAATATATCCTTTTTTTTTATTTCACCAATTTACTGAGTTTATAATGCCTCAGATGTGTACAAGTTCATCGTCTATAAAAAGGAGAATGAACAGGGAGAATAAACAATATCACTATCGTCACAGAAAGACCACTTGGCATGAGCCAGATGCCAACTTCACCATGGCATCTCTGGTACAAAGCATAAAATGTCCTTCTGATGACATTATTCAGATTACAAATCAAAGTAAATGAGTGCAGCAAACAAAAAGTTGTGCCCACAGAATTTATCGTACTCCTCCCTCCAGCGCCAAGTATTGTGTGCCCCTGCAACCCAACGGGAGAACAAAAATGCCTTGAATTAAATAAAAGAAATATAACTGACATCATTAAATAAATTAAAATAGCTGGCAACCTTAAGATATGATTACACCATATACAGAAAGTTGCATAAAGAAAATGAAATGTGTTGAGGTCCATCCTTGGATTAGTTACAAGTCTGCAATTGGGTCAAGTAATATTCGTTCATGCCAATTTCAGATTTAGGTAGACTAGAACACAGTTTTGCTATCTTCCAGACAATAGGATGCCCCCCACATGGTTATTCTGTTGACATTATATCTTTATCCATCACAAAGAGCTTGGATTCATGCTACAGTTTATTTAAGTTCAGGTTGTTGTCCAGTTAATCTGCCACAGCCTTTCTTTTGCATTAGTAGTCAAAAATCAGTAATTCAACAGACAATATCCAGACCTTAAATTTCGGATATATGTAAACAAGAAGTTCGTACATTTTACACTTCATTTGGTACAAGATTAAGTGACCCGGAAATGAAATAATCAAATAAAACTCACGTGAAAATTTCAGGTTTTAATTTGCACAAATCACTTAGAAGAAGAAAGGGATACCGGGATAAAAGGTTTCACTCGTCATTTGAGTTTTTAGATTTTAAAATACTAATGCAAAAGAGAAGTGGCAACAGAACCCTCCTTTTCTTTTAACTCATAATAATTTCTTTTTTTACAATTAAGTATTGGACTCCAAATTCTTCAATTTTAAAAAATTGGCAACCAAGAAGTACCTAAAATTAGAAATTTGAAATTAAGCATAATACAAGAAACTTTCCTTGACAAGTTAATTTTTTATAATACATGATTTTAAAAGAAATTCAACAAAATTTGTATTGATTTTTTGCCCATTATTTAACCAAACTCAACTGAACCCAGACTAGACTCGAACTTTGAGATCTTAAAGTGCACCGTCAAATTTATCCCCTTTACCGTACCACCCATTTTTGTCATCAAGTACTAGAAGAGTAACAGAACAAAAAGAAAGAAAAGTTTTGTAATTGCATCCTAAATTGAAACATAAGTGAAGCAATAATATTAATACAAGTAATCACTGCGTCCTGACATGAATTACAAGTGGAGCAACCAAATAAACAAAACTAAAAATAGAATAGAGGTTTATATATTTCATTGACCACACTGATTTATTACCAGAAAAGCAGCATTCATACTGTACTAGTACTAGTTAAGCACCAAAAACCTTTGCTTCAACTATGAGTCTATGAGCATGCAGCTTTGACCTTCCAGAGAACTTTTGTCCTAATTTGGATTGCTTTCACTCAACCAAAGGTTTACCAGATCATACCCAACTAAAATTATGGAAAAGCACATTGATCTAAACATAAGCTACAAGAAAAGTGAACTATCCATCATAGAGTATCTAAATACTAATGATATGTTAAAGACCACCATCCCTCCCTCCTTCCACGAGTCATAAGCCTCACTGATTTTATACCCGACTATTTGTTCACTATTATTATATTAAGCCAATATGGCGTTAATTAGCAAATCACCTCTTTTAAATGTTCAACAGTCAATGAGATCTAGCATATTTTGAATAATTTTCACTGTAGTAAGGCGCAAATATTTGGATATGACTGTGTGCCACTCTGTAGAATGTTTGAAAAGATCAGAACAGGAAAGTGTGCTTTTAGAATTATAAGCCCATATCCTTTGGCAATTTTTGTAGGCATTATATTTCGGATAACCAACTCAGGAGATCAATGGATTAATTGCAAGAAAAATCTGATGTCAGACAACAATAAAAGGTCTGCCTTTGCAGATGGAGGGAGTGGTAGCTGACTTCCAAGATGTGCTGGAGCTGTGGCTGACGACAATAAAAGTTTCTATCTGTTCCAGGTATTAAATCTCAATGTGCACATACAGCTTACTGTTAGGGATATAGACACAATTGCAGCTTGATTTGAGTTGATTAAGTGCATAATTAGATTTCACAAGAGGATTTGTTTTACATATTGTCAGAGCTGTTCTTCTGTTGGTTTTGAAGAAAACCGTGTGCATGTATGTGGGGGTGGGTTTCGGGTTTTGAGATTTTTCTTTTTCTTTTTCTTTTTCTTTTTTTTTTCTTTTCTTTTCTTTTTTTTTTTTTGGGGGGGGGGGGGTGGCAGAAGGGGGGTTTACACATACTGGGTTAATATTTTCATGCTTATTTGATGAAGAAATAAGGGGTCTTCCACTTTCACTGAGCTTTTATGTTCTCAT
Source organism: x Bolboschoenoplectus mariqueter (assembly GCA_037678475.1). Classification (NCBI taxonomy): domain Eukaryota; kingdom Viridiplantae; phylum Streptophyta; class Magnoliopsida; order Poales; family Cyperaceae; genus x Bolboschoenoplectus; species x Bolboschoenoplectus mariqueter. Next base: position 4,026,028 of record CM075247.1, read on the forward strand.
CCTATGATTTAATTTTTAAAAGAAATAAGGGTGCTTAGGTTTATTGGTTGTATCGAACATCAAACAGTTCTTTTCTGTTGTAATAGAAACAGCTAGGCAATTATGCTACTACTTTTTTTATTAAAGAAAAAAAAAATTGGCTCAAGAATGGGTCAATATGATACAAGTTGACAAGGTAGAGCACCTTGTATCAAATTGTCAAATTTATATGATACAGTAAGCGGAATAAATAATTCTGAACACCACAGCCCAAACCCCAAGGAATTCACATACTGGAAATTTGCAGAGCTCCCCTTTAACTTTATGTTGGACATTAACAGAACAACCCAAGCTAAGTGAACAAAGTATAATTTTAACAATGATTTAGCTGGAAACATAGTGTAAGGTTTGATGGAGGCAAATAGGATCCCCTTGACATATAACAAAGAAAAGCTGGTTCGGAAGAGAGGGCTTCCCCAATGGACAAACCATTACACTTCCTGTTTCTCTCTATAAACAACTTTAAAGAGGTAAAATAACCACAAATGTGCATAAACAGTAAGCATCAGAAAGATTATGGTGACAGCCTAATTTCTCCCCCAACTTTGCGCCTGAACATTTTGCAGAACTAGTAGAATATGCTCTAAGCTGACTGAATTCAGATCAAGACAACTAAATTATTTTGAGTGTAAAATTGTCCAAGCTATTTAAAACGCCAACATAACGAAGCAACATAGCCTTCATGTTGTTTGCCTTGGGATGGAATATATGCATAAATGAGGGAAACCATGAGGGAAGATGGAAGATCATAGTCTTTGACACAGCACAAATGTAAGGGTGATCATGTGATAACTCCATATCAGCACTCAGTAAACTATAGTTTTATTCCTCTGCAAGTTTTTATTTGCTTGAGAGTTTTCACAATGCAAGGCTATTTTTGGCAATACTATAAAGCATATAGTAGCTCCCAGAGTAAGGACAGTTGACATAACTAGCGTCTAACAACCCGGTAGAAGATATAAAGAACAATTTAGATTTTAGAATCAGTACCAAAGAGTGGACCTCAGGATAATTGACCTAAGAAATGAATATATTAACTTAACTAGACCAAAGCTGGATTTCACCAGACCCCACCAATAAATCAGAAAAAGGTCTTCATCATATTTGGTGGTATCTGGGGCGCCTCTTATGCTGGATAATAAGATTTTTCCTAAAAAGACTAGATTCAGACAGGCAAAATACAATTCAAGAGGCAATTAGTCCTGTATATTTTCAAGGAAATGCAAGCCTACTGGCCAGTTTTGATGAATTAGTAGAAACTAACTGGTTGTTGGCTTAGTCTCCTTCTTCCTCTCTATTCCAACCCATTCACCCTTTTGTGCATCGAAACACTGTTTTCCTCTCAAACCTGATCTAACCAACAGGCAGCATAAATTTCTATCTAGTTGCAACTAAAATTGCCAGTCAGGTACTTACACCTAACACTCACAATAAATATACAGAAAATTAACTTGCGCATGACAGAATCATAATTGAATCCAAACAAATAAGCGCAAATTTAAGAGAGAAATCAAAATCTCACTTCTTGTGACGGCGGCCACGCTTGGGTCCCCATGCCTCAAGCTTAGCAAGGGGACAGCCGCACCGGGAGCGAAATAGGAGCACCGCACGCCCATTAGGCGGGGCCATCTTGCGGAGCTCAGCACGGAGACATTCATAATCAGGATTGTTCCCCCCTTGCCCTCCCTTCCACGGCAGGGCATCGATCTCCTTCCACATGGTGGCAGCCACCGGATCACTGATAGGTTCGTCGGTCTGGAGCTGGACATCAAACTCTAGCGCCTTCTTCAGGCCGCGGCAGCGGGGGTTGCGGCACTTGCGGCGGGGGAGGTGGCGGCAGAGGAGGCAGATTGTGAAGGAGAAAGGGAAGGACATGAGCATGGGGGTGAGGAGGTAATGGAGGGGAATGGAGCGGAGGAAGTGGACGAGAGGGGAGAGGAACGGGGAGAGGGAGCGGGCGATGTGGGAGAGGGACGAGGCGACGAGGAAGGCGGAGGAGAAGAGGAGGAGGAGGAGGATGAGGAGATCGAGAGTGGCGGAGGGGGGGTGCCTACAGGAGGAGGCGGAGAAGGAGATGGAAGGAGGGCAGGGGTAGGGGGAGGGGTTGGATTTGTGGGAATGGATCCGCTTGGAGGAGGAGGAGGAGGAGGAGGCGGAGGAGGGGGAGCGGAGAGGCATGATTGACGAGGGGAAGCAGAGGCGACGGAGCATGACGGGGAGGACGACTGGAGACCCAACCAACCAAGCAGAGAAGCTTCCTTCCACAGCCAGTACTCGCCACTTTCGCCTTTTTTTATTCCTTTTTTTATTCCCTTTTTACCTTTTCAACTGCGTTCTCTGTTACACCCGGCGAGTTACTACTTACTACTGTCCGTCACTGCTCGGGTGCTAATTTTTTATTATCTCATCCGGTTCGGTCCGGCCCACAATGAGGCGGCTTTTATGTGGGCCTCATCATAAACGGGCTTTAGTCCTCAGTACTCTTTAATTAATTGTCTGTTAATGTATTGACCACATATTTACGAGAATTTCAGATAGCTGGATAAAAAAAATCAAAAGATCAAGTTCGATACCGAAAAGACTTGGAACAAACTAAAATATTTGAGTCAGAAAGTAGTTCAAAGCTTTCGGAAAAATCAAGATTTATCATTGATCTTAATAATGGGTTTAAATATTGTTGCAACAAACTTTTATTTTGTCAATCTATATGTATTTCTATCTGATTAATGATTTCCTATTATCCAAATTGTAACAACCAGCTATGCACGAGGAACACAACCAATCCTTCTTCAGTATCTAAGTCTTTCAGGATATAGCAATGGTGCCAAGTACCTTAGTGCATCCCAACTACGTACCTTTCCAAATTTAAACATTCCAACGTGGTTTCAGCTATCAACCTTCCAGAGTTACATAAAGCTTAGACTCAGAGCACCAGAGGGTGTGTGTGTGTGTGTGTGTGTAAACTTCCATGTAAATCTTAGATACAATCAAATTAATTAGCAAGAGATTCAAATGTGTTAATTAATTGAGTTGCTGCTATAATAAAATGAGTGAGACAAGAGATGGGGATGAAAACAGCATACACCTCGACGTCATCCGAGTAACACTGCATGGAAGCAGTCCAGATGGCAGCTTGGACCTGACAATCTAGGAACCTGGTTGGATTGAGAGTGACGAGTCAAGTGGGCATGGAGGCTCTCATGCATGTAATCTGAATGCAGAAGCGCCGGAGAAAGAACTGACTCTCTTTGCACTGTGCCTTGCCATTTTGGAGAAGTTGGCAAGCGGGCTTGGCACGCTCACCTTCATCTGGGCCACTGTCGTCCACCTTGGTGGTTTTGCAATTGCACTATCCAGGCGGGACTTTTGGTTTGTCATCATAATCCTTGTCATTGAGGGTGCTCGCATTTATGGCTGCAGTGGTGAGATCGAGTGGCAACATCAGTCAACGTGGTCATTTTCCGATGGCACTTGAGGTAACTTCGGGCTCTGCGTAGAGTCAGAGCTTCTTCAACCCTGCCTCGGCAGTCCAGGCAGATCAGGGATTTGAAAGCCAGGAGCAGCTGCAAGCCCGGGGTCGATTTGGCATCTCGAGGACATGGAATTCCCGTGAGGTTCCACTGCTATCCTTTTGGGGCATAAAATCCTATAGTGACAATAAGCAGCAGTGAATTTTATGGCTTTCCATTTTGTAAATTTTCTTTTTCCTTTCTTTTGAGAAACCTGGATGGAGAGGGCTAATTTTGTAATTGACATCTATTATTTGCTATCATAAAAACAGCTGCCACACTGGTTACATTCGCTGTGTCGCAGCCTCATGCTTTTCCTTTTGATAACAAGAGAGAATAATATTTCTTAACCTTTCACTTGGTGATCTAGAATTAGAGGTGCAAGTAAGACAGAAATGTTATTGGAGAGGACTGGGTATGGCTGGAAGATTGCTATAGAAAGCTTTATTATGCTTCCTGATTTCAGTCTACTGACATGGTGGGACCCACCACAACAGAAGCTTGACAAAGGCATAAATGTTAGAGAAAATATGATACAGAGAATAGGATTTCAATGAAGGCAAGGTGGTTGCTTATTTTCCTTGTTTGCTTATCTGTACTGTTTTTCCTTAGTTGTGGCTATGTAACAGAGAGAACTATCAAAAACACCACCTTACAGATTGTTAGATGTTTTTGTAGCAAAACAAGTGTAAAGAATTACAAACTGGTACAAGATCAGGTTCAGAACAGTACCAGGTAGGAGGCTAGTGGGGAAATGAGTTTGCCAGAGAGACCAAAGTCTCATTCATTTTTCTCCTTCCTTTTTCAGAATTTTTTTCTTTCGTCCTCTTTTTTTTGTCTTTTTGTCATTCTTTATTATTATTATATTAATAAAGTGGAAAAGAATTAAAATTCCATTTCCACAATAGTCATTGACATGAATATTTCTAATAAACATGATTTCAAAACCCCCCTATGTCCCACTGATAATTAACTTCCTATATTCTTGTCGAACCGAGACTCATTGGTGTTAAACATTTAAAATATCATATATAAAAAGTTAGACGGAAACATGCAAGCAAATTTCTTCTACAATTCCAGATGCATAGTCCAAATATAAACAAAAGAAGAGAGAAAAGAAAAAATAATGAATGTACCACACAAAGACAATTGTAGCAAAATAATCTTAATCCCAATGATATAAACAAAAGTGATCCTGAAGCAAGGCAGCGCTTTCTGCATTCATGTTTTCAAGCAAGTTCACATTTTTACACCTGCAATTGGAGCTTGTGAGCAGCCAGAGCCTCAGATTCAAGTGTTGGCTCCCACAGAAGTGTAGTTTCAGCAAGTAGAGAAGTTACAACATAGGGGTCCATGTTTGAAGCTGGTCTACGATCTTCCAAGTAACCTAGGAAAAGGGGAAGTAAAAAAAGGTTAACAACAAAAAAAAGTAAAAAAAAAATGTAAAGCATCTTGAATTTACAAGCAGACAACACTGCAAATACAAGTCAATGCTGAATGATCACCTTTTCCTTTCTTCTCAGTGTCACGTCCAACACGAACTGAGCAGCCACGATTTGCTACACCCTGCAAGTCAGAAACAAATATGATTTTACTTCATCTGTCAAGTTTTAGGGTTAAAAAAACGAAGGCATATCATTTAGTAAGTTTGCTTCGTACCCAAGAGAAGGTGCTAATGCTCGCAGTCTCGTGCTTCCCTGTCAACCTCCGCTCGTTACCTTCTCCATACGCGCTGATGTGCTCCTGGTGGCGAAGCGAAAGATTTAGGATGGCCTTTTTTATTACCTCATAACCACCATCTTCACGCATGCTCTTGGTGCTGAAATAACAGTAAGACAGTTAATTTATAAATATAGTAAGGTTGGCACATTGAAAATTCAATGGCCCAAAAAAGCAAGTTTAGTTTACACCAAAAGAATAACAGAAAAGGATATTCAAGGAGCACCTGTAATTTGTGTGGCAACCGGCACCATTCCAGTCACCCTAACAATGCAAAGTTGTGAATCAATTTCCAGGGTTCTATACTTAGAATTCAAGTATGATTATGGATTTCTAGCTGGAATTTCTTGTGATAAGTACCTCAATTGGTTTTGGATCCAGAGTGAGCACAACACCAGCTTGCTCTGTGATTCTCTGTAAAAGACCAATAAAAGACAAAAAGTAAGAAAAAAGAACGAACTTAATGCATATGTCAAATAAATCTAACAAATTGAAATAGTTACAATACCTCAAGAAGGTATCTAGAACACCAAATGTGATCTCCTGCTTCAATTCCAACACTTGGTCCAACTTGATACTCCCACTATATTTTTATATAAAAAAAAAAGATTAACCATTTAAAGCTTTATCATTATACTATCCATTAAAAGCAATGAAAAGTTAAGAGTGTTACCTGCCCAGGCATAACCTCTCCATTAGTTCCACTGATGTTAATTCCAGCATATAAGCATGCCTTATAATGAGCATCGGATATGTCACGACCAAAAGACTTGTCTGCCCCTACTGCACAGTAGTAAGGCCCCTAAAAGATTGTGGAGTTAATAAAAGAAAGGGTAAATTTGAACAAAATTTACTAACAATATACCGGGAAAATGCTTATTAATTACCTGGGGACCAGGATAACCACCAACTGGCCAACCAAGAGGCCACTTAACGTCAGTTTGAAGTAAGGTATATTCCTGCTCAATACCATACCTACAAAATATATTGAGAAACCAGCCATCAGTTTAGAAATTATTCACAAGAAGCAATTGCAAATGCTACAATTAAAAGATAATATACTTCAGGGGAAGATGTGAAAAATTACCATGGGACTTCATCAATGACCTTTTGCTTGCTGAATATTTGAGCAGCTCTGTACCTTTTGTTGGTGGGAATGGGCTCACCGGCTGGCGTATAACAATCGCATATTACCTTCAACATATGTGTAAAAGTTACCATCAGAGGTCTTAAACAAAAAATAGACACAAATGAAAAATAGAAAGATGCTGACCAGTATATGATTGCCTCCACGAAAAGGATCCTTAAAAATTGCTTGAGGACTGCAAAAGAAAATAGAAAGTTCATTACAACTATTTTGAAGTGCAACTGCACAAGTATTAGTTTTCTACTTTTCTTAATATTGCCATGATACTGTACCACTTAAGGAGATATATGTAAGAAAAGCAGAGGAAACCATCAACAAAACAAAATTCAAAAAAGAAGAAGAAGAATATCTTGAAGCAGGATATTTCTGAAATAAATCTGCAGTTGTGCATCATACCAGTATGCAACATGAGTGTAGTACATACTTTGAAAAGGACGTTGACATTGTAAATAACTTACTATAAGATAACTTCACTATCTTCTCCAGGGGCTTGTCCAGTGCTGGATCCATCATAGTTCCATTTTGGCAGCTCTGATGGGTGTTCAACAGGCTTGGGAATTGTCTAATGTCACCAATCAAAAGTGTAAGATAACAAATCCACAAAATCTGTTGGAACTTCTATCATTTCAATATATGAAAAAAAAAAGATTAACCACAAAGCATACCCTTGATTTGCTTCGGATATCAATGCCAGTTCCTCCAATCCTATAAATGCCATAAGAATGTTTCAAAATTTGGAAGGGAAGTCTATTCATAACAATGAAATCTAAATAGGAACAGAAGTTAGGTTTTCTACAAATTGCCTTGCATATCTTGCTGTATTTGCACATGGCAACCAACATTTATTGCATTTACAATTAACATCCAATTACAGATTATCTTGCTGATAAAGCCTAAATTCAAAACAGAGGTCAATCAAGGAAAAAATAATATAATCCCCAGAAACCTGCTTGGTCTGGTTTGGTTTCATTTGGTGCCAAAATTTATTATCCATCAGTGTTATTTGAAATACAATGAAGTGCTGGGGGTTGTTCACAAAACAAAAACAAGTGAGAGAGAGAGAGAGAGAGAGAACAAACAAAATTCAGATCTTCCTTACCAAATGTACTCAGCAATAACGCTGTCAGTGTATGGTTTGGTATCCAAATTTAGCAAGTCTTCAAGCCTTGACACCACACCAGAGCTCTCAGTCTTTGCAGCCAACACCTTGAAAGTATTGCCAGCCTTCCTTGGTCTAGGTCCATGCGGAGGTACCAATAGAGAATTCCACAATTTGGTGCTAACCATGCGCCTCGAGTGGCATCCAATTCCCTTTGGGCACTGCAAGGATGGTACCAGTGTCTGAGCCATAATAGGAGGAGCTAGTATACCTCCTTTCTACCTCTCTCTAAATCTGCATCAAGATCTAAACACCTTAAGTATCGTATATTCATGTACAATGTCCAAGGAATGTTTTGCAAATTGCACGCCAATTATTTACCATATTTGCCAATGAGGACCTAAAGTCCTTTCTCCACTTTAAAATTGCCACTAAAGTCTTATGGAATGTAGTTCTGTGTTCAGAAAAGATGACTGCCATAACCATTTCATATATCAGCTAAATTAATTAGTTCACAAGTAGCTTTATAAAATTGAGAACCAACTACCATATTCACCTTTTTTCCATTTAAAAAAGCAGCATTTGCTGCCTGTTTCCATCACTATAGAAACTGCATTACATCACCCCGTAACACATCCATAAGAGCCCCCATATTCACCTTAATTGATTATAGTTGCAAATAACAAACAGGTGCTAAAGTCAAATGAAGTTGAGGAAAAGAAATATCCCTAACATCTTCATGCTCACTAAACAATACTGGTTTATGATTAGTCAATAACTTGAAACCCGGACATCCAAACTTTGATCGTAGATCAAAAATTGGGGTTTAGCAAATAAACGACTCGGTAGTGTAGGTCAGGGATCGTCAGTAAAATGTACTTACACACTAAAAAGGATGAACACAAACCAGAATCATGCAATTGAAACTCAACTAACCAGTGCGAGCAGAGAATAGATCGCCTACAGTATCTCTACAGCGCCTAAGAGAGAGTCAGAAAGAGAGGCCTTGATTCACAAAATAAAGAAGAGCGCAGCAAAGGCTTGATATTTGGGCTTTATATGTGAAAGAAAGATGGGGTAATAAATAAAGGCCGAGTGTGTGTGCGTTGCCTTTTGGTGAGGAGATAGGGTTGGAATTGGGTGGTGGAGGGCATTTGTCCTTTGGACTTGGCGATTTGGCACATCAAAACCTGTATATGGTTCTCTCTCTTCACCTCATCTTACAAAATAAAATTATCCGAAACATGAGTTTATATTTAATAAAATGTGGGAGAGCAGAAAAGCACATTCGGTGGTCCCTTTGGAAGGATTCGGTATACTAATAATTTTCTTCCCTTTCAACGTCTTTGTTTATGTTATGCGCACTCCATGAATTGTCTGCAAAATTTCTCCGGTGGGATTTTGTGAATTTTGGGCGCTAGTTTATTATTATTATTATTATTATTGCTGAACTATTGTTTCCAACAATAAAAAAACTGCTTAGTTAGTACGAAGAACTGCATAAAACTTGCACCCAAAAATTTCAAAACTTTGGCATTGGAGTGAAATTTTGGGCAAATTTTGTGACGACGCATAACAATCCTCCAAAAAGGACAGATACTGATAATGGTTTGCTTGGATGCTGTCCAGGGAAGCGGGAGTCCCTATCTTTGAAGCGGACAGTTATTTCAGAATAAAGTGAACCGAAATTGTATATAATTATCATGATATATATTATAATAGTAATACTGAGATTTACAAGAGGATTTTATTTTATCAGGTATCAACACGAGAAGTAAAGGAGTTATAACGTTCATTCGATTTTTTTTATTCCATAAATAAAATAATTATTTTATAATATTTAAATTCGCACATAAATTTCACTCTCATATTTTAATAAGAGTGCGAATTATGATGGTCGAACGGCATTAAAACGACCCCCTTTTCCGTTGTCATGATGTCCCATTTTTAGCTATTTTATTTATTATTATAGATTTTAGTCAATAATTGGGCAGTTAAAAAAACTCGGACCAAATATATCTTTTTTTTGGGACAATTACACGCTTATTTGTCAAAGTTTTCACCATTTCTTCTTAATCAAAAAAAAATGAAAGAACTTTTCATTTCTCAATCCAAACTAAATGGTAGTCATAGTTCTCCTCCAAACTAATAAAAAGCATTTTATTTTTTATTCTCTTTATTTAGTTCTTAACTAAATCATTTTATTTAGTATTAACGCAGTATTCCTTTCAAAAACTATAACTAGCCTAGAAACTAAGAAATTATATTTTGCAACTAATTTAAATTCATTACCCACATTGAAGGCAAATTGGAGGATTCTGACCCTCATAAAAAACCCCTTTTTCAGAACACACCTAGTGCATCCATATTGCATCCATCCGTTACATCGCACATGGTGTGTTGCAGAACAAATTGCACACCAAATGGCATGGTAACCCTATAATTTCAATGTCGACTCATCCTCCAATATTAATTCAAACTCTTTTGATCCATGCACCTTAAAAATAATTCAATATATTGTCTCCGCGTTGGAGTTCCAGCACCTTTGTTAGTGGAGCTTAATCTTGCTATCTCTGGCACAACAGGACGAGAATACTGGAGCGGATGGCCTCGACAAATTTGGAATTTGACTAGACTGTAGTGAAATTGGTACTCATAAGTAGACTAAAATTTTTAGCTAAATTAATACCCTACTGATACTGAGGTGTGGTACCAATTAAATCTTAGTTTCTAATGAAACTGATGGTGTAACCACTATTCCAAAAAAAAAAAAACTCTAATAGGAAAATAACATGTGACATCTGTTCAATCAAAGCTAAATCTCACCAAGATAAAATATAACAAAATAAAAATATACTAATTACCTCAGAAAAATAATTGCTTCATCTTACATAGTAAAACCTGAGGTGGCTGTTCAGAGCTGGAATATCATTATTTGATGGTTAGTATTGAAGAAAGAGATCCTTGAAAGAAAGAATACTACTGGCAGCGAAGTGCCAGATTTCAACAGCCAGCACCACCTATCAATCTTAGCTCAGAAAGGACTAAATTGTGAAAGCCGAATTCTCCCTTGGCGTTCAAACACGATTTACCAATATGATTTCAGCTATCATTGACAGCGTTTCCAAAATTTTTAATTTCATACTTCATGGCCCAAATAATAGTTACTCTATGTAACCTTCTATATGGACCAGGTACCAAACTTTGGGTGGTTATATAAATCATAGAAAACAAGAAGCTATAGTGCCCAGACCTCTCAAAAGCTATACTTTTAGAAGCTCCTCTATTATTGGCCTAGATCCTCAATTGCTAAATTTTATTCCATAGAATGAGAGAACAGCTTCCCTGTGTCTCAGTGACAACAAAAAGTAAAATGCTTCCCAAATAAACTAGAAAATTATCTGCAGTTATACAGTCTGACAACAGTAAGAAAGCAACAAGAATTCCCATACAGAAAGCCCACAAGATCCTATCTCAAAATTTAAAACCTCACCATACAACAAGACAACAATTCTTATTTAGAAGAATGGTTATAAGAGCGCACTATTTACTCTTACTTGCAAATCTGCTCGACAGCCGCAACTATCTGTGCAGGCTGAACAACAGTCCACTCCTCAAGCGGACCGGCATATGGTGTTGGCACATCCTGTGATGACAAGCACATGATTGGCGCATCCAAGTAGTCCCAGAAATTGTCAATGATTGCTGACCTGAGACTTGCACCGATGCCACCAGTACGCATGCACTCCTCAACAATCAGCACACGGTGTGTCTTCTTCACTGAGTTGCCGATCGTGTACAGGTCAAATGGCTTAAGAGACCTTATGTCGATCACTTCAGGATCATACCCCTTGTTAACTAAGGTTTTGGCAGCTTGCATGACATGGTACCTCATGCGGGAGTATGTCAGGATTGTGACATGCTCACCAGGTCGCACCATCTCAGCCTCCTCAAGGGAAAGCACGTACTCCTCATCAGGAATCCTTTCTTTGAGATTATATAGCAGCACATGTTCGAAAAGGACAACAGGGTTTTCGCTCCTTATGGCTGCCTTCATAAGACCCTTGGCGTTGTACGGAGTTGAGCATGCAACCATTTGTAGACCTGGGATAGACTGGAAGTAGGATTCAAGACGCTGTGAGTGCTCTGCACCGAGCTGACGGCCGACACCACCAGGCCCACGAATGACGACTGGGATCTTGAACTGGCCACCGGAAGTGTAGTGGAGCATCCCACAATTGTTGGAGATTTGATTGTAGGCAAGAAGCAAGAACCCCATGTTCATGCCCTCAATGACGGGGCGGAGGCCTGTCATGGCAGCACCTATGCCCATCCCAGTGAAGGAGTTCTCAGCAATCGGCGTGTCAAGGACACGCAGATCACCATATTTCTCGGCAAGGCCCTTGGTGACCTTGTAAGACCCACCATAGTGGCCCACGTCTTCACCCATGACACAGACAGTCGGGTCACGTTCCATCTCCTCGTCCAGGCCTTCCTGGAGCGCCTCAAAAAGGAGCAGCTCATGCCTGGGGCATGAGCAGGATATGGGGTTAGGTTAATATTTAATCAAGTCACGGGCTTTGTATATACGCCTGCAAATTCATCTTTTGCAAATGTCATCTGAAATACTGGATTATTAGCAGATAATCCATTGCTACATAACACGGGACAAAATGAGTTTAATGTGCACCATCGACTATGTTATAAGCTTAATAGCAAATGTCAATCCAGTATGACAGCAATGGCATTTTCTAGAAACAGCATTCTCAAGAAGTGCACATGCAACAGAACTCTCATAGGATGCAGGACGAAAGAACTATCAAGTTTGGATGAGTGAAAAATTAATACTAAATTGAATACTAATACAAAATAAAATACAACTTCTGTGGGATATGAAAAATTAATGCATAAACAACAAACTAGTAAAATGAATTATCTGCAAATAATGGCCAGACCGTCAAAATGGCAAACTGCAATCATCACTTATAGGTTGCCCATTTCCATTTCCAACACTTTTAGCAACGCTAATTGTTGATGCCAGGTAAGACCACCAATAGCTTAACATGGATCTGGGTTCCTGCTTCTAACTATAGCTATAGGCTGAGTACTCATATTAACATACAAAACCATTTGCCCTTCTCCCCAACTCCAACACTTCAATATATGTTGGTAAAGTACATAATGACTTGTGTGATGTTTGCATTTAGTCCTTTGGCTTGCCTGTTACATCTGTGTTTCTACCAATGGGACTACTTGAGGTATTATGCTCTAACAAGATGGTCCGGTGAAAAGTGGAAACACGGACAAAGGCAAAGGATACCATTTGTTGTTGTTCATCTCTTTAAGTAAATTTCACCAAGACTGATTTTTTCTTATTTACTTAATTCCTCTCATAAAACTGTATTAACATAAACCTTCACTATCTATATTGGCTCCAAACAAACCACAAGTACTGTGTTGATGAAGCACTCAAAGGAAATACCGCAAAGAGTAATTAACTATCTAGTTAGTAAAAGGGAGAATTGTGAAATGACCAATTTAAATAAGTCAAGATGTGCTTAGCTTTGATCTTGATCAATTTGTCTGGACTTTATTGGGTCCTTGTCAAAATTAAGAGTTAATTAGTTAATTACTAGCATGTCGAGTAAGGGAAGCTTTCCCTCGGCTTATTGAGTGATTTCTGTTTTTAGTTGATTTTATTTCAGATGAGCTATATTTCAGGCCGGTATCTGAATAATCGAACATTACTTTAATATTTTGAATTGTTGACAAGAAAATACTCTATTAATCTAGTGAGTACACTTTACAAAAAAGAGTTACAGCAATCACAAATGAAAACTGTGAACCTGAAAAAAGGGATGTTTTATATATATAGATGCAACAAAGGCAACCTAATCAGAAAAGTGAAACTTATATTCACAGAAGAAAAAGGAGATGACAAGGCACAAGAATACAACATGCAGCTTTCTGCAGCAAATCAAATTTTAACGGCTTAAAGGATTATGCAAGAATACAAAATGCAGCTTTCTGCAGCAAATCAAATTTTAACGGCTTTGAGGATTATACCAGAATACAACATGCAGATTTCTGCAGCAAATCAAATTCTAACTGCTTTGTGGATTATGCACATTTTGTATACAGTTATGTTAAATCCAATGCTAAACTAGAGTATAACCATTTTGTGCTGCCCCATGAATCCAAACAAAGAATATTTTATTCAGAAACAATAGAAAGCATAAATAGGAAATTGGAAAAAAAAAATGCATGCATCACCCACCTTTTACCTTCTATTAAATTTTACTTACTATATTAGACCTTTAGGAAAATACTAAAGGAAAAGAAAAGGCCATTTATCAATCTGAATATCAAAGCAAATCTGTTAATTTCTCTTCTAATAAACCGATTTCAACAACTATGCTCAGCTCATACGATCAAAATACCTATAAAATCATAAGAACAATTGTGCAGCTAGTAACAGAAATTGGATGAGCAATTCTGTCAATACTAAATAAACAAAAATTTAGCATATTCGGAGAAGAAAGAGAAATGATCAGTACAAAATTGAGCAAGGTTTTACTTACCCAGGCTTCGAATCTGTTGCGTTTGAAGCAGCAGCCTTCTCCTACACAATAAAACAAGAGCAGTTCTAAGATAAACAATACATCAAAATGAAAGACGAAGCAAAATGCTAAGTGACACAAATCAAATCCACGCCTTCCACTTACCGCGACCGCATGAGGGATCAAATTCGCGCCTCTAGCGCTCAGTCCTCCAGCAACCTTCGCTTCAGATCGCACAACCAGCGCGCCTTCATTTCTCGCGGTAATGGACGAGGCAGCAAGCCTCAAAGATCCGACCCGAACCCGATCGCGCGGTGCCAGACTAGAGGGAGCGGAGAGGAGAGCAGCCATTTGGAGAGACGCCATGCTTTGTCCAAGTTGAAATCCGCCAATTGGGTTTAGCAGAGTCTCGATTTTAACGAGAGAGCTGGACGGAGCTTACGAGGTGGAAACTAGCGTGTGCGAAGGGAGCTGTACTACTAGGAAATAGGAATAGGATCGTCTCTCTCTCCGTTTCGTCGGAATTGGAGAACGCTCGATGGCTACAGATGTAAAGATTACATAATCAAAAACGGAAATTTGTTCCAATTTATTTACGTAAATAAAATTTCTCACTTAATATTAGGGGGAAAAAAGGCTAACATGAAATATGCAACGACAATACTGGTGGATTTCAATTCGGCCCCATAAAGCAACAGAAGGCCGCATTTGCGGGCTTAAGTTTGGAAGTCTGAGATAAAAAAAAAAAAGTATTTTCGATTCAAAAGAATTGCAAACCACAAGCATAAAGCAGCAAGATATTTGATTTTTCACTCCGGATAATCGTTGAGACATGGCATCTCTCATGATGAGAAATAATTCATTTTGACATCAACATCACGAAACTATGTTGAAGTGAGAGGATATATTACTATTAGCTTACTTGCTTTCTATTCTTAAAAAAAGAAAGAAAGAAAAATTCTAGTTTAACGCAACTGATTACCAAAGAATCTCCCTTGTTACGACAGTATCTATACTACCACCTGATAATCCTAGTTTCAACAAATCCTGTCACTTAAGACTTGATGCAATTAAATGTAATGTTATTCTGAGATGTTCCCTTCCATCAGTATTCAGTACAACCATAAATTCTTTGTATTCTACTCTTATCTACTCATCTATGTTAGCATGACAAAAATCAAAGAACCTTGATACTCTCAAAGTTGAACAAATAATCACTGGCTTATGAACCCTGGTGCGTCATAGGTAAGTTGAAGGTCCGTGTTGAGGAATAGATCCACCAACCACCACATTTCAAGTAACTCTCACATTTCACATAATCCCATCTGATAAGGCGGCAGCACCAAGTAAGGCAAAGAAGCATAATAAAGATATGAAGTCTTTAACACCGACTGAAGGCTCTTGGAAGTAAAATTTGTGATTGTCGCACTCACCATCAAATCCTCTGACTATCATTGCCTGCCAGGAAAATAATATTGTCAGAGGATCCAAACACTGCACACACTAGTATTAGTTAGACCCTGCATCTACCCATTGTTGGGTACCTCAAGTCAAAACCAACACTTGTGTCCAAAACAAAATTTGGAGAATTTCAAAAGTAAACATATCAAATGACTCACCTTGGAGATTTGTTCTGAGTGATTAAAAATATTCGCAAATATCCTTCGAATATAGGAAACGAAAACTGCATGAAGCAAACACAGGTGGATTAATTGGTTGTCTCTGAACTTCTACTATAAGTGCCAATTGAAAATGAAATTATCAAGAGCACTCACTATCTAATGTCTCCAAAGATGACAACCGACTCCAATTTATACGTCTTGCCACAATTGCTACAGCTGCATCTCTTAGCTACATTTAAATTGTCAAAAAAATCAAATCATGATCCTTCATCCTTTAAATAATCTAACCAATCTAGGTTTATCAAATTACATAATAGTTTACATCACATCAACACAAACAATGATTTCCATGTTTGCATCTGAGAACCAACATTTTTTAGTTATTTGCAAATAATAGGCAACACTAAATAGAGGTTCGGAGTAAATATTCTCCACATTCTCCTTCCTCTTTTCAACTCATAAAATTGCTTCACAGCTGGCTCATGCAACTGCAAAATTAAAATTTGGCAGTCTGGCTGCTACAAGTTCGATTCAATAATTGTGCAAGAAAAGAAGCCTTATGATGGGTGGGTGTTATTTGCAAATAACCAAGAAAGTATTGGCTCTTAGCTGCAAACAAGAAAAATTGGGCTTGTTATTTGTGATTATAATAAAATGTTGCTTGCAGGATTGTAAAATTCAAGTTGAAAATATGCTCTGGCTTGCAAAAAAACAAAAAAATACTCACCTCATCAAATACTAGACTGATAAATCTCAAGGAAAGAAGAAGAGTTAGTGTTATTTCAGAAACTGGTACACCAACATTCCTCAGAGGAGCCATGAACCACCATAGTGCAAAAGCAAACTGTTCTGGAGGAGTAGTTGTCAAGCATAAACTAGAACTTTGAAATATCTGCAACAAAGGTTTTTAAATAGAGAGAGAGACATATAAGAGAAATTTAATTTGAAGCTTGGTATTGCACCAGTAGAAAGGAACAATATCATTTGATGTAGTTGCTCTTTAGTTAAAGTCTCAATAATTAAATATGAGCAGTATTGATGCTTTATATTATGTCCTGCGCTGAAACTCTATGGGATAGATATACCTATTCTTTTCTAAAATCAAACCAAAATGATCTTCTAGGTCAAAGAACTGTATTGTTGGATAAAGCATCAAGATCCTTCAAAATAACAGCATGTAATGACTAACTGAATCACCTCCAGAAATCTCTTTGAATGAATAAAATACAAAAATGTACCTAGAAAACCACAAGAACATTTCTTTTTGTTCCTTCTTTAACCATCTAATGGAAGTAGGTTGTCTAAATAAATTATAAGAACATACAACAAAATCCTCAAACAAATCGTACTTATCCATATAAAAGAAAAGAGAGAACATACTGTAAAGGTCAAGCATGCAGAAGTAGTGGCTACCGACAAGCCTTTCCTGGTAAACTGCAATGGTCCCAACTTAAAAATGGTGTAGGAGTAACCTCCAATGGAGGGAGGAAGGAGCGGCAATCCTGTAAGAGATGAAGGGGGAGTTCTTGTCTGGACCAGTGGGACCACACTGTCAGACCCTAATCCCAGCATAATAAACAATATCCCTGATAGCAATGCAACCCTTCCCAGTTGATCCTATATCACACCAACGGTTCCAGAGTTAGCCTTGTATTGATTCTGTATTAGTACTGCACACTATTTTGGTACATTCCTTTCTGTCTCATTTATGTTATCCAAACTGTTGAAAACTGAAATAGTGCACAATGAAGCCTCATTTTGTGATTGAATTAAAAAATATATATATCCATGAGAGAGGAATTGATACAATTCAGTGGCTAAAGTTACTTGCCTCTTACTCGTAAACAAAGAAAGTAGGAACTAGTCCTTACATGTTTACTCTAGTCTAATTTTAAATGGAAATAGACCACAATTCTAATAGAAGACCTATAATAAAAGTAAACAAAAGAACAGAAACAAAGAAGAAATGTACATCTCACCTTCCAAACATCCGTTGGAAGAATCCAAACTGATAGTACAGAAAGTAATGCCACCAAAGCAAGGCGCATGTACACATGGGACCTTGCTGGTATGAGGACAAGACCCAAGAGCCATACCTACACAAATGCATACCATCACCATTTCAAACAAAATGCTCTTAATTAGATCGAACACACAGTGCAACATACATAATTAAATCAGAAAATTCTTTACCAATTTGACACGAGGGTCGAGGGAATGGAGAAAGGTGCGAGGTGCGTCAATGAACTGACAGATGGGACCCGACGTGGCTCCAGAGATTAGCCTGAGGATCTTCTCTGGAGAGAAACCGCCGCCGAGAGGGATCCAAGACGTCCATTTGGGCGCTGCTCTGCCATCGCCGGAGGTGCGAGAGGCCGAGCAGCTTATCAGCAAGGCGCTACTTCGTCCAGTTCCCTTGAGAGGTCGGGTCGGTTTGTTAGGGGAAGAAACGGAGAGGAAGGGACAGGGAGGAGAGAGGTGGAGCGGTAGTCGGGAGAAGAGGGGAGGGGCAGAGAGAAAAGGCGAACTGGAGAGGCAGAGTAGGTGGCTAGTCATGGATGGAGAAGGCGGTTTGGAGAGAATCCGAGCCACCTCTGAGTCTACCGAGGAGCTCGCTATTCGTCTCTTTGGGAGAGAAGCCCATGGGCCCACTCTCCAGTCATGTATCTCAGCCCAAACTCTTTCTGTACTTAGGCCACTGATCATTTCTCTTCTTCTTTTTCTCTGCGAACAGTGATGATTTCTTTTTCACTTTTTTCATTAGTTGAATGTTCGCACTAACTATGCATAGACTAAGGATGATGTTGTCAGATCATGTACATTTTATTAGAAGAAACCTGTATAGTTGATAGTTCTCAGTGCCTCACCATGGCGACATTGATATTTTCATAGGTAAGAGAAACATTGCAATCCAAATTAATTTCACATCTATGGACAAATCTCACTAAAAGAAAAGGGAACAAATAATTTAAATCACTTCTATATCTTCATTCTTCACCAATCATAATTACAAATTAATTACAACCAAACAACACACTCTTTAACGACGAAAGAATACAGAGAACAGGGAATAGGAAAGACCGGCATGGCATAAGAATTCGATCCATTGACATTCACCACATTGTACAAAAACACATCACAACATGTAGCCGATTTCATAGCCGGATATTTGGAATAGCTGTGTTTTCTGTAAATCAATGAAATTTAAACCCTTCCAATGAGGGTAGATCCTGTCAGGGATGAAGGTGCAGTTGCGTGGATGGATCCGGCACAGAACAGTTGAGTTCCACTTAAAATGATTGTCAATGTCTCCAGTGCTCTCTGTGATAAT
The DNA here is from genome assembly GCA_037678475.1 of x Bolboschoenoplectus mariqueter. Lineage (NCBI taxonomy): Eukaryota > Viridiplantae > Streptophyta > Magnoliopsida > Poales > Cyperaceae > x Bolboschoenoplectus > x Bolboschoenoplectus mariqueter. The sequence goes on from CM075247.1 coordinate 4,045,054, forward strand.
TAATAAACATATTTCATTAGCTTAACTAATAGTTATAGAACTTAAAAATAATGAATTTGGTCTCTCAAAACAGGGATAATGAGAATAACAAGGAATTCTTACCAGGCTTGCTGGCCTCCAACCTATGCTTATTTCTTTACATGCCAAGCTGCATATAATCATATGAAGATTATTATGTATCAATTGAGCATCCATCAATACCAAGCAAATAAAGAACTTCAGAGAAGCCAATACATGAGATCAAATAATATCAAATCGGCTCGACAAGTTCACGCTTATACGGAGAATACCAATTAGCCGTACCAGTGCAGTGCTACGCTAAAACAGATGTACACATTTTTTTAATTTTTTTTTCCATTGATCAGAGGCTATATACCGAAAGAAAAGGAAACAAAAATCAATGAATTTACCCCATGGCAAGAAGTGTCAGAGCCCAAGTGACGATTGAAGAGGCAGCAGCTGACAAAATGGTCTCCGGTCTCCCTTGATTAACTTCTTGCAATCCTGTCAGTGAAGTCATCACTCCTACTACTCCAGCAACCAGTGAAAATATCACGAAAAATCCCGTTGCGAGGTTACCGATCGGAAAATATATTGGGAATATGCGAGCCGGCGGTGTGACTCCTGACACTGTTTATTGTATAAAATTATAAATTAATACTATCTTTCTAAAACCCGGTGATCAGGATCACGTATTATATATTTCAAGAACTTCAATTTGAATTCAAAGAATTAAAATAGGAGGGTTCAAAATTTCCCTTGGAATCAATAACTTGAAAATACACTTACAAGAAGAAGGTGTCTCGTCCATGCTGTAGTTGATGGCCCAGCCGGCGATCACCGCCATGGCAACGTACATAATTAGATTAACAAATAGAAGAAAAGTAGCGGCGGATTGTGGGCCCTGGGATGCCATTTCAAATTGAGAGGAGGTAGTTGCTTCAATTTAAGCAAAATATTGTTTGGTATGAAGCTTTGGAACAACTCATGTTGCTCTTATACGTTTGAAAAAGGTAAAGAGGGAAACTTCAATGGAAGGGAATTTGGTTTTGTTGTATTGTTCCTTGCTTGCACTAGTTGGGTTTTGTGAATTGCTGCTATTCCTTGCTTCATAATATAATTATTCTTCATTCGAGATGTGAACAATCCAATTCCATAGATCCGTACCTACACCGTGCCCAAATCCGATCCGTTAATGAATAATCCGACAAAGAGGATCAAATTCGGGCTGGATTATCAAATTGGAAAAGCTATCAAAGAAAGGATTCTTTGCCTAGTCACCAATTATTCTTCAGTGCTCCTGTAGTCCTGTGTCTAATCTTCGGCTTGGACATGATTAATTAATGCATAAAAACTATAAAAATATTAGGCCAATCTAATTAAATATGCCTTCCTTATTTCAATGGTAGTAAGTAGTGTCTGCTGGATACAGAGACTTTTTCAAGTTTTAACTATTTGCTATTAATTTGCTAATTTAGAATTGTGTTGCCACTAAATTAATAAAATATGGAGACCAAATTTAGTATATTCATTTAAAAAGTAAACAAAAAAATGAGAATGATGTTTCTTACAGAATATAAACATAAATTTCTTCGTAGAGAAGTTTCAATTCTCATAAACAATGATCTTCGCCAAAATCACAACACAATTTAACATGATATCAAACTTTGACAGCAAAAATTTGCTGAAATTAACAATCGATAATTTTAGAATTGCAAAAACAAGCATTCTTTTGTTATAGAATTTTATCAAGAGACAAATATGCATCTGGATTGACTACAAATACTAAAACATAATTAAAAACAAAATCAGAGAACTAACTTACATACATAATTCAAAACATATTAAAATTAAAACTAAAAAAATAGAAAATTATAAACCTCCACACTAGAAATTTTATTAAGTATATCAACAATTCTACTTTCTTTTTTCAACTATTTTCAAAACCGATATCTAGTTAAAAATCCCACATTTTATTAATCCTCATTTATTGAGTAACACCTTGATTTTGGGTTGGATTTTGTCTTTACTAATTAAATTTCATAATTGAATGATCTGAGGAAAACTAATTTGGTTAATAACGGTTTGTTCATTAGATTTGCATATTGGATTGTATTGAGATTTATTATTTCTAATATATAATGGATCAATTTGCATACCGTATTGGTTCATTAAATTTGTCTTTTCTATTATATTTCAATCAGAAATAAGGCCAAATTGATTAAAAACGTGCATAAATATGTTCAATGTGTTTTAAATGTATTTCAATGCAATTTAAGGTGAAATATAGATCTTAACTTATTAATTTAGCTCCAAAAAAATATAAATAATAAATTGACATATCCGATAGTTTATGTGTGTATTTTGATTATTTCAATCAGATATATGAGGCCAAATTAATTACAAACATGTATAAATATGTTTAAAATTATTTTGAATGGTTTGTAATGCAATTTGAGGTTAAATATAGGCCATAACAGATAAAATTAGCTCCGAAAATACATGTAAATAATAAATAAACATATCCACAATCTTTTGTTTGTCATTAAAAAAATTGTTAGAAAATACACACAAATTAAATTACATGAAATTAATAATGTAATTCCATGTGATTTTTATGCCAAAAATTTGAAACTATGAAATTATATCCAATTTCGTAATACACTATATGTGAAAATTATTTTTTGAAATTAAAGAAATAATTTTATGAAATGACCATGTCAAATATTAAGTCATGAAATTATGTGCAATTTCATGATTTATTACACCTCAAAATTATTTCTTGAAGTTAAAAATAATTTTAATGAGATAATTATGCCAAAAATCCCTTCAAAAAAAATGTGTGCAAAATATATGCACAAAACCCTAATTATATGAAATTAAGAAATAATTTCATATAATTAATCATATCAAATCTAAAATCATAAATTTTATCCATGAAAATTGTCCCAAATATTATAATTGATCATTTAGCTGCAAAAACACATATAAACAATATATAAACATATCCATAAGCTCACAAAATACATATAAATAATAAATGAACATATCCAAAAGCTTATGAGCTAGTTTTGATGATATTTCTTTCTGAAATGTGGTCCAATTTATTAAAAATGTGTGTAAACACGTTCAAAAGGATTTTAAATGCATTTTAATGTAATTTGAGATGAAACATAGATCATAACTGATCAATTTAGCTTGAAAACTCATATAAATAATAAATAAACAAATCTAGCAGCTAATGAGTGAATTTCAATGATATTTTAATAAAAAAATATGATCAGATTGATTAAAAATATGTTTAAATATTTTTAAAAAATATTTTAAAAATATTTTATTGTAATTTAAGATGAAATATAAGTTATAACTAATTAATTTAACTCAAAGGCAAAGTTTTCCACAAGTGGATAAAATTTCTAATGCTTCATTCTAATGTTCTTTGAATGTAATGGATTTTGGTTTTATCTGATATCGCATTATAGATTGTTTTTGTCCAATCCTGATATTCATGAGTTAACCACTTTTCTTCTTTTATTTTTATTGATTTCCCGTATGTGAAAAGTTAAGTTTAGCAATATATATGACACAATTTATATTTGTATGGCTATGCATGCTTTGATCACACCTTGGCAGAGACAAAAACAAGTTCCGTGTGACCGAAATTACTCTCTTGTACCTGTAAATAACAACTTATCTAGCCTTAATACATATTGTACTTTTATCATCTATAAATATTTAATATTTTATTAACCGATAAATCTTAACGAGTCAATCAATATATACGGTGACTGTTCATGGGTGTTATGCATAACTATAGTTCTTATAATATGTATGATGAAGTTTGTAAATAATTTTAAACCAGATGTTATTTAGTAGCATCTGCTAATCTCTTTCCAATTTTATAATTTGCATAAGAAACATAGAATGCAATAAACGAAATCATTCTATTTCAAATAAATTTCACAGTTTCCTTGTATAAACATGATATTTAAATTTACATCATAAATTGAAGAGTTTAGTATTAAGATAGAAAAAATTCTCACATCTCTCAACGTTAAAATTATTGATATGAAAATAGCACTCCCCATTTTAAATAGGTTCCGAGCTCAGAACACCAGCAGCTCTTTGGTTCGGTTCGTTGGATGAATCCAAAGAGATCTGGAACCTCCTAAGATCGGACGGTTCAAATAAAATCTAAAAAAAATCCGTGCGATCGGAAGGGAAGACCATTCGGAAAACTAGGGTTTTGCCTTATTTTTAGTTCCTCCAGTCCCAGCTCCTCAAACAGGGTTTTGTCGCCGCCGCCTTTTTTTGTTCTTTCGCGCTCGAAAGGAACCGAGCGAGAGAGAGAGAGAGAGAGGTGAGAGGAATCTCCGATCGTCGCCATGAGTAAGCTACAGGTGGAAGCGTTGAAGGAGGCCATCTCTGGAATCATGAACGATTCCAGAGAGAAGAAGAGGAACTTCGTGGAGACGATCGAACTTCAGATCGGGTTGAAGAACTACGATCCGCAAAAGGACAAGCGTTTCAGCGGCTCCGTTAAGCTGCCTCATATTCCCCGCCCCAAGATGAAGGTGTGCATGCTTGGTGATGCTCAGCATGTCGAAGAGGTATCCCTTCTTTTTCTTTGGTATGGATAATCGCTTCTGATACTGAACTGGTGGGAGGAGCTTCTTTTCTTCAGCTAAAGTAGGTTATGGCTCAGTTAGTTTGTTTATGCTGAGTACTTTGTCACGCCTAATTAGTCTCTTGTTTATGGCAGTACGATGTGTGATCTAGTTCTTAATCTTGGTTGTTAATCTGATTACCTTTTATAATTAGAATAATAATAACTGTCTTGTGCTCCAACAAAAACTGTGTTAAATTTCATGATTATTACTCATTACTCCTATGCTTTTAGTCCAGGCCTGATACCTACTGGTGGAGATTTGGTTTTAAGAATATATTGGTTTTAATCCAGTAGCAGTACTGTAGCATGTTAGTCAAGAATATTAATTCAATTCTGATGCATACTTCAATGTACGGTGTTTAACTCCAGCGGTAGCTTTTCTAGTTAAGTTAGGCATGTCAGCATACAACAACTTCTTATGCTTGGTGCTTGCTTCTCTAATTATATGTTGACGTGTACTAGTATGAATGCCTTAGTTCATCTATCACTTGCAGACAATGACAGTGCTTGTCTGAGATAGTTGCATAGATTTGCCAAAAAAATACGTGCTTATTGTATCTTTACTAAATATTTGTTCATCGATACGCTGTACAGGCTGAGAAGATGGGGCTGGAATACATGGATGTCGAATCATTGAAAAAGATGAACAAGAACAAGAAGCTAGTGAAGAAGCTCGCAAAGAAGTACCATGCCTTCCTGGCATCTGAGGCCATCATAAAGCAGATACCACGTCTGCTTGGCCCCGGTCTCAACAAGGCCGGCAAGTTCCCAACACTGGTGACACACCAAGAGACGCTTGAGTCGAAGGTGAACGAGATCAAGGCGACAGTGAAGTTCCAGCTAAAGAAGGTGCTCTGCATGGGTGTTGCTGTCGGCAACTGTGCCATGGAGGAGAAACAGATACAGCAAAATGTGCAGATGTCTGTCAATTTCCTGGTATCTCTTCTTAAAAAGAATTGGCAGAATGTTAGGTGCCTGTACCTAAAGAGCACCATGGGCAAGCCTTACAGAGTTTTCTAAGTTGTTTCTTTTTCACCAATGTCATTTACTACTGTTTAGGAAACTTTTTGTTTGCCAGTTTGGAGACCTTTTCTTTTAAGCATTGGCTGTTTAATATCTGTGTTTTATCAGTTGAGCTGTTTGGTACCTTCTATGGAGAAATATTGTTTTGCCACTTTGATGAAAAAAAGTAGTGTTGAAAATTCATATTGTATTTCAGTTCATGTGTTTTACTGGATGAATTTCTTCTTTGGACGGGTTATACGGTACAAGCGTAGACTGTAAAGTTGAACAAAATGGAAAGAGAAGCAATCGAACAATAGACGGAGGCAGACTTTTGAATAATGGAGGGGTTAACTATTAATTTTTTTTTTAAGTTCATAAATATATGGGGGTCAACTTTTTTTTTTTCAAAACAATGGGAGTCAATTTGAAGTACTTGTAACGTTTTTTTCTGAAAATATATAATAACATAACATAAAATCATATAATTATTTAATTTTTGAGAAAGAACGGGAACTAATTGATCCCCTTCTATCAAAGTAGGTGCGTCCGTCTATGATAGTATTTAAAGGTGTTCACTTCATGCTTTTCTTTACTTCTAAGGAACGATGCAAATTCAACACTTCAAAACAAAAACATCAGAATAATTATTTATCATCATTAATTAAAATGATCGTAATAGTAAGTATTCAATGTCAAAATTTACGAATTAAAATCTGTCTTTTATAAGATCAAGGAGTTAAAACAAAATTTAATTTAGAGTGATTTATTGAGTGTGTCGATTTTTTAACTTATAATTTTGTACAATACTGGTATAGATATCATAGAACAAAAATTGATTAGAAACATGAACAAACACACAAAGGCACTATAAATGCATTCAAACTGAATTGTATGCACAATATGCGACATATCAATTCGATTTGACATGAATAATATGAAGAACATGTTAAGAACAAATCTTAAAATTTTCATTTTTATGTACCAATAGGCAAGAAAAACATACCGACACAATCATAATTGGCTCACCCTGGCATGTTGCTACTAAGCAATCACCAAAAATCAACCCCCCCTCCCCCCTCTCTCCCCCCAGCACACACAAAAAACAAAAAAAAAAAGAAGAAGAAGAAGAACGGAGGAAACCACTGTGCAATCAAGAAGGTAGAAAATATGAAATATCAAGAACAGGTTCAAAACAGCTTTTATCACTTCCCAACCCACTGGATTTTCATGACAAGAAAATAGCATGGTTGCCCCCATCATGAGGACCTCCAACTCTCCCCTGCATAGACAGCTCCATTTCCAAGCTCCTCCTCTATTCTGAGTAGCTGATGGAAAACAAAAAAAATTGTATCAGTGGCCCTGAAAAATGAGCTGCCATTCTTGGCAAGACCAAACTGTCTTGTTTTGATACCAGCCAGTTTGGTATCGTCTTGTTTCCATACCAGCTAGTCAGGTACAAAGCAAGTACAGACTAGCACTACAAGGCAGGCAACACATATCATATCTCCCTAAGAGCATACTGAAGTGTTGTGTTAAAGAAGATGAAGGGAGAAAAACTATCAAACCTGATTATACTTAGACATGTGCTCTCCGTGATAAGGGGCGCCAGCTTTGATTTGGCCAGCACCAACTCCAACAGCCAAATCAGATATGAAGGAGTCGTTGGTTTCTCCAGATCGGTGTGAAACCACCACTCCCCAATTTGCATCCTTTGCTTGCTTTACCACTTCTATAGCTTCAGTCACTGTTCCTACCTGATTTATCTGCAACATTTTTTTTTTACATGCATCATTTCATGCTGAGGGAGTTTAAGATGTTATAGATTTCCGATATCTATGAATAAGATCTGGTGCATACTTACAGTTACAATCAAAGGCCATCCACTCTGAATAATGATTAATGATAGTATTTGCACTAGTGAAATGTATCCACAAATACATGCCCAAAACTAACATTTCTGAAGGACATCGTAAAATTCACTAGGTTGTAGAGGGGGCGCTGAAGCAGGAGAGAGTAAATAGACATAGAAAAACTCAAAAGAATGTTCTAGTCAAGTGTATACCTTAAGAAGAAGGGCATTGCAAGTAAATTCATTTACAGCGCGCTCCACCCGTTTAGGGTTTGACATCAGCAAGTCATCTCCTACCACCTATTTAGAAAGATATTACTAATTAGTGACTGCCAAATAGTGGGAATAAACAATAGATTCTATAAGAAAAATAGCGCTGCACCTGGCAGTGCTCAAGGGCTGTGAATACTTTAGTATTCTCCCAGTCATCCTTGTCAAAGGGTTGAGTAATAGAGATTATTGGATAATCTGCTCATATGAATAAAACAATCACATTGGTCAGAACAACATAGGAGCGATGCTTCTGACGGGTAAAGTACCATATTGGCATGTACCTGTGCATAGTTTGGTATACATCTCAATCATCTCTTGTCCTGTTTTTAAGTTCTGCTCAGATTTGCTTGGCGATTTGAAGTCAATATCATATTTCTTCCCTACTCAAAATCAAGGTTAAGAGTAAGCTTAGAGGAACAAAACAAAAATTAAAAGGACAAGAATATGGCTGTAAAGTGAATTGATAACAAACAATATTAATCAAATTAGAAATTAGGATGGAACTTGTATAGAACTTCAAAATACATACCAACACAAAAGTCTGTTGCAGCAATGCTTAACGCCAGCTTGATTCTTCCATTATAGCCCGCTCTGTCTATTGCTCCTATAACTAAATCTAGGCCCTCTGATACGCTGGGGAAATAAAACAGGCTCATAATGTAGAAATTTCCAAATTACAACATTTTTGCTTAAATATTTGGAAGGAACTTGCCTTGAAATATTAGGAGCAAAGCCACCATCGTCGCCTACATTGCATCCAGCAGGTCCGTGTTCCTCTGAAATAACAGCCTATTAAAGTACACCGAGCATTAGTGGCAAATCAAAAGAAACGATAATATTAAGAGTAAAGGTGGGTATTCAATCAACCTACCTTTAGCAACTAAGAAAAAGAACAATCAACATAATGCAAAAGTTAATGCTCTGCCATTCTTGAACAAATAAGCATAGATTCTTTTTTTTTTTTTTTGAAATAAGCATAGATTTAATGAAGCATTTCACAACATAAGCTGCATGTGGGTGTACCTTTTGTTCTTTCAAATATTCTAAAGTATGCTAACACAAAAACCCTACAACCAATAAGTAGGAGTGAATATTATAAAAATAACAGAAGCAACTATCACATACACAGACTGACAAACCTTGAGATGGTGATATGTCTCAACTCCCATTTGCATAGCTTCCTCAAAATTGCTTGCTCCAAGTGGCATTATTAGAATTTCCTACCAACACTAAAATATCTCATAAAAAGATATAACAGCAGATCACTGTATGACATGTGACTAAATTCCTTTAGCTATCCACAATAAAGGATGAGTGCACTACCACAAACAACTGTTATAAAAGCTAATTGAAAGAAGGTAGGATGTTCCCACACCAAGGACTAGGATCTTGCTTTTTTTTGCGGAAAACATCAGTTCAAGGAATAAATAATACCAGTATCAGTTCTCTAACAATTCCTGATTAAGTAATTAGTTTGGTATACCTCAGTTTACCTAAGACCCAGCAATGGACTCAAAAAATATATTTTTTTCCTCTTTGGGGAACAAGCAAACATACACTTCTAGTTGAATAAAAGAATATAATCCCAGAAAAAGGCAACTTGGTTGCAGCATACCTGCACTGCCAGATTGTTGGCAGCATGCTTTCCCCCACTAATGACAGTAATTGCAGGAACTGGAATTAGTGTACTGCTTTTACCAGAAAGATCTGCTATGTGCTTATACAAAGAAACCTACAAAGCAGGAGAAAGAAAGTTGAACTAAAGGTAGTGTTCTAGCAGCGATAACAGTTACTCCACATTAGAAATCAAAGACAAACCTCTTTTTCAGCAGCACCGGCCTTACAGGCTGCAATTGACACTGCTAACATCGCATTTGCTCCAAGCACCGACTGTCAGGTTTTATTTCAGTGTCAACATCCTCAAAATAAGTTGCTCACATTTTTAATTTGTCCTGTTTCAACTGTTTTATAAATGCGGAATTATGAGGACATCAACTACCATCAAGGAAGTAACTAAGTCAAAAAAACCTACTAAACCCCATAACTGGAGAGGTAGAATTGAGAAACTGTGAGACTTGTCAACCTCAATTCATTGCTGAAATAATGAGATAGAATGCATATCTGGAGTGAGATAATAACAAAAGAAAAGAATGAGCAAGAGATAAGGTTGCATTGGTTGCCTTGTTATCAGTCTTATCAAGGTCAATCATGGCCTGGTCAATCTGAGACTGTTGTTGTGGGTCCATGCCAATGAGTGCTTCTGAGATTTTGTCATTGATAATAGCAACAGCCTTGGAGACGCCATTTCCAAAGTACTTGGCATTGTTGCGGTCACGCAATTCAAGAGCCTCATGGACTGCCAGGGGAGCAGCTGGAGAAACATCAGCAGAGGGAACAGAAGCGCGGTAGGAGCCCTTATTGGTGAAGAGATCGACCTCAACAGTTGGGACCCCTCGACTGTCCAGAATCTGCCGTGCCTTGATCTTCGTTATCACCGGCGAAGCTGCTCTTTTCATGTGATTAGCCTGCAGATAATGCAATTAAACAAATTAACCTTGTGCAGATATAACAATAATGTTCGTTTGGTTGTAATTAGAAGAGGAGAGTAGGAGGATTACTATGAAAAGAACAGGGTCAGGGGCTTTTGCACGGACGGCAGCATTGACGGCATCCTCAATCTTACGGGATACCAGGTACTTGTCCAGGTACTCCTGCACTGACATTTCACCTTCCTTGATTTTTCTTCTTTTATTTCTAACTAATTACAGGCGTCCGTAGTTGCTGTCATATAAAACAATAAGAGCAGATACATAAGTATGAGCATGTTTACGTGTGTTTCTGACACAGCAACCAAAATAAACTGTCTTTTTCTTGTGAACCGAGTGACGCCAACAACAGGACACCTATTTTTGTTTTAAAGAAACAGAACATTATGCTTGTATGCTAGATTCCATCACCTTATAATTCAATTAGAATCGAAAGGCATTTTGCCATTTATCAAACAACAGGCAACTTAGCATTGTGCTGTACCAACTAATAGAAAAACAGACCATTGGAGCAAAACTGAATTTTAAATAGAAACCTCACATTTCTTCAAGACTAAACTTGAAAAGTTTTAGACTTCAAACTTAATACATTTTAATATGCTTCTATACTTAATCACTTACAAGCAATCAACCATTAAAATTTCAAAGTTAACAGTTTTATTTATAACAGCAAGTCAGCAACTGAAGTAATAAATGTTGTTTCTTCCATCATTAAAAAAAAATTAATAAGCAGAAAAAATGATAAACAATCGAAATATACACGGAACTCTTCCAAACCAGGCAGCAAGATAAAGAGTCATATAATTTTTCCAATTGGTTTAATCAGTAAACAAGCATGACAAAATGACAAACAAATTACTTAGTTGAATGCACGCATAATGAATCCTCAATTAGATCCCACAAAAGGGAAATTGAAATGTAACAAGCAAACCATGAGGATTTCACCTATATTTCCAGTGTAAAAGATCCAATACTCTCCAGAAGAGCAAACATCTCTAAAGTATAAGGCTATAAAAAATTCCACCATGATACTTAAAAGCACAGAGTTTTTACCAGCTGGTATGTAATGGAGAAGACCTCAAATGAGCTACGAGGTAGAGGCGGTTTAGAGCCTACGATGACGGATCTGTGGAGGCGGAGGCGTAGAGGCGCAGTGCGACAGCGGAGGCGGAGGCGTAAAAGCGCTTAACGGTGGTGAAGCCTTCGAGGCGGAGGTGGGCAGTGGGATCGCTGGAAATGAGAGAGAGAGAGAGAGAGAGAGAGAGAGAGAGAGAGTTTACGCTCAATTTCCTATCAACGGTTGCGATTGTTTTGAATAAATGAATGGCCACGATATACTTGAGGGAATGACCTGTTGGGCTAATAGGCCGCATGGAAATGGAAAACAAAATAAATAGCGCTACTGGGCCTTTGCTTTGCCCCAAACAGTTCTTCTTTTTGCAACAATTCTCGCTCTAAAAGCCTCACTGCCTCAGTCGACAAATATGATGTGTATCGATCTCTTCAATTCCCGGGCCTGGTCTCTGCTTCGCCCCTTCCCTTTCCTCTTCCAGTGCATATAAACGGCGAGAAATTGGAGAGGTCGAGAGAGACGGTCGTGATCTCGGAGACTCCGACACGTTCTCTCCTCTCTCTCGACCCCCAACCCCTCCTCGCCGCCGCGCGGCGCTCACTTCCGGTCGAGATCGTCTCCGGCCTCGAATGTTTCTTAGATCCAGTTTGCCATTGTTCTGATTTCCTCCCTCCATTACCCGCTGCCTCCTCCTGCCTCGCTCCATCGGACCCTTCCGCATTTCAGGTAGAGTCAATTTGAATCACCATCACCTAGTTGTAAATTAGAATTGCAAACTATTTTCCTTAAAGTTCGTTGTAGTGCTTTAATTTAAGGTTATTATATTTGCAGAAATAAGACAAGTATCGCAAATGCAGTAGTACAAGCACTGATTTGCAGCTTTTCTGAAAGCATCTGACAGAAAAAATTGAAAAGGAAAAAAATAGCTCTTTTACGGGGTTGAACACAAAAGTTATAAGGCTTCGTACAGTATTGTCTAATGTTGCTTGCCATGGCAAATTCAGCTCCTGGCCTTTTCCATCCTTTCTTAATTTGATTTTTTTATCTCCCCTTTTATTGTATATTTCTCTCTCTTTATTATGTTTTCTAGGACGTTACAAGGAGATAAAGCACTGAGTAAGAGGCATTCACTTTACTATGGCACGAGTAAGGGACAGAACTGAAGACTTTAAAGAAGCTTCCCGTGTTGCAGCTCTTTCCCATGGTTATTCCGAGGTTTGCTTTTTAAAAATTTTATTTTAGTCTATTCCAGTTGCCCAAATTCATTCTTATTTTCCTATGAACTTCTAAACTTTTACTTATTTGACTCTGGAAAACAGGCCCAATTGGCAGCATTAATGACTTCTTTCATCATGCACAAGTCATTGCCAAAGTCGTCATTTACAAAATCTGCAATCAAAACGGTAACCCCCCTCCCAAAAAGAATGAGAAAAGAAAATAAAAAAGGGACAAAGAAGTCCATATTTTGGCTGAAGAGGTTGCATATGTCTTGAAAGTTACAATAATTATGATTAAAAAATTTCTCTTTGTTTGGTGAATTGAAGTCGAGTCTGTCCATGTGTTTCAGCTTGAAAGTATCAAGGAGCTAGAAAGCTTCATCGTTAAGCATAAGAAAGATTACAAGGACTTGCATCGAACTACAGAGCAGGAAAGAGACAACATTGAGCACGAGGTAATTCAGCTTGAAATGTACTTCCTTGGTTTATTTTTGTCAGCATAAACCTTTAGAAAGTTTATCTTCAGACAATTTTGGGACACAGACATTACATGCTTGATTCATTGCTGAATGATCTCTCTGTAATGTATCACTTTTTTTTCCCAGGTTGGCATTTTTGTCAAGACATGCAAGGAACAAATAGATATCTTGCAGAATAGAATACATGAAGAAGAGGAGAATAGGAATACAAAAACATGGCTTCGCTTGAGTAATTCTTCTCATGTTGATCTGGTTGCTCACAAGCATGGCGTGGTATTGCACTCAATCTAAAAAATATTTTGTTTTTTCAAATCTTTGGTGGAATTTTCTTCAATCACTCACTCAACTAAGGAGATAGAACAGTAAGTATTTTCTGTGCACAACTGTCCTTGAAATCTGCATTGCATAATGTAGTTGCTCTTGCTATTTGTTGTTGCAGGTTTTAATTCTGAGCGAGCGGCTGAACTCAGTTACATCCCAATTTGATAGGCTTAGGTCAGAGCGCTTTCAAGATGCGATCAACAGAGCAACGCCTAGGAGAAAAGTTCAAAGGAAAATGGAGGTGAAACCTGTGGAATTGTCTAGAGATGAATTGGCAGAAATTGCAGAGGCCGAAACATCTACTAGGACAACTGTCAGAGTTCAGGAGCAACTCTTGGATGATGAGACCCGCACTCTTCAGGTACCTTTTTTTTCTTCTATTATTTCTATATTCTATTGATGAAATGAAATGATGTAGGTTCTTCTTGCTTATGGAATAATATTTATCTGATTCGTAATTGATTTAATTATGTTTTACCCACATATCAGATAGAGTTGTCAAGCATGCTGGATGCTGTTGAGGAGACAGAGAGAAAGATGATGGAGATGTCAGCGCTGAACCATCTGATTTCGACACATGTCCAACAACAGGCACAACAGATTGAACAGCTATATCTTCAGGTTTGTGACCCCACCACTGAGATCTTGGTCATACTCTCTTTTGAGTTAGGTTGCTTACTAAGTGCAACTGCAACCACACAAGAGTTCGTGGTATTACACTTTCTGAAGATCGAGCTTTTAAACCATATACCCAAACAACAACCACTATTTGGAAGGTTTTATCTATTGCAATATTTTGCAAATGTAACACCAGTTCCTCAGTTGTTATCTGTGAAATTTTACAACTTACGTGCCTATTGAAGAAGTCTTAAAGTTGATTCTTTCTTATATGTATTTCAATTGGTGTGATAAATTGAAGAAGTCTTAAAGTTGATTCTTTCTTATATGTATTTCAATTGGTGTGATAAATTTACAATTCTGGTATTTGGTATTATGAGCTATTGCTGAAGTTCAAATTTATTGGTTATTTAGGCAGTGGAAGCGACAAATAATGTGGACAAGGGTAACAGGGAGCTGTCACAGGCAATCCAACGGAATAGCAGCAGTAGAACTTTTCTTGTGCTTTTCTTCATTGTTCTTACTTTCTCTGTTCTCTTTCTTGACTGGTACAGTTAACCACCAATCTTTCTCTCTCAGAGTACGGTAGAGGATAGCCTGAGAATTATAAATTCTTTGTATTTATAAATATATTTCTTGGCCTCTCTGGTTTTTTTTTTCTTTTTCCCCTTTTGTATTGAGGTCTGAAATTTTTATTTTTGCATCTACATGTGTCTGCTTGTTTGACTGTTTCGAATGCTTCTTAATTATTAATTAGCATTGTTGATTTGTTTTAGATATAGGAAACCTCTCAGGACTCGTGATTGTTTTAGATAAATGAGCCTACGAGTGAGGCAGCCCTTCTTTCTTTTTCTATTTTTTTGACATTTATTTTCTTAATTTATTTTCTAACCTTAATACATCTAAAGCGCATTCATTCTATCTGGCATAAATCATAAGAAGATCGGATCTGTTGTCTGTAGAGGATGAAACCCGATTTTTTTTTATTTAAGAAAAGTAATATTCAAAATTAAATAAATAAGAAAATCAGATGAAGCATTATAAATATGGGAGGTATGGATTTCGAAAATCCATCTCAAAATGTACATATTATTGTTTTAGCATTTTTTTATAAAATGTTATTTTTTTTATTGAAAGACGGATTTTGAAAATCCGTTCCTCAAGTCAAGGGACGGATTTTGAAAATCTATCCCTTAATAAAATATTAATTTTTATAGAAAAATACTGTTATATTCTTAAAAGTTGGATTTCAAAAAATCAGCCCTTTCTTCTCTCATTTTAAAGAATAGACCAATTCATTCCAATCATATTTTTTCTTTTTTTTTTTGAGAAAAAATTCAAAATTGTATAGATTATATTTCAGTTATATAAAATTTGAAAAAAAATCAATACAAATTAAAATATATGATCCAACATAGAATTAAAAAAATAAATTCAGTAATTTTTTTAATTCTATGTTGGATCACATATTTTAATCCGTTTTGATTTTTTTCAAACTTCATGTAAGTAAAATATAATTTGTACAATTTAAATTTTTTTCTCAACAAAAAAATAAAAATATGATTTGGGTGAATGGCTCTGTTCTTTAAAATAAAAAAAGAAAGGGTTGATTTTTCGAAATCCGGCTTTTAAATATAATATAACATTGTTTTAGCATTTTTTATAAAAAAGAAAGGGTTGATTTTGAATATAATATTATTTTTTTATTGAGGGAAAGATTTGAAAATCCGTTCCTTAATAAAATATTATTTTTTATAAAAAATGTTAAAACAGTGTTCCGTACATTTACAAAATCCAGTCTTTCTATATTTATTATTCTTCATCTTATTTTTTTATTTCTTTAATTTTCAATGTTATGTTTCTTAAATAAAAAACTCCCGTGGAAGAGTGATGGAGGATTCCTCTCCTCTCCAATTTATACTTAGGAAAATCAGGACCGTTCGTCAGAGTCAAATGACATCCTTCTGCTTGTCAGGGTTTTTCTGTTGCACGTGCTTCCTGAAAGGGTCTGCGTGCTGTATTATATCCGTCGCTACTGCTATTTTGGCCCCGCGCAACAAAACTGGAGAAACTATTGCGACTTGCGAAATGCACTTCGCGCTCTCGCTATGATAGCATTGCCTGCCGCTCACCGCCTCTCTCTGTCCCGAATCCTTTCTTCCTATAAGTCGGGCAAACTCTCCATCTCCGCCGCACTCAGCCACCTCAACGTGGGACCCGCCCCCGCTCAGCCTACTGAGTCTCTCCTTTATTCTTGTCTTCTCCAGGCGCTCCCTGCCCCGTCATCTCATCCCTCCTTGGGCCTCCTCATTCATTGCCACGTCATCAAGTCCGGTCTCCTCTCTTGGCCCCTAGTTGTGAACAGTCTCCTCGCGTTTTATCTTAGATTATATCGTCTCCGACCAATCATCGTGCGGCAATTGTTTGATGAATTGCGTCCTCTTTGCGATGTTGTGTCCTCAACTTCCATGCTGTCTAGTTACCTGCACGCGTCCCAGCCTGAAGAGGGACTCAAGCTGTTTGCTGTTATGCCTAGGTTTGGAATAGAGCCCAATGCATTCACACTCTCAGCTGCAGCCAAGGCGTGCTCTGCCTTGGCTGACTCAAGACTTGGTGGGTCTGTACATGCAGTGGTTTTAAAATGCGGACTATCTAGAAACTTTGTGGTGTCAAGTGCGCTTATAGATATGTACGGAAAATGTGCACTAGTCAACAACGGACGGAAGGTGTTTGACGAAATGCCTGAAAGAGACTCAATTTGTTGGACATCTGTTATCTCTGCTTTAACAAGAAATGATAAGTATGAAGATGCCTTGGACCATTTCTGTCTTATGCTGAAGGGTAGACCTAAGTTAGCACTTGATGGACACACTTTTGGGAGTGTGATGACCTCTTTAGGTAACTTGGGTAGGCTCAAACAAGGCAGAGAGTTCCATGCAATGGCCATAACAAGTGGTTTTTGTTGCGGCAATATAATAGTGGAGAGTAGCATAGTTGACATGTATGCCAAGTGTGGAGCCATCGATGATTCTAGAAAGACTTTTGATAGAATGGCTGTGAAAAATGCAGTTTCCTGGTGTGCCTTACTTGCGGGATACTGCCATCTAGGGTTTTATAGGACCGTCTTAAGTTTGTTCAGAGGTATGGGTGATGGTGTAGTTGATGTATATATCCTAGGCACGGTAGTTCGTGCGTGTTCTGGATTAGCTGCTGCAAAGCCCGGAAAGGAGGTGCATTCTAGGGTTTTCAGGACCACATGTGGGTTACACCATGTAGCAGTCGAATCGGCACTAGTTGATCTATATTCAAAATGTGGGCTCATTGAGTATGCTTATAGGGTGTTTGTTAGAATGTCCATGAGAAATACAATAACATGGAATTCCATGATTTGTGGCTTTGCACAAAATGGAATGGGAGGTGAGGCTATCAAGCTGTTTAAGACAATGTCCAAAGAAGGGAATGCACCAGATTATATTACTTTTATCGGTGTCCTTTTTGCATGTAGCCACACAGGGATGGTCAAGCAAGGGAAGAAGCTTTTCAAGCTTATGGAAAAGAAGTATGGAATTTTGCCACGTGTAGAACATTATAGTTGCATGGTTGACTTATTGGGTCGGGTTGGGCTACTCAAAGAGGCTGAGGACTTGATTAATGGGTCAGGTTTCTGGGATAATGTTTCCCTTTGGGTTTCTCTTTTGGGAGCATGTGTGACCCACTTGGACCCTGATATTGGTGAGCGGGTTGCAACAAAAATTATGGCTTTAGACCCAGATTGCCACCTTAGTTATGTCTTATTGGGTAATATCTATAAGAGGGTTGGCAGGTGGAAAGAAGCTATGGAGATTAGAAAGGTGATGAGAGATAGGAGTGTTACAAAAACAGCTGGAACAAGTTCAGTTGGAGCAGAACAGCCCAAAATATCTTTCATTTCATATAAAGTTGAACAAGAAGGTTTTGGAATTTCAAGTACTGAAAAGGGTCCTTCAGATTGTGTTGCTTTTTGCTAGCTTATTTTAAATCTTGCAATGACAGGTTGAAGCAAGAAACCTAACATTGCAGTAATATGAACTTCATATCTGAACATGATGAACATTTGTTTCTGTGATATTTGAAAGAATGATCATGTCATAGGCTTCTCTGATGTTGCCCATTTCTACCTTTGGGTGCTTACAAATGATTCTAATTGTAAGTATTGTACTAATACTTTGAATTGTGTTGATATTATCTATACATCTGTTTCTCAATCGTAAATAATCGCTGAGCCTTTTAGCTTCTGTTCATCCTAGTTAATTCTTGCTGTTACTGAACTTAACAATATAGTAAACAATTCTGGAATTAATAAACTTTGGAATTTCTAAGCGGTAAGAAAACTTCCGAATTAATAAAATTTTGAAGTACTATTTGCTAGTCGTTAGACATTGAATTACACCTCTTTCAGAGCAAGGAGCTTAAGGAAATGGCAGAGGATGCTCTGAAGATAAGCCAGGAGACAGCAGAGGTGGGCATGATAGCACATGCGTTGACTTGTTGGAAAAGGTCCTCAAATTCCTTGGCCACAGTGTAGAGATTGGCAAAGCAATCCTGCCACGTAATTATTACTACATTTTGGCAGAAATACCCTTTAGTTGGCAACCACCTCCAGTCTTCTTGTAAGTTTTGCTACTGTTTGCCTTACGTTGTTTGATATAATTATGGCTTAAAATTTACTCTTTTTTAGAAGCTTTTAAGAGCTTTTATTCAAGTTTTTATTGAAGGATCTTTTCTTTTCAATAGCCTCAATTAATCTTAAGCTGCTGGTACTTCCATTTTGTTTTTCA
Source organism: x Bolboschoenoplectus mariqueter (assembly GCA_037678475.1). Classification (NCBI taxonomy): domain Eukaryota; kingdom Viridiplantae; phylum Streptophyta; class Magnoliopsida; order Poales; family Cyperaceae; genus x Bolboschoenoplectus; species x Bolboschoenoplectus mariqueter. The sequence goes on from CM075247.1 coordinate 4,063,920, forward strand.
GAACTAGACCAATTGAAATGAACTTAAAAAATTTCAAGCTATCTTCTGTATAATTTCACTTTTTAATGAAATTAGGATGGGATAACATTATTTCAATAAGAAATATTTGAGACTAGGGGAGTCAAGTACTTGAGCTTACTGCAAAATTGAATTTACCATTTCCTGTTTGACCTCTCCAGGAATGTTGAAGGATTTTCTTACCAAAAGGGACAACTAGTTTTCTTTCACCAAGTTGTTCACGTAAAAATCAGGAAAAAATAACCGCTCCAATATGGCATAATGAAACCCTTGGAACACATCTTATTTCTTAGTTTAAAGCATTAACAAGATGGCAGTAGGAAATCAGACATCTTTTCAGAGTGAGATGGTGTCCTGCTATCTTGAGAGGAGGCAACATGAAGCCCTGGTCCTGGAAGCATTTATAGTTTTACTTCCTCTTCTTTCTTTTTATGTGTGGGTGTTTGGGGGAGGGGTGTTCATGCACAATTTGTTATTGCTTAAGACACCTTCTGATATGCTTTATGACTATGCAGCAGTGTGTATATTTTTTCTAAGAATGATAATGCTATGGTCAAATTCAAATTAAAGAAGGGGTAGTAGTACCTTTTTAAAAAAAATCTGATGAAGTTGTATACCAGTCAGTGGATACTTCAATTTAGTATCATCATTTTTTTTATGATTTCATTTTTGTTCAGATGTGCAGAAAGGTTGTTTCTGTCTCAAATTTTGGGATAAGCTGCCGCATTACATTAGATAGCTGCCTGTACTTGTACTAAATTCGTAGGTAGTGTTTATCGACTGCCAAAGTTTATGTGCTGGTACTGGTGTTGTGCTTAATGATTGCATAAATATTGCGCCAGTGTGGAGTATTGTATTTATTGTGTTTTGTTTTTTTTATAAAGTAAAAGTGTTATTAAGAAGAAATCTGTTGGTTAGAGTTTTTAACGTTCAAACAGATGTCTTATTGTGCAAGTTATGCAACTTAATGTTCGATTTTGTTTTATTCTTTTTGGAAGAAAGTAGAGCATAGTGCAACGGTTTTATTGAAATGAAATAGCTTGTTTTTCACATCAAATACAAGCAATCTGTATCCACAGCCATAAAATAACAAAAGCATGCTCAATGTATCATACACATACCATTTTTAATAAAAAAACTACTCCTAAAATGTATCATACTCGTGCCATCACATGTATCGCCAGGAACCTTCCCTGTAATGCCTTCCACATCATAGAGACAATCCGATATATGAGTTGTAATCAAATTCTAATCCATCCGTCCAAAAATTAATTCATGAAAAAAAAATAAAATATGCGCAAAAATTAATTTAAAATAGAAATAAAAGAAAGATATGATTGTAGCTCGTTATCAATTGCAGACAATCAATCTGGTTTACTGAAATAAATAAAAAAAAGGAAAACCTGATTTTAAATTTTTAGCTCAACTTAGCCTGAATTCGTTTTATTTTTCAGTTAAGCCGCTCACAAGCCTTAGTTCTTCCCAAAGGCCCAAATGGAAGTTCTCCGCAAAGAAGAAAAAAAAAAAGAAAAAGTCGGTCCAAAGTTCCCAAATCTGTTGTCCCTGTAGACCAGGCACCAACGGCGACTGGCGCCTGAACCTTTGCGTGCTCCATCGCCTTCCCATCGCTCGCACTTTGCAAGAACCAAAACCAAGATTTCTTCTCAGATCCACCGTTTACCTCCTCTCTAAACCCCTCTCCGTCCCACGGATCGGTCAAATTGGCGCACTAGAGTAGAGCTTCAATGGCGCGATTCGATGTCAACGGGAAGGTCGTGCAAGGGGTGGACCTGCTCCGGCGGCGGCACTCGCCGTGGCGATTCGACGTCTGGCCTTTCGCCATCATATACGCGCTCTGGTTGTTGCTCGTCGTGCCTAAGCTCGACCTCACCGACGCGTTGATCGTGCTCGCTGGACTGGCGGTGACTCACATCCTCGTGCTTCTCTTCACCGCCTGGTCTGTCGATTTCAGGGCCTTTGTGCAGTTCACTAAAGTGCGTTTCTGTTCTAGACTTGTTAACAACCTTTTAAATTTCAGCTGCAACGAATGTTGAATCTTGAAAGCAGTTGAACGTTAGTAGTGAACGAATCAGAAACTATCAAATGCAGTTTGAAGATGAATGACTACTTGATTGTGTTGCCTATATTTTTCTTGTAACAAATCGAACCAGCTTTTACGCATCATAGCCATCCTCTTGAAGAAGAGTTGTTAACAAATCAAGCCAGTTTCCTGGACATCATTTGTGCTAATAATCTTGTTTCTTTAGTTTGGCTATTTCTTTGTTGACAATAAGTTTTACATAAAGTTAATTGTTACAAAAGAAGGGGATGAATGTGAATATCCAGGGATGACTTAATTAAAAGACTGGTACTATGTTGCTGGCAGGTATTGATGTTATTATGTCTTGCTTTATACTTTAGCATTTTCTTTCTGATAACTTTATTTATAATAGGTGAAAGAAATACGCTCTGCAACTGCATGTAAGATCACTCCTTCCAAGTTCTCTGGATCAAAAGAAATAGTGCCACTTCATTTTCGAAGAACTGTAAGTTTGCTATATTCTTATTGGTTCTTCCAATGAAGACAAGTGGGACAGATTAGAAGAAATTGTTGCAATGCTGCTGCTGTTTCCACATTGTAAAATTATGAACTCGCTGAAAAATTAACTGACCAAAAGTACATGAAATGGAATCATATATAGTTATCAGAGCAGATCTATTTTGACTTGCTCTTTCTTTTCTTTGTGCAGATTGGAGTTTCTTCATCATCAAGTAAAGAAATAGAGGAGATCTATTTTGACTTTAGGAAGCAACGCTTTCTTTTTTCAGACACTGACGATACATTTAAGAAGCTCTCTTATCCTACAAAAGAATCTTTTGCACAGTACCTCAAGAGCAGCGGTCATGGTACAGAAGCTAAGGTGTCTGCTGCTGTTGATAAATGGGGAAGAAATGCGTAAGTACATTTTACTTTTTCCAACAAGGTCACATCACTTAAAACTTGTTTTACCAATCTCATAGTTTCGTTTCAATAATCTTTTAATATGCATTTCTAGGTTTGAATATCCACAACCGACATTCCAAAAGCTACTGAAGGAACAAGTTATGGAGCCATTTTTCGTGTTTCAGGTTGGTAGTTGTTTCAAATATTGTCTGAATGTGAGCCCAAATCCTAAATTTTTTGTTTGTGTTTCCTTATTCTTTTTGTGCTTCCACATATCTAGGTTTTTTGTGTGGGGCTGTGGTGCTTGGACGAATTTTGGTACTACAGCTTGTTTACACTATTTATGCTATTCCTTTTTGAGTCAACTATGGCCAAGAATAGGTTGAAGACCTTGACCGAGCTTAGACGTGTTAGAGTTGACAACCAAATCTGGCTGGTACACCGCTGTGGAAAGTATGAATACTGTCTTTGTTCTGATTACTTCTACGAAATTATTCCTTGAGTTCACAGTTACGTATATATTTTTTTTATCATAGACTTGCTTTAGGCCATCGATTTGGATAAGTAGCCTTCATGTGCTGACTCTTAATGAGTATATGTGATGTTCTCGTATTGATGCAATAAATTTTCTTGTGTAACTACTATGGTAAGAGACTAAATTTGACATGAGCAAAAACTTTGGCTGTCAGATGGGTGAAAGTTCCAGGAACAGAGCTTCTTCCAGGAGATATAGTCTCTGTCGGCCGCTCATCTGGTGGTGAAGACAAATCCATACCAGCAGATATGCTTTTACTAGCAGGAAGTGCAATTGTCAATGAAGCCATTCTTACTGGCGAGTCTACTCCTCAGTGGAAGGTTTCATTCTTTTTTCTCTACTTCTTCATATGTTACAATAATGAAGGAATGGAATACTTGCTTGTGTCAGTAAGGACTATGCCTGTTGGTTTTGTTGTAGCCTCCAAATTAAAGATTCTGCTCCAGACTGCATCTCACCAAATTAGCAGTTAAAATGCAAGTTACATGCTCACAAAACTACTTCCAAATTGGACTAATGTCCTTGTGTGTGGTCTTTTATGTTCTTATTGTTTGATTCAATAAATTAAATGATATATCACAGGAAGCCTTGTAATTAGGTGAGATGGAATTTAGTTTCTATATGCAAGTATTTTCTTTGCGCAGGTCTCAATTGCTGGGCGTTCTCCCGATGATAGATTATCTATCAAGCGTGACAAGAATCACATTCTTTTTGGCGGGACCAAGATACTGCTACACACTCCTGATAAGGTACTGCTGATGCACAAACAGTTGCTGATACTTTCTTTCTGCATGATTTTATCTAACTTATTGCCCCTCGAATTTAGTCATTCAATCTGAGAGCACCAGATGGAGGGTGTGTTGCTTACGTGCTAAGGACGGGATTCGAGACAAGCCAAGGCAAACTAATGAGAACAATATTGTTTTCCACTGAGAGGGTAAAATCTTTTGTGAGTTGGTTCAATGCAGATAGGCCTATTTTCTGGCATCACTAGTATATTCTTTGTTGTAACAGGTTACAGCTAATAGTAAGGAGAGCGGTTTCTTTATTCTCTTCTTGGTATTCTTTGCCATAATTGCAGCTGGCTATGTGCTAGTTAAGGTAATGTTTCTGATTCTCCATGGATGGAAGGATTTTATCACATTCATTCAACTAGTTTCTTGTTTAGTGATATTTTGTTTCAACTTTGTTCCATAGGGACTGGAGGACCCTACAAGGAGCAGATACAAGCTCCTTTTGAGCTGTTCATTGATTATCACCTCTGTTATACCTCCTGAACTGCCAATGGAGCTTTCTATAGCCGTCAATACATCCCTCATTGCATTGGCACGGCGTGGTATCTTCTGCACAGAGCCCTTTAGAATACCATTTGCTGGAAAGGTGAATGTCATTTCATTGGATATTTTCTCCCTTACCAATTATGTTTTGGTTACGACTTACATGCTTTTGACAATGTACAGGTTGACATATGTTGCTTTGACAAAACTGGAACTCTCACCTCAGATGACATGGTATTAAAATTTTGATTTTGCAAAATGGGAACTGTTTTACTAAACCCCTCTTTTTTTAGGGATTGTTCATGCTAATAGATTACCTTCACATTTTAGGAGTTCCAAGGTGTAGTTGGCTTGCATGAGAGTGAAGACTTGGTGTCTGATGCAACCAAGTTGCCTGAGCGAACCGTTCAGGTGCTGGCCTCCTGCCATGCATTGGTGTTCGTTGAAAACAAGCTGGTAATGTTTACTTTCTGTATTTGCTCTTTGGATGATCTATTTGGAATAAGCTGTATCGCAAGTAACATTTAAAAGACTTTATTTTCAGGTCGGGGATCCTCTTGAAAGAGCAGCACTTAAAGGAATTGACTGGAACTACACAGCTGATGAGAAGGCCATGCCAAAAAGGTATATTTGATCTTTTGTGGTGCAACATGTTTCTTACCAATATATATGTTTTGAAAATTTCTAAGCTATGAACTTCTTTCCAGGTCTGGAAATGCTGTGCAGATTGTACACCGATACCATTTTGCTTCTCACTTGAAAAGAATGAGTGTCATCGTACGGGTTCAGGAGAAGTTTCTAGCATTTGTCAAGGTAAATTCTGCTCAAAAAAGATGGATTTGTGTTGACATTCACTTTGATTTTTTTGGTCAATTATTCTAAGAATTTTTAATTAATAACTTGTCTGTACAGGGTGCACCTGAAACTGTCCAAGAGAGATTGGTTGATTTGCCTCCAAATTATGTGGAGACATACAAGAAGTATACACGCCAAGGTTCTCGTGTCTTGGCTCTTGCATATAAGTCACTTCCAGATATGGCTGTAAGTGATACACTGGTTTGCCTCCCCCCCCCAACCCAATCCAGGATGAACTTTCCTATTCTTGCATGTTGTACTTCATTGTACTTGTGGAATTGTCATGATATCTTGTCTATGAATCACTGAGCTGTACAATTACTGAATTAGCATATATGAGCATATTTGCATATCGTGTTCGTTTTTTGCACGATTCCTTGAACTGATCATGGTCTTATAACAGGTTAGTGAAGCTAGGAACCTTGAGAGGGACTTGGTTGAGGCTGACTTGACTTTTGCTGGTTTTGCGGTAATTAACTGAAAAAGTGAAATAAAAAAAAGAATTTTCAACCTACAAACTCATTGTCCTTGTTTGGTTTTTCAAATTCATTTTTGTAGGTATTTAACTGCCCTATCAGGCATGACTCTGGTCCTGTCTTACTTGAATTGAAAGGTTCATCTCATGATTTGGTAAGTTTGTCTGCCTTTTAATGTCGCACAAATCACATACATGTTGTAATTGTTTAATCTGAATTTTGGAGGATGCAAGATTGGTGTATTTTACATTGTTTGCTTTTGTGGGGTTAGGCGATGATTACAGGTGACCAGGCACTGACTGCTTGTCATGTTGCTAGCCAAGTGCATATCATTTCCAAACCTACTTTGATTCTGACACGCTCCAGCACTGGAGGTTTTGATTGGCTTTCTCCTGATGAATCTGAGAGAGTCCCTTTTAGGTATACATTAGTTGCTGTGTGCACCATGAGTTTGACATCAGTTTTCTTTTATAACTAATAGTAATTCATTTTTGTTAGTGCCAAAGAGGTGGAAGATTTATCAGAATCACATGACCTTTGCGTTGGTGGTGACTGTTTTGAAATGCTGCTGAGGACGGAGGCTGTTATATATGTTGTTCCTTATGTGAAGGTATGACTGCCCTTTTTTATTTTTAAATTATAAAAGGTGAGTGTTATAAACTACAAACTTTTGTGAGCTTAAGATATTTGATTGCTGGTAGAAGCGAACAATCTGATGGAAATTATTCTCACAAGGTTCCAAATGATATTGCTAGAAAGATATTTGAATGGAAAATGATTCAAAACGGAAATTGCTTGATTGGAAAATCTACATCTGTGAATGAAATTCATTAGCAGCAAGTTGAAAATCGTCTACATTTTTCTCTGAATTTACAAGCACTTTTACTGAAACCCAAGAAGCTAAGGTTGCATGGAACAAAGAAAGGGTGACAGTGATGAATGCACCAGAAAGAAAAAGAAAGCATGGATGAGAAGTTGTGTACCTCGTGGAGCTTAGGTTTTGATAATTGATGGGGTTGGAACACTTTCAACTCCTCTATATAAGAAGAAAAGAACTGAGCACCATGGGATTTTACGGGGCACCTTTTCTGCCATAAAATACTGCAGATTGAAAATTTACTTTCTGTATGCAATCCTATTTTAATCACCAGAGTTGTTGCTTTTGATTCGCTTTTGTGTTTGTGGGTTGAAGAATCACTTCCCATCAGGGTTCTTTTCATCTGCGCTGAATACATCTTACGTTAAATTTGACTGTTTGAATGGATTGTGAGGGCATGTCTTTTCTCCCACCAGATCGTGCAGATTGAAATTAGTTCCTTGATGCACTACCATTCTGATCAGCATAATTTTTACCTAGTGAATTCACTTTGGTGCTCGAGGGTTGAAGAATTGCTTCCAATCGGGGCGGTCTTCATTGGTCAAACAAGTGTTTGTTAATATGAGCAAAAAGGAAAATAATATTGTCAAAAAGCGTTTGATAAATGAAGTTAGACCTGAAGGAAGTTTACCCTTTTACAATATGCTGGGGGCAAGTGCTGGTTTCACACTGATAAAACATGCTGTTACCAGTGTGTCTATTAAATAATCACTTCTAATGCTTTACTTCTATATGTACAAGAAATATATATGTTTTCAACTTTTCATCTTTGTGTGTGTCATTTGTTTCAGGTCTTTGCACGTGTTGCTCCTGAGCAGAAAGAACTTATCCTTACCACATTTAAAACTGTTGGAAGGATGACGCTAATGTGTGGAGATGGAACTAACGATGTTGGTGCACTTAAACAGGTGAAGCATCCTCACACACACTCTTTATCTCTCCAATTTATTTTAGTGTCAGAACTTACACACGCTACATGTTCCTAACTATTTACTCAGGCTCATGTGGGCATAGCTCTTCTGAATGCGGAGCCCACAGCTCAGAAAAAGGAGGATGAGACATCTAAAGACTCCAAATCTGACAGAGGGAAGTTGAAGAAGCCAAAAGCTGGTGAGTCATCTCAGCCCGCTCTGCCACCAACAGCCAATAGCTCCTCTGCTGGGCCATCAACCAACCGCCGCATGACAGCGGCTGACAGGCAGCGTGAGAAGCTGAAAAAGATGCTTGACGAGATAAATGAGGAGGGTGACGGACGGTCTGCACCAATAGTGAAGCTCGGAGATGCCTCCATGGCATCCCCATTTACAGCCAAGCATGCCTCGGTGGCACCCACTCTCGATATCATTCGTCAGGGACGGAGCACTCTTGTGACGACCCTTCAGATGTTTAAGATCCTTGGTCTCAACTGCCTTGCAACTGCTTATGTGCTCAGTGTTATGTATTTGGATGGCGTCAAGCTTGGTGATGTGCAGGTACAGGAAAAAAACTACTTGGATTAGTATTCAATTGGCAGTGAATAGCTCTGAAGAAGATGAAAAAGAAGAAACCTAAACCCTAACTGGCAATGATTTACTGGAAGTACACTGTCAAATCTAACGCTGAAAACCTTCATATGAGCTTAAATATGACCTAGACTAACTTAGCTTTACTAAGAGTTTCTAGTTGAAAATTGTGGCTATAACTAACGATTGATGAGATATAAAGTCTCATCAACACTGTAACATACAGCAAAACTGCATCTAATCAAACTGAAAAATTAAAGCTGAATGTTTTTTCATATACAAATGTTTATTGCACGTCAATCTTTACCTTTCTGTGCAGGCAACCATCAGTGGAATCTTCACTGCAGCTTTCTTCCTCTTCATTTCCCATGCACGACCTCTCCAAACACTCTCAGCCGAGCGACCACACCCGAACATATTCTGTGCCTATGTCCTCCTGTCTCTCCTTGGCCAGTTCGCAATGCACCTCTTCTTTCTAATTTCAGCCGTGAACGAGGCCTCAAAATATATGCCGGAGGAGTGCATCGAGCCTGATTCTGAGTTCCACCCAAACCTAGTCAACACTGTCTCCTACATGGTCAACATGATGATCCAGGTGGCCACATTTGCTGTCAACTACATGGGACACCCATTCAACATGAGCATCTCTGAGAACAGGCCATTCAAGATTGCCCTGTATGCCGCAGTGGGTTTCTTCGTGGTGATCACATCTGACGTGTTCCGGGAACTGAATGACTATCTGAAGCTGGAGCCCCTGCCAGAAGGGATGAGAGGGAAATTGTTGCTATGGGCTCTCTTGATGTTTTTGGGCTGCTACGGCTGGGAGAGACTGTTGCGGTGGGCTTTCCCTGGCAAGATGCCAGCCTGGAAAAGGCGTCAAAAGCAAGCTATTGCAGCTTTGGATAAGAAGCAGTCTTAAACTCTCTTTGGGAGTTGTACCTTTCCACTTGCCTTTAGTGGCTCAGAGCAGTTTTGGTGTCTTGCTATTTTGGCTCTCTTAACTTATAGGTACGGCATTTTTTGTACTAGTAGTGTACTAGCCTAAATTTTTACGATGGGTCCTGGCACTTGGGGCTTATTCATGTTGTAGTTTTCTCTGAATGTTCGTATAATTATCAAAACGAGATACATAAATTTTTTTGTACATTCCAGAAAATGACATGTAATTTAATGTGTCCAATTTGGAAACATCCTGAATAATTAGTGGCATTTTACATTTCCAATTATCTGGTGAAGCCAGCAATAAACTGTATTAAGTTTAATCGAATGACTTTATCTCTTTGGTTTATCTGGGAATTTATAGAGACGTAGTTGGTCCAATGGTGATTATATTTATAGAACTTTTATGGTTACTGTGAATTTCATCTCGATCGTTGTTATGTTGAGAGTAAAATACAAAATTGGTCACGGAGCATTATTCATTTTTATTTTGTTTATTGAAGTTCTAAAAATATTGTTTTGGTCCATGAAACTTTTAATTTGTATCAAATTGAGTCTGTTATTTTCATTGATAAAAAAATAGATAAAAATCCAAATTACTGCCATATGATGAAGATATTATTTTAATTTATGATGACGTGGTCGAACAATGTAATTAATATGTGATTAGTATTTGTATCATTTTTATTGCCTTTGTGGCTACATCTATGATGCAATACTAAGCTATCACGGAGATGAATGAATATTTTACTTCTTATAACTGATGTTCAATGTAGGATAAATATAGTTAAAATTTGGAACTTTTGAAAATTAAAATGATTTTTTTTTAAAAAATTAAGGACCGAAAAACCAATCGGACCATGTGTGATGTACGTAGTTCCCTCTTGCAGGTATTATGGTTGTTCCCGTATGCCATACCTTGGAAGCATAAATTTTGTTCACTTCTCTTCAGTGCTCCCATTGATGCCTTTACACATGTAGCGATTGGGGAAGTAGAGTATAATTAGTAAAATAATTTGAAGGCCGTATGTTGGTTTCATTTGAAGATGTGCGTAACTACAAACTTTGAGTAGAAAGAAAATTGTAGCAACTTCTTTTTCCCTGTTATGGAAAACTGCGTATGAACCGCCTAGTTCAAAAAAGGGAGAAGGAAAATTGAGGGTTTTCATTTCACCAAGGCGAAGTATAAGCATGATGAGGATGTGCGTGCGTGTTTTTTCTGATCGAACAATGAACTTTCAGAGCAGAGCAGAGCAGATTATTTAACCATGGAGCGACGAGGAATTTACCTTTACAACATTTCTTAGTTGAACCTTCATTGAAGCACAAGCACCTGTATGCCACAATCATAACTTTCCAGACCAAAAGGACAGATATTACAAAATTCTGTCTATAGCCGAAATAAGTAAAAAAAAGGAGGGAAGAAAAAGAATACTCTACTCATTACCTAAACATCCCCCGATAAGAAACTTGACCATATTAACAGAAGGAAAGGGGGAACTGAAAACCTTCTCCTCAACTCTTGAAGAAAAGGCATTCATGACAATTACCAGCAAACCAAGACACACTGCTAACCTCTCCCAAAGAAACACTTTCAGCACCTAATGTCAACTCTACCATGCCGGATACAACTCAAAACAAAACACATAAATCGAAAGCATTGTTGTTAAAGATACTTATCACTAGCCTTGTGCCTCGATTGCGGGCAGCAAAGAGGCGAAACGCCTCCTCTGGATGCGAGGTGGGAGGTGCTTGTTGTACCTCTTGGGCCCCACAGTCCAGGGTAAGAAAACACCTGTACCTCCCTTCGTCATTTTCCTATTGGGACCTGCCACCATTGGTTTGGTGGGGGCCACCATGACAAGGGGAGCCGCCCTAAGTACCATCCCATATGGAGATGGGATCAGGGCACGGGGTCCATATCCTCCGGCAATCATTGCTCCGTTCGGGATCTTCTGTGGAGGTGGAGTCCCTGGCTGCCAGATTGTCAGAGCTTTGGTTGGTGAAGAAACCATGGAAGAGATGTCAGACTGGGTAGGTGGTGGCCTGACTCTGACAAAGCTGATGCTGACACGCTTATTGGAGGAAGGGCAAACCACATGCCTTGCCATGTCAGCACTGTTCCCACGCATCACAAGGAGTGACCTGTATCAAGTATGTCATGTTAGAATATACAGGAAGATATACTCCTCAACTAAATAAATCTTATCAAGGCACATCAATTATAAAATAATTAAGTCAAATATCTTCAGAAAATATGTGTACCCTTCTTTAAGGTCAAGAGAAAGAGGGCCCTTGTAATTCCCATTTTGATCACTGAACAGCGCCCTCCCAAAAGCCATGGTAGTTTCTGAAAGAAGGAGAGTTGAGATGGGGTTATCCAGGTGCGGTGGCTTGTAGTATGGTTGTGATGACTCATCCTGAAAATTAACATTACTCAGATTTACATTTTTGCCTAAATGCTAATTGCTAAAATTATTCATCTTTTGTAACTTGTATGTAAAATTGAGAATACCTCATCAAAGAAGTTGATGATGCAGCTGTTTGGTTTACGACTCTCTGGTATCAAGCGCCACAGTACAAGGTGGTCAATGACATCCTGAAGAGCTCCAGGGATTGGCTCTATGTTACCTGCACAAGACGAGGAAAATTTTCTAATTTAGTCAAAATTGAGAAAGTTCACCAAATTCAATTGCCGATCAGTCTTTGAAAGTATAAAAGCATGCTCACAAGGAGCAGAGTGGGATTTCAGCACCGTGTTTTATAATCATGAATTATATAGTTCATTAAATCTAGAACAACCAACACAAAATAAAGAACCTAAATATAAGCAGCTGTCAATCTGTATTCAGTATAGAGGAATGTACTTGTAGCCTCCTCTGTGGTCGGCTGGAACAACGGAACACCAAGTTGAATGATCTCTCTCTTGTTTCCTTTAATCTGTTTATTGAAGAATATGAAGGTTTCACCTGAAAGACAATGAAATATTAATTTAAATTATTTGTAATATACTTATGATCAGATCATGGGCATTATTTTAGAGAGACATGAATGTTTTACTCCTAACTTCATATTCACTTACCAGAAAGCTCTCCCCTTCTCCCAGCCTGACGAAGTTCATTGATGTAGTCGCCAAGCTTTAGAAGCTCTGAACTTAAGAAGATATTCTCATATATCTTCAGGCCTTTTACGACATTGACCTAATCCAAAAACAACTAGAACTTTATGCAAAATACATACCAGCTACTACAGTTAAATAAAGACAATACATAATACTTGAACCGGAAGAAGGAAAGATGAAGAAACTGCTCAACTGGTATATTTGAATTTTAAATTACTTATTGTACAATTAATATTACTTATTTTAAGTGGAATTACCATATGTCCCTTGACAGATTCTTTGGCAACAAAGCCTTTCAAGATCTTGATGTGCTCTGGGCGGGTCAAGCAATCCTCATGGTCCATACAGAGGTGGAAATTCTCGGCAATGCTTTGATCGCCTTGAGATTCCACCACACTGTGCTCCCCTTGTGAGCCTTCAAGAAAACAAAAGAAAGAATTATTACACTAAGATCATGATAAGAGTTTGACAGCGCCAAGCTATGATCGTATTTAATGTCATTTTAACTGCTCCCATTTAATTAGCTCCAATTGGAATTAAAGCAAAGTTCAGGATGACAAGAAAAGAAACATTTTGTAATAAGAACATATTTATGAACCGAAACTGTGATTAATTGCTGGATTGAGTTTATTTTTTTTTTCTTTCATTGGTGCAGTAGGAAATAGATAATGTAATTTAGAGCAGAGAATCTGCAATCTGTTACAAGATGTCAATTAATGAACCAAAGAGGCGGCCAGACAAATACAAATATTGTCGTCTTTCGAGGGTACAGACAAACTATCGAGTCTAGCTTCAGCTAATTGAATCCTGTTCTAGTTTCAGTATAAAATTCTAGAAGCTTAATCTTATATGGGAATGATAACCTATTTCTGCCTGCACCTAGGAATAGTGTTCAAAATTTTAGGCACCTGATAACATGATGAACTCCCTTTAAGAAATGGAAATGCTTTATCTCCTACCCGTCCATTATTTAATTATTCTCTTGAAGGAAAACCAAGCAGCAGGCAGGAAGGGTTCACTCAGATGCAAGTGGGTTTTTAAAATGCACCAACTTTTAGTATAGACTCTTCAAAAGCTGACCCAATTATTCAATATACCCTTTGCAAACTAATGTCCATATATGATATATTTCGCTTACACCTTCCTCAGCATACATCCAAGAAAAACTCAATTATTAGCTTAGACCTCAGAAGCTCAGATCAATTTGACAACTTGATAACAATATTTTATAGATGGAAAACTCATTTTGAACTTGATAATTAAAAAAAAACTTCACAAAGGAGAAGTAGAAAATTCCCAAAAAGGGATGGGTCAATCATGTGGACAGGTCAGAAGAATTGCATGTGGCTAGTACCATGCCAAGAAACCAACAGCGGGCCCAGAGAGAGGGCCCAGTTATTGGCCCTGTCTTCTGGGCTTAATAGACCGAGAGATTTTATTAGGTCGCCACGTGCCTAAGCCGAACCTACCAGAGAGATGCTGCCACCTACGCTCCTTTAAAAGCCGCCATATCTAGCTGCCAATTGCCATCACAATCCACCGCATGATTTAAATCGGACGGTGCAAATGTGAAGCCGCCACTGACAACTGATTTCCATGCGCTTCCAAGCTACGCCAGCTGCTGTAACCTACTCTAACAGGGTCATACAGAAAAAGACACGTCGCACATAAACCTACCTGGTCGCATGCGACTTTTTTTTGTGTGTTTACCTCCAATATTGAAAGATAGATTTATATTTTCGAATTAAATAATTAACAACACTGTATCTGAAATTGAATGCACATTGAAGCGAATATAAATGCAATGCGTCCAAACCAAAACAATTTTAATTACTAAAATGCACACTTAGCATTGAAGACAACATATAAATGTATGTATTGAAAAAATTGAATCTTGAAAGCAGATTTCCAATTCCAGTAAAATTATATGCATTAAGCTAACTTTATTAATCTAAGAGAATACTTGTTCTCTTAAAAGTCCTAGAAAGACGAATAAAAATTTCGTCGTATGCTCTCTCCATCGAAAATGAAATAGCAAGTAAAATATGGGCACGCGTCAATTGAATCCAGATGCAGATCCCTAGAAATGTACCATATGAAAGCCTTGATGCCATTCGTCGATTAAATTAGGAAGTTGAAACTATTGGAGCATGGCGCAACCTCCACTATTAATTTCGAGAACCACCACTATTTTGTGGCCTCAGTCTTGCCCCACGACAGAAAGTGTCCTCTATTCCCTTCCTACTTTGAAAAGATGCTTTAGTATTAACTTATATTTATACCTTAACTTAATTGCATTCCACATTTGATATTTTTCTTCCCAGTTAATTCCTAGCAAAATGATGTCGCTTCCTCCAAAAGGGTCCAATTCCAGTGCTAATAATATCTCCAGCACAAGCCAGTTGTGTTATTATTGATGTACCTTATGTGGTGAGTTATTGGCTTGCTATTCTATAATCTATATTCTATTATGTGGTGAGTTATTGGCTTGCTATTCTATAATCTATATTCTATATTTCTGGCAAAGCTTCCAACTTTGAAGATCAAAGAAGTTCAATGATTCCATTACAACCCGCTATACATTGACTTGCTGCGCGGTGACAGTAGGGCATCCAAAACAAAAGAAAGGACTCATTGGAAGTTTCCCATCCGATCTGGCACGTTTTGCACAAAGAAACTATTTTATAAGAGCATTTAAAGCTACCCCTCCTTTTTTCTAAATTCAATCTCCTTTCATATGGAACGAAGAAAAAGACAACGAGAAAACAACGAAATGCAACCAAACGGAACGCGACTGTTCAAAATGAAGGATCGTGCAAAATCGGGCAAGCTGCTCGAGCGTCGTTAAAAAAGCAAATAAATAAAAATAAAAGTTTTAACGGGAGAGCTCCAAATTGTCCGTGACCTCTTTTATGGGAAGCAGCCGCCTCCTATTGCACGATCGGTGAATGATTTAATGAAAAAGAAAAAGCAAACGTGGCAAATTCTCCGCCATCCGATCACTGGTTAATTAATGATATAATACAATGGTACATGATATCACGGAAAACACGGCTTATATGTGGCGATTGCCAGATATCGGTGAAAAAGAAAATTAAAACCAAATCGCGACCTTCTACTCCTAGCGTGGTTGTTTGACATTTACCTAAAACAGAGTAATCTCCTCTCCGACCAGATCCAAGAAAAATAAATAAACAACTCCGAAACAGAGGAAATAGCAATTGATCACTATTTTTGAATAAAAAAAATGATCGGTAATTATTGGCGAAATTCCCACAAGTAATGAAACGGCAATTTTGTAATTAATTAAATGAAATTTTAAAATTACCTCCGTCAGCTGTCACTTCTTCTTCCTCAGCGGACTTGCGATCTGGTGACCCCAGGGAGGAATCTTCCATCTCAGCATCTCTTTCCACCTCTGATCTGCCATCCGCGGCCACCTCCTCCACCGGAGACGGTGATGGATCGATCACCTCTTCCTCTGGCACCTCCACCACCTCCTCAATCGCCTCCTTCGCCTCCTTGATCTCCATAGCCACTACCTCCTCCTGATATGCATTAGCAGCGGCAATGGCTGCCTCGGCAGCAGCGTGTGCATCAGCTACTCGACGGAGCTCATTAGCGACCTCAGCAATGGAGTAAAACTTCTGGAGGTGGAGCACTGGGAACCAGTTGAGGCGCCGGCGATGGAGAGCCGCAAACAGGGGCTGATACTCCACCCCACGGCCAGCTCCGATCTCTGACAGATGGCCACAGAGTGCATCGATTATTGCATTCGCAGCCGCAAATTCGCCCCTGTACCAGGCAATGATCGCGTCTCTTGCGAAGACATCTGGCAGGGCTGCCGGTGGAGACGCTTTTGCCATCACGGCCGCGGCGTTTGGTAGAAGATGTGATGAGATATGGATTGATTGGAGATTCGTATGGTAGCTGTGAGATTTTCTTCTTGTTCGCTCTCTGTTTCTTTTCTTTTCTTTTTTTTTTCTCCTCTCTCTCTCTCTCTCTCTCTCTCTCTCTCTCTTCTAGGTAGCTGTGAGCATATTTTTAGGAGTATTGAGTTCAAAACAAACTGAGACCTGGGATTCGTTTAAATACAGAGCTTAAAGTGCGGATCGATAGCAATCTCGGATCCGAGCCCGAACTGGATCCGAGAAGAATGAAATAAATGAGGTTCATTGTCAATGTATATTTTAATGTTCTAGAGGGATTGGAATTCCGAGCAAACATTAAATCGGGGATATTTTCGTCTGTCAATTTTAAATTTTGAACACGGTTACTCCTGTATAATTAAAATTACCTCCTTGAAATGCATATTGAAAAAACAGAATCATGTAATTCAGGGGCGGATTCAAGGACTCCTTTCAAAAAACAAAAGTCATGATACACGTTGTGCGGTTTATGAATTAAACAATGTCGAATCAGTCTGAACTGTCATAAAAAAGTCGTTAATATCAACATATATTTGATTTTCTAGCCTTACTGTAAATAGATCGTTCATATCTAAATTTATGGTATCTCATATCTGAGAAATCTCTTCCTTCATTTTCTATCATAAGCGTGATTCTTCAAAACCATCTCAATTGTCTATTATTTTATGAGCAATCAAAAATTCATCTATTGAATTTTATAATCATTTAATGAAATTTCGAAATAAGAAGTTGCTATGATGATAATTCATGTTATTTGTTCGAATAAATACATATATATGCGTTCACATTCGTACTTTTATGCGATGAATTAGTAGCAGTATTAAGTATCGATTTGCCTTTCACCCGCCCCTTCATTGACAACTCCGTCGTTCCATTCCACCCGTGCATTTTCAACGTTTCATTTCATCCACTAATTAAATTCAGCGCAGTAGGCAAATGCATTATTGCTTACTATATAAAAAAGGTGCTCCGAAGTCATGTGAACAAAGAACTATTCGAATAAGACGTCTTTCACGAATTAAAGAAACTGTGAGGTGTAATTGCAAATATCCCAAACGAAAAGGCCTCGTTCACCCCTCCCGGGAGGTGAGCGCACCGCCACCCCGAGGGAAAGCCAGGTGGGATGGAATACGCGGCATTTCTCATGGTCAGGCTGATCCACGTGGCCCACCGATCGCTCTCATCTAAGCGGGACCTTCTCTTGACTCTAAATCTGGACCGTTCTTTTTTATGGGCCCCGTGACGCACACTTCATTTGCGTTTTTCAAATGGTTGGACCATCTCAGCCAACGGCCGGGAGATCCGCGAGACCCGATCCAACGGCTGAGATCACTGGCCACGGTGTCATTTTCGTTTTTAAGTACAATTTTAAAATTAATGATTCGCCTCTGCTCTGTTACAGCTGAGGTTATTATAGTGTGTGCTATTATTAGAAGCGGGTTTGAATTTTGTATAGACCCGGTCTTTTCGTCCTGTAGCAGCGACCGGGGGGTCTTTGTAGGGGTATAAATTATAATAAGAAATGGAGGTAGGCGCTGCGACTGTTGCGGTGTCCCCGTGGCCAGTGCCCAGTGGCGTTTCAGTGACGTCACCTGGCACCAACCTAGAGAACTATTTGCTCATGTCCTGAGAGCAAGTCCGTTACCCGCGCTCGGCTCTGCTACGGCGCTCCGCCGTGCGGCCTTACGTCTGGTCATTTATTATTGTTCAAGACGCTAGTGTCCTATGCAAAGCGGGTGTAGTTGGTTAATTTGTGATTTACTGATTTATTAGCGTGATTTGAGCCGTACAGAGCATTCGGGTATGATATGGTGATAAATGGCATCTGAAAAAATAAATAAATAATAATTGACTATAATTTATTCACTCTTTTAGCTTTTTTTAGCTGCTAAAAAGCTAAGCTTACAAAATCATGAATAAATTTCTATTTATAAGTATAGTAGAAGTGGATGAATAAATTTCGCTATAGTTATCCATCGTGTGGTTTATTATTATAAGTACGCAATTGATCAGTAGTGAGTAATATTCAATGAGTTATTAATATTTTATCATTTTGTCAATGAAAAAAATTTATTTATTACATTGCATTATAATTGTGCAATGTGTATGATACAACAATTCATATTACTTAATATTAACTATAATAGTTACCGTAACTCATTCTAAAAACTTAAACAAATTTAATACATAACACACACACACAGTCACAGACTCGCACAACAGAAGAACCGTTAGCAAAACAATCTTATTTCTTTTTTTTTCCTTTCATCTCATTCCACCTCTCAATGCAAAACAAGCTGACTAGATATTTAAGGGGCCCACACCTAAAAGGAGAAAGGGAGCAAACCATACAAAAAAAAAAAGCAAGAATGTTTTATATTCATTCAAAAAGAAGAAAGAAGAAAAATTTGTGGCTCTGTTTGACTATTTGCTAATTCAGCTAAGTGTAAAAATTTTGTACTTAAAACATTCACCTAATTAAAAAGTAATAAATATTACTTATTTTCGTTCAGTTGTTAAAAAGAAAGTAAATAGAAGTACTTAATAGATCAATAAATTGAACCCTTTGAAAAGAAGCTCTTTACCTTGAAATTCAAAAAGTGATAAAATCAATAAATTGAGCGCTTTAAAGCTCTAATTTGACTTGAGTTCAAATGCTTCAAAATATATTCATCTCAGTATTCAACTCAACACTATTAACAAGCAAATTAGAACTATAGCTAAAAGAGAGGATTCAATTCTCGTGATCATTAATGTCGCATTAATATTAACAAAATTAAATCTCAAATTTATTTGCTAAATTTTTAAGTAACTAATTGAACATTTTGTATGTATCATGTCATATAAGTATATAAAAAAATTACATCATTTTAATTTAATTTTAACATGTATCATGCACTAATAGCATCAACAAATTAAAATTTATGATTTAATCGGTCTCTATTGTTGACTATCAACATAAAGTTAAAATTCAATATTTTTTATATACATGTTATTGAGATAAATTATAATATATTTAATAATTTACATGTACTAATTAAAACATAAATAAAAAATTGACACTATTAACACCAATGATTACAGACATTGGATCCTCCTTGAGCTAAAATGAGCTAATCCGATTTTGCCCCCTTGCAAGCACTAATTATTTTAATATGATTTCCATTTAGATATATATGTATTTTCCTTCTTTATGATGGTTTCCAAGAGAACATATGCTTCAAAGTTTAAACAATTTACCAAGGAAAGGAACATAAAAAGTGTGAAAAACCTAAAAAGCTTGGGAAGCTTAGCTAGGGGTGCACTTTTGTAAAGAAATGCAAATTCCCAGGTAGAATTAATCCTTTGTTTGTCATTTTAGTAATAATTATTGGACCTTTTAATAGATGATTTTGGGAACATGCAAAGAATATGTTGTTGATGCTTTTGCAATTACAATTAGGTAAGGCAACTCAATAACTATAGATTATTAAGCAAGGGGCTCCATTTTATTCTGTAACTAGAAATTAGAGAAAATTAAACATTTGGTTTTGAAGGTAATTGTTATTGGAATGTATTTATAACATGATAGATATTTTAATTTAGGTCAAATGAGCGCCGAGTTATTCTTTTGATTATTTTAGAAGAGTGATACGTAGTAATTATGAAAAATCTATTACAATTCAAATAACAAAAAACTTGCATAATGTAACCAGTTGGCATATAAATGTTTTTTTTTGTGTGGCATATGAATGAGTTGTCTGGTTGAGTGGTTGTCTCTCTCTACTCTTGGAAATTTAAAATTTTAAAACAAGTAGCCGTGGACTTGACAAGGATAATCCATAAAGAACGAGATATCATAATTTAGAACTCAATAATGCATCCATAATTCTATAAAAATTGCAATAGCATTGAACCCCTAGAGTATCTAACAGTTTAAATTGTACTTTAAAATTTGCAAAAAGAGAATACAAAAAAAATTCAACTTGGCTGGTTCAGATTTCAGAACCGACCTTTGATTTCTTGTAAGATTGAGAATGTTTACTTATCATATAAATTGCCCCATAAAATGTGATGCCCTTTTGAAAATAATTGGGCTTAATAAAGGAGATTATACAGTTGGAACATGCATGTGTTACAAATATACTTCATCCTATTATATATGGTCCCAACTTGAACTTTTCTTATAAGAATAAAGAACTATCACAATCATAACCTAATGAAGTGAGTTACCTCTATTTTATAATAAGATAAAAAAAATCATCTCTCCCAATCGACAAGTCCTCATTTTTTTTTCTAATTTAATGAGGTCATTTAGGATAAAAAAACATATACACATCGATTCAAGGATCTAGAAACTTTTTGTGTAATTGATATTTCTGAAAAAAAAATCCAAACCGATTGAGGGACAAAAAAATAAGTATCAAATTTAGTCAAATTTATCTTTGGTGGAGATTCATTTGACAACAAATTAGTTTGATGACTGTCAAAAACAATTTGTATTTTTAAAATTCAATAAGTAATATATAACCTATACATTATACACATTTTTGTAACTATTTTTTCGTATTTTCAAAGATGAAAATTTGAGCCGAAACGCTAACGATGGCGCATTATACATGTAATAAAATAAAAAAAATATGAGTTGACCTAGGTTTTTTCTTTTTTAATTAATTAATTAAATAATTAATCCATCATTATTTCAACCTCTCTTTACCCCTTATGGGCACGCTTTTTTTTGAATGCGCCGAAAGACAAAGGGCTCCAAGAATTTATCAAATGTTGAGCTTTTGGCCAATCAAAAACCAGCATCAGCAAAAAGCTACTTCACTTATTATTGGCTCATATCATATATTCAGAAACCAGTTCTCTTGTGCCGTTAGTTATGTCATCTTCTGTGTGGTTAGCCAACGCACTTTTTATTTTATTACATAAACCATATCATTCATCTAATTAATTTGCGGGTTGACGTTTTGGTGAGCAAATGGACCAAGCAAATATAATGATATAAAAGTACAGAGTTGCAAAGTAGAATAGGAACACGAATTACATTATTATATGCCAAATGTTTCTGGATCGTCCTTACTGTATTTATTGCCAGAACATTGTCCACTTGGAAAAATAATAACATTATAAAGATTTAGCAACAACATGTTGAAGATAAAAATTATTACATCCTAAAATATATATAATTGGGAAGTATACATTTGAGGAAATAGTTAGTTGTACATTAAAATAATTTGTTGAGGTGAACGATAATTCCTGAGCAATCACATCAAAACTCATTTGTAATAATTTATATATACAGTCAGCTCCAAAGTTTCAAACAAGAAAATAAAATATGTCCAATTACTAATTTTCAATGCAATATCAGCCATTCGGTTTATTTTATATCTTCCTGCTTTTATTTTTTGGTGAGTTTTTTATTTTTGAGAGAAAAATATGAATAATTTATTTGGCGCATTAAAAAGCGAATAAACCTTTTACCTAACATCTGTTTTTATTTAGCTAATATTGCATATATTTTTATTTATTTTTCCTTCTTCTCGTATGTTTTGAAAGAAATGTAACTTTTAATTTTATATACGATTGTGCCTTCAATTTTTCTGTGTCATAAAATGCTACAACTTTTCTTTCGAATTAACATCTGAATTTTATAAATTTAGTTCACAAAAATAAGCTATTGATTTTGATCATATTCTTAAAATGCATGTACATAATTTTTTTTTATAAATTCCAAATTCATTATGTTTGTATACAATCAACAAATCAAAATATCAACTATGTATGAGGTACATAAGTTTATATTAATATGTATGTCTTACATCAAAGTAACTTGGGATTTTTTTAGATTTTATCTATGCGTGCAGTGCAGCGTATTTCGAGAAAAATAAATCAAAATCTATAATTTATATTCATTGTTTAAATCTCAAACGTCAGGAAACAAAAATCACAACACTAAAATTTGGCTAAGTATTTTTATCAATAATTTCAACATGATACATGAATAAAAATAATTTTGCAAACATTGTGAACTAGTTTTTATAGTCCGGTGACAAAAATAATTTTTTGTGTGATAGTTCGCAAATTCAAAATTTGACTTAGTCATTTTCATGGAAGGCTTAACCCCCCATCAAACTAATTGAATCAATTTTTGAATCAATATCTTTACATGAAAAGCTATATCTAAACATATTTGTAAATTGTAATATAACAAACTAGTTATGACTTTCTTTTTTTTTTTCTCGACTGAATGACATCGTTGGAGATGATTCCCTGGTCATTTTCATGCCTCTTTTACATGACAGTGACATGAAAGAACTAATTGTTAGTAAATAGTAACTAAGAATCTTTTTGGTTTTGCTCACCTAATATACAAATGTAGTCTCTGAATTACATCATAATGTGACTGAAGTTGCACGTCGCTCTAGCTACATGAGTTAAGGACAGAGAAAAGTTTACAAAAAAACAGACTTCATTTCACATTTTCAATCAGATCAAAGTAAATCTGGTCCTCTTTGGATGACCTCTCATTGTCTATCTTCCGAGAGAGAAAAAAAGAGGAAGGTGTTGTTGAAGACAAACACAAGATATCTCTGGAAAGTCTTGATTTTTGATAGCAATTTTTCAACACAATCCAAATTGGGTCATCATTTTGACTCCTTTTATAGACTTTAGAAAGCAAAAAATAATGAAATTTAAGGCAGATTGATTCAAACATGGGTTGGTGGCCATGACCCATGAGTTGTAGTCGTCTCAAATTGATAGGATGAGATATTAATTTGTAGTTTACTTTTAGAATCAAATAAATTCAAATTTAATTGTCTAGCTTACTAAACTAGAGAGAATCGGTATTGCACGTTTGTCTTTATAGATCGACACCTCAACTTACTACTCGATAAAATTTTACGCTTGCAACCAAATTTAGAGTAATTTAGAATATTTTATTAGCTATAGTGGAAATACGTCACGATCCAGACCAAATTTCAATCTTATATTTATTTATTTTGATTTGTTGGTGAAACATCAAATAATTTCTTAGTGCAAATTTGACAATGCCTATTTTAATTAAGGATATGACGCATCGAGTTTTTCAAAAAGAAAAAAAGAAAAAGAAAAGTCTTTTACTACCCCCAATTTCTACATATTTCTCAGGGCAAATTTTCATAAAATAATTTCTTGTTTATTACATATTTACGTCTTTTTGTTAAATACATATTTTATTTTGAATTGTTATCTAGAACTAAATATTATGCTCATATGATACTCTGTGTGCCTATTAAACTTGCATTTAACTATTGCATGCTTTTCAATTGATCGTCATACGTAATTAAAAATTTAAAGCGTTAATTGAAGAAAATGTATCATTAACTATTTTTCTTGGCCCTCCTCAAGATAATATTCTAGTTCCATTCCTAGTTGTACTGATTATGATAAATATTTTTTCCTTTTCCTGTTTCAAGATGTTATTTTTTAGGCCCGTCTGTTAAATTTACAAGCATAAATATTATCTATTAGGCAGGCTACTTTTCACTGTTAGTTGAGAATTACGAATTTTGATTGATGATTGCTATGAGATAGTTTTTATTGTCGAAATAGCCTGCTTTAATTAAGACAATATTTTCTGTATAGGAGATAACAAATTCAAAATCTGAATTCAAGATTCGTTGTGATCATTCAAAGCTGTGTGACTTTGATCTTTATTTTTATCTAAAAAAAATATATATATTACTTTAGTTACTTGAGTGGACACAAATGGACAATTGAATAAATCAAATAGATGGCTGCCCCATATAGCAACAGTGGCACTACTAAAATTTAAACTATCATGATTAGTGATTGATGACATGGTAGCTACTTTCAATTGAAGCAGATTAAGCAACGCATGATATATATTTTTTTGAAAATCTGAAATCAGTTGGGTTTGTTTTGGCCTCGTTTGGAAGGAAAAGTGGCACAAGGGAATATGCCCTCAAGCATGGTATCAAATATTTTCTAGTTTCTTTTTTCATATTTATTGCAAGTCTCTTGTGCTTTGCTTTTTTAAAAGGCTTCTGGCAAAGATGGGAACTAGGGGACAAAATAGAAACTTCTACTCTTGGAAAGTAAAATCTCATCTTATGTTCACTCTCTTTTCAGATAGATTAAGCTTAAACAATACTGAATCTGTTTTTCATCCTTTCAAAAAACAAACCCCGTAAAGATCAAATACGCAAAAAACAAAATTCATTTTTTTAAATAAAAAAAATCAAAACTACTCAACTTTAAATATCCATAAATAATTCTCATCTGAATTTCTAAAAATAATTAAATTATCCGTTATAACTTTCTATCGTTTGTTCGTTACAATAGGTCATCGCCGATTTTTATAATAGCAAGCTACATTTTGTTGAAAGGAAAACGCAAAGTTGATGTGACCCATGTGGCCAACATGGTTCACAAAATTTACATCTGATGTTGTGTCCTGTTATTGTAACTAATTGGTGTATAATTATTATCAAAATATCAATTTGGATTTGAATGCTTGCTCTCTTGGTAATGATTAATAATTATTAATGAAGATAACAAATCACAGATAAAGTAAATATAGTTTTGATTAGCCTGCGCTCATGTTATGTTAAATTAAAAAATAAACCACTAATTTGATCTGATTGCTTGACTCCGCCTTCCTTGATCTTAACTTGTGTCTTTGTGTTGTAGCTCTAATATGTAACACGCTTACTACATGTTAACCACACCAAAATTAGACCAGATAGTTGATAAATAATAAAAGCGCAATTTTAAACTAACTGTATTTTCTATATTAATGATGAGTGATGACTCCAATAAAAATTTAGAGACACAATTAAACAATCCAATAAGTCTTAATTTTATAAAAGAACGAACAACTTTGATGAATTTAGTCCGAGACGAAATAAATGTAAAAAAGACTCAAATGTACATGCCCATTTATCGAGGTAGGACCACGAGATTTATCCGTCCAAAATATGTAGATTGGATAACATTTTTTGGTATTTTTGATCAAAACCCAAAACCAATAAGAATGTCACATGTAGATCGGATCTCATTCATAGTTCCTCAATAATTCAGATCATATTTTCTTTGTGACACCCAACTCATGTGGCCATTTGTAGGTGCCATCAGGTAAAAGGATATACATATTTTATGCCCAACCAACTAAATAATCTCATCATTATATAATTTCAACCATCGAAATAATTAAAGTCATCAACATATATGCATGTATGTTAATTAAAAAATCTTCAAATCATTTCTAACAGGAGGGGTCACTTAACAATGGTTATTTTGACAGTCTTAACAATGAGATTTCATATAAATACAAAAGGTTTCCTAAAAAATAAAAAAATGATATATATATTTTTAAACACATAAATTGATTGTGTTTCAAATTTCATATAATTTAATTATCATTTGATAGTTCATCAAAAATCACTAAAACGAAAATATTACAAATTACACAGAATTCTAATAATATTTGATGAACTATTATGAAATCTGAAACACAATTAACTTAAAAGTTAAAAAATATATCTATAAATATTTTTCTATTCTTAGAATATTTTTTCGAATTTATTTGAAAGATCATTAAAATAAATATTATTAAGTACTCTCTCCTCCTCTTCTGACAGTACCAACAAGTGTTGAGTTTTAAATTGCAACCTTTACAACAGAGAGAATATAGTTTTCTTTTGTGTTGCAAGCTACATTTGTTCAAGGGAAAAAATGACGCAACTCAGACTGAGTATCAATAACGTTTGCTCTCTCAATAATTCTAAATTATTAACGAATACAACATGCAAAATAAAAAAAAAATTGACATGTACACTTACGTATATGTGATGCTGCTATCCAAAAAGTCAAGTGAAATCTGACTGCTTGAATTGAAGCTATAAGTTGCAACACACTTTCCTGCAACGTATTAACCACATAGGAACTAGATTATGGCAAAAAGAAAGAAATATGGGAGGCCGAATTAAATGGGCATATTTTGGTGATGATTAGCAAGCATAGGCAGCAATGCAACCCCACCAAGCAACTGGGCTTTATGTTATGGCTCGTATCCACGTCACATTTGCTATAGATGTGCGCAACGAAAACGAAATAAAATTAAATGGACGGATATCACCTTAATTCGTCAGATCATGCATGGCAGCATGGACCTTGTTGTGATTCCTTTCCGATATGGTATATGGGGATGATGAATCATGATGCCTTTTGTATTGCTGCATTCACACCTTCAATTACCATTGAAGAAGAATCCAACAATTGAATAGAGGCGTGACTGTCTTGGCCTCTCTCTCTCTCTCTCTCTCTTCCTTCCTCTCTCACGCTTTGGAGTTGGAAACGAACTCAATTGGTCGAAACTGCTTGCGTCTGGATTGGACCCACCACCAATACTCGTGCAGGGGTTAGTATCCTCTTATTATCTGACAAGAAGTAGTACCCAATTTCAATGTCAATTATGTCTTGAGTGAGTATATATCTTGATTTTCCTTTTGTCTGATCTCAATCTTACAAATAGTGCCAATACTGTTCTTGTTTTAATGGAACAGAAACTATTTCTCAATTCCCATTGCATTGCACCGATGCTTGTGGGTTCAGAAAAAAAAAATTGAACGCTCGCGTCTGGATTCCTACTGATACGTACATTCTAAATACGTGCATAGATATTTCAAACATAGCTTTTCGAAGTTACCCAGAGAAGACTGACTAGTCTTAACATCAATTACATGGTCAGATTCTTCTTTCCTTCCAGATTTGACAAGTAATAAGAGGAGCAAAAGGGCGAAATAATCAAATAAATGTGACCCCCAGCCCAAGAATATTCTGTTTGGTGTTTTCAGGCTATGAGACTACTACACCAACTGGGCTATCCTCTATTGGTCCACGCAATCCTAGCATGGACCACACGTATCTCCAGATGTTATGTGACAAACTCTCTATGAATTATATGTTGCAAGTCTATGTTGGATGGTCTAGTGGTATTTACACAAAGAGGTGCTGAGTTCCATCCCTCAGAGAATCTGTGAGAGAGGATTCGGAGTCAGGTCACGGTCTGAGGGAGTATCTGGTTTGCTCCTCGGTGGGTTTGTTTTGTAACATTACAATATTTTCCTCATAGTCCGAGATAATCTTGTGAGCTATATAACTGCCAAGTGATGTTTCAATGTTCCATGTTCCATGTTTCATGCTTGGATTTGAAGAATGAAGAGTAAAAAATAGTACGGACGCACCGGAACTCGGAGTCTTGGCGCTTTTTAGATTCTAAATTTCTGAGTTCTGAAGCATCTTTAGAAAGGAATCATTTCAAAATATAATTAGTTGCGTTTGGATGCCCTTGCATGTGTCATCTATGTTACATGACATGGGGTTTCAAAATTAAATGTAAGTTGCATACTTGCGCTAAATAAATTTAATTAAAGGGAAGTGTCATTAGACGGCACTGGATACATTTTTTATTTGGTCACGGAAAGAAAAAGGTGATGAAAACGAAACTTGAAATTGTATATTGTTTTGTGGTCACAGCTCCCAAGCGTGAAGTATGAAAATTCCTGAGCAGAGGTCTCCGAATTGAAATTTGAGAATAAGATTGGGTTCTGATTGGAGAATTGGAGAGGGGCGGTAGTCTAGTGTTTGCCTCTGTCTTTGTCATAGAACAAAGGGTTTGCAAATTGCAAATATTGTTTGCGAACTTCTAGAAAATAATGGAGCCCATCCTTTCTTTGATCAGGCCATTACAATAGCAGCTGATTACATCATTCCAAATATTCAAAGGCAGTTAGGCTGCTATTTTGCTCAGCACAAATTTTGGATCATCAGACCTCCAATAAATAGTGTCTATATTGTCTAAAAAATAATTCAAAATTTTTCTAATTTAATCAAGCAGCGTCAAAAAATTGTTATTTCTACGAGAGTCGGAATCCTCCGTGACGCCGCTGCACGGTGCAACCTGATTTTTATAGTCCTTGCATGCATGTTTACAGGGAAGGAGGCTGTGCAGTGCAGTTTTTACAGCTCTTCAATGTTTATAAGGGGAGGAAATGTGTTTGAAGAATCTCAGTAACTTACCATCTCGAAAATTAAAAGCTTGTTGCGTTTGAATTAGCACTGCACCGATACAGTGCTGCATCGGATACAAACTCTTCCCGAAACCTAACCAGTTCAAAAGCATTCGGAAAAGTGTAAGTCTGATTTAACTACGACAAAACAACAATTCAACATACTTACAATTGGCTGGATCTGACCCTAAAAGAATGTAAAAAACTCTTTTAATCTGATTAAACTACAAATTGTTGTGGTGTATGTTACTACTTCAATATTATTAGTTCATAAGTCATTACTCCTCTATTTAAAAAAACAAAGTATGCCGATAAGTCATTGCTCCCAACTATTCCTTGTTTGTTTGATTTTGGAGAATGATTTAACAGGTCACTTCTGTAACATCTTTATTAATCCGTGTCTGGTGCTGATACACTGTTTGTCCCTATTATATTCACTTGTGTGAAGTTACAAAAAAAATAACGATGACCATTCCATGTACATTAGTTCATTAGTTATTACTACTCCATTAATTATTCTTTCTTTGTTTGATTTTAGAATGATTTAACAGGTCACTTGTGTAACGTCTTTATTAATCCCTGTCTGGTGCTGGTACACTGTTTGTTTGTCCTTTATATGTTCAGAAGCTCTTTAATTTTTCATAACACACTCTCTAACCACCTTCTGCTTTAGAGCAGAGAATAGATGCCTCTAAACCACCCATGGTCGGAGCCTCTCTTTTTATGGACAGGCACACAACCATCATTCATTCATTGTACTGCTCCCAACATGTGCAAATTGGGGCATTTAATGGCAGCAATCCATCCAATTCCAAGCCCACCTCCCGTTGGTTCCAAATCATAAAAGAAGTAGGGGATCCAGTGTAGGGTAGTAGATGGCAAGGACATAACAGGAACAGGTCATGTGTGTGTGTGTGTTGACAAGTACACAACAAAAATTTATGGAAAATCGCCATCGGCTGATCTTGCAATCTCTATGCTTTGTGAAAAGGTATCGGAATCAGATACTATTTCTCAGTATCAATCATTTGTAAAGGGCCTAAATAAAGGCAAAAGGGAAGGGAAGGAGTGCATTGAAATTTCTCAGTCCCCACAAAGTCACAAACAGCCCCTTCACATAATGCTTTTTTGGGGCTCTTTGCACGCTTGAGATTGCAATAAGAGTATTCTTATACCTTTTTTCTATTGGGTGCAGTAGGAGCATTTCAAAAAATCAGCAGAAGGAACCTTTGTTATTTATTGGGTTTCTTTTCCTTCATATGGCAATTTAAAATGTGCAGCCTGTTTCTTTTTTTTTTTTGGAAGGAATAATTGAACAATTTTCAAGTTGTATTAGCATTTCTTTTGCTTGTTTATTTTAAGAGCATTTCTTTTCTTTTTTTCTTTTGAAAGGAGCATTTCGTTTTATTTACAAATTAAAAGAAAATTGCCATGGATTTTTAATGTCTAGATTGTTCCAAATGCAACAGAAGTCCTAGATCTGTAATTTTGCAAATAAAACTTTGCTTAAAAAATATTCCTTAAGGCACATCGCCATTAATTGTCACTTGTCACTTGTCCTTAGAGAGTTGACTTCTAACTTCACTAGTGTATTGCAAAAAAAAAAAAAATCATTTTGGAGGAAAAAATATTCAAGCAAAAGAAGAGACTGTAGAAACAGAATTGTGAGCTTTACAAAATAAGAGACCCATATTTCTGATTAACTTCCATTGGGTAGTTAAAAAATAAAAAGATTACAAATGACTTCATGGCTTTATGCAATGAACCTCCTTTCATTGCATACTTTCTTTTTGTGAAAAAGTGCCAGAAATGGAATTAAAAAAAAAGGTGTTCAAAAGGAAGATTGTAAGGATAATACATAAAGTGACTTGAGATGAGTGCTGAGTTGATGGCCCCACAAAATGATCCATTGGCAGACAAGAGATTTTCATCCATCCATTCATTCAAGGCCAATTTCTCAAAAGCTAACACACACACAAGTCTCACTACTCAGTCCCTTGTAGTTAGTTGGTTGCACGCATCTTTACTATGTTATCATCTCCAAAAGAAAATGATAATAATAAATTAGTAAATAGAGCAATAATTTAAGTACAGTACTTTCTTTTGCTGATATTCCATATCCTGTTTCTTTCCATGATATTAATTTACCATCTTTTAGTGTTATTGGGAGATGTCGCTTTTCCAAAGGCCTTGGCAGCTTGTGTAAGTGTTTTTTGCTTCCTAATTTCGTATGCTACTTAAAGAGCATCTCATTTAACCAAATGGCATCTGTTTCATTGTCAAAATCCCATAGCTGGAAAAAAAATTTCTCCTTCTATTATTGAGACAGTTACCAGTATTCATCCAGCATCTGGCATCTTTACATTCAAAGCATCTAGTCAATGCCAAAAATCAAGTAAGAAAATATTTCTATTTCCTTAATTAACTGGAACACTATATATTCTATTATTCTTGATTCTTCAATTCCCCACTCAAGTTGCCAAGGAAACAAATAGAGAAAACTCTTCTTTTCTACATCATACCTTGAATAGACCTGGCCCATTGAAACAGGTATAAAGTGTGGCCTGATGTTTCGAATTTCTGAGAAGCCCAGTTCTACTGAACTTTGGACTACCTATCAGTTGTGTTAGTGCCAACATTTTTAGTGACTCTGCTCTATTGGAGTAGTTAATGTCTAAATTTTGGACCATCAGTTGTAATCATGAAAAATCTATTCACAGTAGTAGCTGGAAATCCAACCAAATCGGTTTTCTATATTAGAAATTGGGTATGCTCTATATAAATTAAACTTCGATCAAGTTTCACACCCAAGTACTTGAATCAAGTTTCATATTGCAAGTTACTATACCTACATGATTAATAGCCAATTATGTTTCAGTTCTCGAGTTTAAGAATGTCAAAAGTACTGATACAATGAGACCTGGGGATACGCCAGATTGCTGCAGTTTAACATCGAAATAATTTTGCATCCCAAGTAATTTATGCAAAGGTTGTAATATTGAAGAGAAAAAAAGGAAAGAACACATCTTAACTTTCTTAAAAGAGTATATAAAATCCTCATGTGCTGCAAAATAGCAGAGTGAAAACTTGGAAATAATATCACAATTGCTTTAAAGAATAGGTTTAACATAAGAACCCATTAAAAGAGCAATAATGGACAGCCACCAAGCAACGAAGCATTGTAACTGCCTTACATTGTTAAAATTATAAGATCTATCAGCACTCGTCCATGCTCAACAAGGGTAGACTCGCAACATCTCCACATAGATTGGACTCGAAAGATCCAAACAGTAGTTAAACAAGGTGATGCATAAACACAGTAATACACCCTCTCCCTAAGAACATTTTTACAAAAATATCAAATGACGAAAATATGATGGACGAAATCACCCATGATTTGGTAACCCGTTCAACTAGTAGAACTAAGCCAGCGCATCTAGTTATCAGACTGCATGCTGCGCAGGATTTTGAGGATCTCGAGGAAAAGGTTCAGAATGTCAAGGTAAAGCACAACTGATGACCAGATGTACTCGTCATAGGTGTAGCGCTTGATCAATGTCTCAGTGTCGTAAACGATGAAGCCAGAGAAAATCACTGCACCTGCTGCGCCAGATATTGCCACCATTGTCGACCCAAGTGGGAAGAACAGCTGCACCAAAAGCAGAATTATATGAGCTCTTTGTACCAAAGCCAAAAGATAATATTTGAGGAGGTTTATTCAAGAAGACTTTCGAGGCAAGAAAGCCTTAAAATTTGGCACACTATTGGTCAAGTTCAGTAATATGGGGTTACTGGATTGACATACAAGTTGGCTTGGTAAACCATTAGCACATCGATTTCTGTGAGCTTATTTTAGGATCTGCAGATCAATCGCAATTTTGAACGTTATATATGGCCAATTTGAGAGACCCAAGCAAAGCAACTGGTACGGTTAGGTACCTAACAGTTCTAACCCCAATGGTAGAGGAACCAGAACAAGACCTAACTGGGGCAGTACTGAAGTTAAAACCAATTCTACTATAGATCAAAATATAAGATAAGTAATCAGCTATGATCATTACAATAATTAATCCTGATTTTCTAAAAGAATATGAATAAAATCAGTAAAAAGGCAAAAACTTATCATCAATTATAAGATCATCCTTTTGAGCCAAAAGAGTACCTGAAGCAAACTTGTAACTAGGAGAACATTGAGACCGGCAAGGAGGACAGGACCAGAATAGCTGTAATCCTTCCCCTTCCTAGCAGCCCAAAAGGAGTATCCAGTCAAGGATGAGACCACAACTGAAGTCAAAACCAATGCCTCAAGCACAATCTTGCCTGCACCAAACAAAAGTTAACCATGCTAAGCTCACACATTTTAACTTTGCATCTAAAATCCAAGATTGCAATGTGCATTGCTATGTGAAATATGAAATTTTAACAATCTAGAATGAAGAGAAGGCACACAAACCATCGGTATTGGCACAGACCACACCCATGCTCAGGCTCATAAACACAGTGAACAGCCCAAGGAAGATGAAGTTGAGGGGATGCCTCTGCTGATAGATGTAAAGAGGGCACATCACTGTAGAAATAAACATTGAAAATAATCAGTAAAATCATTATTGTTTGTAATGTCTTCGGAATAAAAAAAGAGGTAAAGATCACCAGGTTCTCTATTTGGTAACAAATATTTTAAATGCAAAAGTACAATGCAATTGCCATACTAGTAAGACCGGATTTTGGGAAAATTTCCTTATTCTCTATCAATGAGTTTTGGAGAAGGTTAGGTAACTAGTGACTTCTTGATCTGAAATATGATCCTGCGATATCAATTATTTTCCTTCAAACAAGTTCATAAAGGATCCCATGTTAATACAATAACTGCTCTAGTTCCTTGCTACTCCAACCAGATTCTAAGAAATGTTCTCGTTAGTTCAAATCACCGTTATTTATCCCCAATTAACATAAAAGTTCTACTCAACAGATTCTTTTGCAGTTACTATATGATCATTATCCTTTTCCACATAAAGAAAGGAAACAAGATCTGACCGACTATGATATACACTATGAATGTAATTTTCTACACAACCAATACCTAATTAACACTACCATAAATATATAAAGGATCGAGTCCAAGCTCAATTCGAACCAAAATCCTAAATCGGATGCAAACAAACAAGAAACCCGTACAGATGAGAGGAAGGATAACAACGGCAAGGGCAGCGGGGCTGTTAAGGAGGAAGCTATTGAGGCCAGGAGAGAAGACAACAGCGGCCGACACAGCGGTGGTGAGTAGGAGCTGCGCACAGAGAATCCCGTACACCTTGCGCACGAATCCCCATCGCAATTCGTTCTCGCCGCGTGAGATGCCAGGGTAGAGCAGCGACGACTCTCCAGCCTCCAAATCCACCGCCACATCCTCGGTCTTCTCCTTCTCCGGTCGCCTGAGCCCCATCATCTCCACTCCGTACATCCTTTTTCTTTTCTTTCTTGCTTGGTCGATCTCACGATCTACCTACGGAACGGTGGCAAGAGAGCGAAGTAATTTGGCAAATGTGGATCTGGTGGTAGGGATTTCATCCTCTCCAGCCTTGTATGATGCAATGCATATCAACAGAGATTATAAAATCAAGATTCGTGCTATTCTAGGGAACGATCTGGAATCGAACGGTAGAAGATATTTGTATTTAAGCGAACCATTGCAGAAGAACAGAAACCGACTTGAGACGAAGTTCGATTACTTGTTGGTGCGGTGTTCTTTTTAGAAGAGAAATGTGGAGCGTACTTCAGCATAACCAAAACTCGTGGGGTCCACGTCTTTGAAACCGTGTACTTTTTGAACTGGTCCCAGAAGCCAGTAATCTTCGACAGGCTGGGATACACGGGGGGCACCGCTGGAAACCTAAACTTTAGCAAAACGCGTTTACGGGAAGGCGGTGGGTTGACCCGAGGAGTTTTCACGCTTCCTATTGTTAGTTGACTTGTCACGGTCAATTAATACGGTTCAGTCTGACAGTGTGTACCTGCTATTTTCAAATCTTTACACAGAGAAAATTGCTTTACTCATAGAATCATGGAAATAGTGATAACTAAGTAATAAAGTAGTACTAAACAGGAGTATTATTGTGCTGTAGAGAGGCTTATATCGGACGGATAGGATATAAAGAGGGGTAGCAATCACATAGAACTCGCAAAATGAACGCATGGTTCTTTTTACTCTTGAATATTACATTGTACCATGACTATCGACTAAAACTACTACCTAATAAACTTAGCCGAACTGTTCTTCGCATAAATTTTCAGTCTTCAAACCAGCATCGTCTCGGAACAAAGCCCAACAATTTTATCTCGGAACAATACTATAAGAATCCTGACAAGCACTTGAATTATCAAACAAAAGCATCAGCACAACAAGTTCGAACATGTGCTTTAAACAGCTTTCAAATTTCAAACACCACAACAAAGAATATCTAAAGAACCCTTTATTGCTAATATAAGCAGCAATGACAGAACTTTGTACACACAAACACACATGCATCCAGAACATTCCACTAGACACTTTTAAGGATGAAACATACAGACAGAGAGCCAACTAAGAATCAGGCTCAGGATCAGCAACAAATTTGAGCGAAATGCTGTTGACACAGTGGCGCTCGTTAGTCGGGGTTGGAAACCCCTCTCCTTTAAACACATGGCCTAGGTGGCCCCCACAAGCTGCACAAGTGATTTCTATCCTCCTCCCATCAGCATCAGGCTGGAATTTTTAGAACAACACCAAAGGTTGAATATAAAGAAATTGAAGAATTCAATAAAATAGCACAAATTAGACCATACATTGTCAACTCATTTTCAAAATCAGAATTTTGCAAATATACCTACAGAAGTCAGTCGCCACAAACATCTCCAAAGAATTACCATTGTTCGCTTAAAAACACAAGTTATGTAAAGTTCTTTGCATCATTTCTGATACAGTCAGTAATATTAAGCTTGGAGAAATAAAGGAACATGTTAATACTATAACCCTACATACTCAAAGTACAGAATTTATATATAAATTATGAGAACTCAATGTGCAGCAGAAAAAGATCATTCTACTGCCATCTGAAAATCCTAATATGTAAGAGGGAACTTTCCACTGCAGAATTTTTAGTCAAGCACCATATTATGTCAGTCAATGATTTTTCTCAATAGTGAAAAGTTGAAACTGAAATAAGTTAGATATAAAATAGTTGAATTTTCCCATAAGGTATTCAACCAACTTTCTTCTGCTCCAACATGGACGATTCAATCATTCAACTCTGATGGATCAATGGGACATTGTGCAGAGTTTTTTTTAGCTAACAGCTGAAGGATTTTAAAAGAAAGAACATGTAAAGCTTTGATATGTGAAAAGAGAAGAAGAGATGCACCGTTCTCCTAATTGCACCAGGGAGTCCCCTGAAGAAGGCTGGCCAGCCACATCCTGAGTTGAACTTTGTAGTTGATTCGTACAGTGGGGTCCCACACCCTGCACACTCATATATGCCTTTGTCAAAAAATTTATCATATTCCCCTGTTCCAGGATACCTGAAAAAAAAGAAAAAGAAATGAAAGGAGGTTTCAGAGATGTTAAGGCTGAGGTCACCTCTCTTTTGTCAAGGAAATTAAAAATTTTCAGTTTGGCCAAATAACTGATGTTTTGCAATGATACTGTGTGGAATTTCCTAGTAACAGAATCCTTTGGTTGTTTGCAAACATGAGAATTATTCAGCAAGCATACTAGTATTTTTCACAGCAGTATAGGATAAAATGGCCTGATAAATTGTCTTTTTGAAGTAAACAGGTATCACATCACACCCGACCTTAATTTTTAATTGGTATTATGCTGTAGAATTGTACCACACAGTACGAGTTCCTAAGGAATTATCATGTCTCATTTCTTCCCGGTCTCTACTACTGCCATATCCCTACCAACACAAACCAGTATATATGCGCCTCCAGCAGATAAACTTATAACAAACTAAAAAAAGAAAAAAGAAGCCTGGTATCTTACTCGGTTCCCTTCATTCGAAGGATGCGAAACTGCTCAGGCGAGAGGACAGCTCTCCACTCCTCCTCCGACTTCCTCACGGGGCCTGACGACGCCATGGCCACCGTCACTCTCCTGCTCGGATGGTTAAAAACCCGGCCGAACCGAACCGCCGGTCTGGAAGGAGGTCTAGAGAAGGGACGGTAGACCGAGTGCTGGAAGGATTTGATCGGCGCACTGGTAGAAGGAGCGGCGCTGGGATATAGAGTTCTCAACAGGCGCTGAGCTCCCATTTTTCCCTTTTTTTTTTGATTTAAGAGGAAAGAGTCAGAGAGTTAGAGAGGAGGAGATGGTTGGGGCACGCAGCAGAAACTGGATAGAGAATTCTATCATCACAGATGCGTGTGTGTGTCATTGATTCGGGCCTGCGTTTAGTCGATGATGGATTGTTCGGGAAATATTGCAGAGCAATTGCATGGATAAGGCCCATGAGAGAGCTTCTTTCAACCAATAGCCCATGAAAGAACTTCTTTCAAAGACTTGGCAAGCATGTCAATCATTGTTAGGCGCCCGGATGCATGAAAAAAAAGAAAAAAGAAATTATGTTGTAATAAATGGAATGAATTCCGTTATAGTGAAATCTTCTAACGTGTGCGCGACAAAAGGATACTGGCAAACCATGGAGTACACGACAATTTTGGGCTCACTGATTCCCCACTGTCAGACTCAGAGACTCAGACTCGTGGAGTAGCGTACAAAAAATATAAAAACAACACAGCCTGGGCAAGATGCTCTCCCTCGCTCTTTCTCGCTCTCTCTCTCTCATTTTCCTCCTCCATTCCAATTTCCAAGTGCCACCTCTCTCTCTCTCATTTTCCTCCTCCATTCCAATTTCCAAGTGCCACCTCTCTCTCTCTCATTTTCCTCCTCCATTCCAATTTCCAAGTGCCACCTCTCTCTCTCTCATTTTCCTCCTCCATTCCAATTTCCAAGTGCCACCTCTCTCTCTCTCATTTTCCTCCTCCATTCCAATTTCCAAGTGCCACCTCCCCCTCCCCATACCAAACCGGATTTCAAAATTCCATCGGCCCAATGGCCGTCATTCTTTCCCTCTTCTCTCTTCTATTGGTGTCACCAATGGCGTTGGCGCAGATCGATTTCAACTATCCGGCGGTGTTCAATTTCGGGGATTCCAACTCTGATACTGGCGGGAGAGTCGCGTCTGGACTGGAGAGCATCAGTCCGCCTTATGGGGAGACCTTCTTCGGCCGCCCCTCCGGCCGATTCTGCGACGGCCGCCTCATCATTGATTTCCTCAGTAACTTCTCTTTCTTTCTCGTTTTTTCTTTCACTTCTGTTCTTCTGTGGCGCTTCACTGTGAGGTCACTGTCTAGTGATTCGGCGGAGTCCAAGTGTCCAACTGTGTTTCTTCTTTTTTTCCCTTAATTTACATTTTAAGATGCAAACTGAAGTAATATGAGAGCGATGCAAGCTGTTACTTAGAGTTTAAAATGTCTTTACTTTTCCAAATGGATGTGAATTGTGAATATAATTCAGTTTTTTTTTTGCTTTTAGTAAATAGAAAAAGCAAAAATATTAACTTGGGTTTATTTCATATTAGGTAACTCCAGGATAAATTACTGCCTTTTGCCAATACCTCTTTTTTAGTGACAGTTATACTCTGTCCTATATGTTAGGCGGCTTTAGTTTATGTATTGGGCGTCAAAAAGTTGTTGGCTATACTTGTCCTTTTGTTTTGTTGGATCTGCGAGAATGCAAATGCATCTTACTTTTCCCACTAAATGCTCCTCTTTGGTTCAATTGTGGGTGTGACATTTCTTAACAATTTTTTTACCTTATTATTATCGTACCCTATTTGGATCTAATCAGTTGGGTACTGAGAGAAGTATTGCACCATGCTGGCTATAATAAGCTTGGGTATATTGTTTATATTCCTGCAACTTGATACTTAAATTTAATGCTCAATTAAATCTCAGTTGTGCATTGATGATCGAATTAATGACAGCTAGCAAACTAAAAGCCAAAATGAGAGAAAAGGAAAAGAGAAAATTGATAAAAGGGCTTATATAGATCCTGTGCTATCTTCCACCTCTATGTTGTTATGCTGCATCGTGGATCCTGTGACATCAAGTACTTTGCAAACCAAAATAATAAATTTCAAGACAGGAATATAGTTATCTTCAAAATAAAAGAGGAATATTCTCTCTCTTTGTATGGTCTTTGAACTTATAAAAATCCTTTCATATAAATTAATTCCAGCAAGTAAATTCTGTTTTTCTGAACTAAAATATGTATTGACATGAATTTTCACTTGGTTTCCTTAACTGTTGTAGTGGATGCGATGGATTTGCCATTCTTAAATGTGTATTTGCAATCTGTTGGTGCACCAAGTTTTCAAAGAGGCACTAACTTTGCTGCCGCTGGATGTTCAATACTTCCTGCAAAGCCCACATCTGTCAGCCCCTTCTCCTTTGGGATACAAATTGCTCAGTTTCTCCAATTCAAGAGTCAAGTTCTTCAATTATTAGCTCGAGGTAGGTATTTCAGTTTCATATCAAGTGTGCCCCTTATGACAGCTCCATATATTACAAATTGCAAATATGTTTACACAATAGTGAACAACATGGACATTTTAACTTTTTGGATTAAATGGTCAAAGCTAACAAGTTAAAATTCATAGTTCCCAACATAGGGGCTTGATACCCAGCTATTTGCCGACAATAGAAACCGCCAGTAGTTATTTTGACAATATAGGTATGATGTAGCTGTTATTTGTGCAACTACTATTTCATTTTGAGGTTCCTCATTTGTAATTGACCATCTGTTCTCGTGGCCATCAACTACTCTTGTTTCATTTTAGGTACTAAATTCAGGAGATACATCCCTCAAGAGGATTTCTTTAGCAAGGGGCTCTACATGTTTGACATAGGTCAGAATGACATTGCTGGTTTATTTTACTCGAAGACCGAAGACCAAATCATTGCTTTGATCCCAACCATCTTGTTGGAGTTTGAAACTGGCCTTAAGGTCTGACATCTTACCTTAGGCTTGACATTGTGATGTTTTCCATTGCAACTAGAAGTTTCTCTTTATTATCAGGGGGGTAATTTTATGGATAAAGTACCAAATGCCGTGTCCCTGTAATACACAAAAATCATTCTTGCCCGCAAGACTTGGTAAAAGTTTAGTGTCTCTACTACAGTTACCCAGTACAGTACTCAATTAACCCTCTATTGTCCATGTCTCTTAAAGGTGAGGACTGATCCGTTCTTACTGTTTCTACTGAAATACAGAAGCTAGAAAGGTTAACTGGGAAGTTTCTTTCTTTCTTTTGAATAAATCTGGACGACAATGTGTTATTTCCATCTTTTTTTATTTGTATCAGAGGGAGGGAAGGGGCATGAAATACGTGCTTTTTGTGATCTCATAGTAATTGGAGGTTTCTTTGAACATGCATGAAAGCCATCCCTGTGTTAGAATGAAGTGACATTTGTGTACTCTCTTTAACAGAAATTGCATGATGGAGGTGCTAGAAACTTCTGGATCCATAACACTGGTCCTCTCGGTTGTCTTACTCAAAACGTTGCCTTTTTTGGCAAAGATCCATCAAAGCTCGATGGGGATGGGTGTGTTGCTGCACACAACCGTGTGGCTAGGCTTTTCAATCTGCAATTGCATACTCTCTGTACGAAGCTGAGAGGCCAATTTAGTGATTCAAATATAATTTATGTCGATGTCTACTCTATCAAGTCCGACCTAATCAGCAACTATGTCAAATATGGTATGGAAACAGAAGAGTTTGCTATTTATAGTTTGTGTTAATTTTTAGCCATGGATTACCACATCATTGTTAGCATCATACGTATCAGATAGTTTACATGCAAGGAAAACCCTAACAGTATGTTCATCTTAAGTATTGGATGCAAGATGAATGCTATTGACCTTACCTAGCATATTTGGCCGGGACCCCAAGATTTCTTCAAGCGCATTACTTAGATAATTGCATGAATTCAATTAATTGAATAAATAGATAAATAAATAAATAAGTTAAATTAAACATAGAATTTAACTGCCGACAGAAAGCTCCATTTCGGTACCACTTAAATGAAACTGTACTTGTTTCTAGACATATTGGTGTTTTGAAGAATATGGTCCTAATAGTTCCATTTCATGGCTTGTTGAAATATAAAATTCCTCAGCTAGTTCATACAAGTCTGATACATTTTTGTAGGATTTGTGTATCCGATAACCACATGCTGTGGCTTGGGAGGCGGACAGCTAAATTATGACAGCCGGGTCCCTTGTGGTCACACTGAAATCCTTGATGGGGTGGGGCCGGTAACTGCAAAAGGTTGCAATGATACATCAGAGCACGTTAATTGGGATGGAATACATTACACTGAGGCTGCAAATTTCCATGTGGCATCGAGAATTCTTACAGGAAAATATTCTGATCCACCATTCTCAGACAAGATGCCATTCCTTATTAAGCCAAAATATTAGCAACGTAGTTGCTTGTTACATTGATTTAAAAATGTAGTATATGTAACATCTCCTGGTCAATTATTCTTTTACTGTGAATAAATGAGGCTGTTCTTTGAGTTTAGTTTTTTTATTTCAGTGCCTACTTTTCATGGTTGGTTGACTTCTATCGTTACCTATCCTTAACATTTTGTGGGTACTGATGAGAAATATCGAACCATTACTTAGATTAGCGAATAATTCAACAGGGAAACTATCAGCCTGCTGATTGGCTAATTTATATGTCGGACTTCCATTTTGATTTTGCTGGACACTTGACAGTGTAAGAATTTTCTGTACTAGCCAAATCATAAAAATTAGTAAATCAACGTGCAATTTACCATTTACCAGTTACCAGTTATCTCTATATGCTAATTTTATGAATTAACTCCTCTTTGCTTCTCATCTGGTCAATGAGCAACAGTATTCTTTTGTACAAGAAATCCCCCGCAATTTACATATATGAAAAATCATCTATTTCTTGGAGATGTAGGCGTAGTACTGTGCCATGGGAACGACAAAGGCAATCACTAGCAATCCACCAACAACAAGGGAAAATTGTCCCCGTTTTTCATCGGTTTCCTCCCTGGTTTTGAAGTTAGACTCCCTTTTGTTGTCCTTGAATTTGGGCCCACCTGGGTCTGGGAGTCCATCAATGGCTGCCACTAGACGCTTTGCAGAACTAACCAGGGCTTCATTGTACTTCTCATCTGTTGCTAAAACTGTAGAGAGACAAGAAAGGAGCACTTAAATGCCATAAGGGGGTTCCGTGTGTAAAGTACCAGGTGTTGTGTATTGTCATTTATTAAGATTTGGTTTCTATTTTTCCTTTTGGGGTTTCTCCTGAATCTTGATGTTTAACTCTGCATATTGACATAGCTTTGGCAAACAAGAGCGTATGTCTTCGTGCACATGCACACTTGAAGACCAAAACCTGAAGTAAAATTTGATTGACAAGTTTTCATTTTTCCCTGAAATTAGAAGCAAAAGGCTAACCTGGGAGATTCTCTGAGACGGTCACATCCAGTATAGAATCACCAACAGCCTGGATGAATGCGGGGCCGCCTGTAATAGCGCCTTCTTTCTGACTAGTTACTAGCACTAC
Source organism: x Bolboschoenoplectus mariqueter (assembly GCA_037678475.1). Lineage (NCBI taxonomy): Eukaryota > Viridiplantae > Streptophyta > Magnoliopsida > Poales > Cyperaceae > x Bolboschoenoplectus > x Bolboschoenoplectus mariqueter. The sequence continues at coordinate 4,106,092 of CM075247.1, forward strand.
AATTCCCTTGTTGTTGCCTTCTTCAACTGTGGGGTACCATTTCTCCAACAACTGGTCCGCATACTCAAAAGCATCTGCCTTGCTCTGCAATTTGAACAAATCAAATTTCACATAAAATTTAAGTCTCCTCAGGTTTGTATTTTGTCATTCTTTTTATCGCTCTTAAGAATAGGTTTCTTGTGCAACATACTTGCAAATCTCCAGACATAGCTTGAAGTTACTAGAACAAAATCTTAGCCTAGTTATGTACCGTTAATTTGCGAACAGTGATGAAATTTATATGCAAGTTCTTCCTTGACTCGAGATCTGACAAGAGTCGCTTCAGGTCAGACTTGGTAACACGGCTTAGCACTCCTGCATCATCTACAACATATGTTTCTGTTGGTGGGCCCTCATTCAGCACATCAAACTCAGAAGCAAATGCAGGTGACTGGACGGTGGGGACCACTGGGCAGAAGTTTACTGCAAGAGAGATTGCAGCCGCAGCCATGCCATGCTGTAAGTGTGTAATCCAATTTTTTTTTGGCATAGATAGAGTGGCTGGAGTTCTCTTGCTGAGGCTACAAGAGATGGATTTGGGAAGGTGGTGAGAGAGAGATTTTGAGGTTGTGAGTTTGGGGTTGAGTAGAGGGGTAAAGGAGATGGTCTCCATTGAAGGGAATATGTGGCGGGGGGAGAGGAACAAAGAGGAGCATCTGCTTCTCTGATATTGTTGGTTTTCACCTGATTTTTGGGGAGAGAATTCTTGATTTGGATTGAACTGAATTCTGCATTTTCATTGGGTGGTTGGATTTGAATTAGGATAAGGGTAACGGATCCTAACGGCAGTTATCTTTGCACCAAGAAAACTTGTTTATTTATTTGTATTAGTGAATGTTTTATACAATCCTTCCATTGCAAGTTTTCAATTGCATTTCATGAACATAAAAAAAGAGTGGGAGTTGTGGAGTGTACATCCAATTATACATTTATTTCTTTGTTGATATAACTATATAAATATTTATACAAATTATAATTTTGTTAACAACAACTCATTTTAACTTAATTGATGTGCTAACAAAGAAACTGCATATCAAATATGAAAGCAGTCTCATGCTAACCAGAGTATATGTAGTGTCAGTAAATAATTACTTAGTTAGGCATGTTAGACAAGCGTCGGGGTGCTTGAACAGACAATCATTATTATTAGATGGACACTAATTTCGTATTTGACAAAATTATAAGGAAGTAAATAGTAAAACACTTTATATTTATATCATTAGTATTTAGTAAGGAAGTAAAATAGTATTGAAGAAGAAGATCAAATTATCATGTACCCTGTCAGTAAATTGGTGTAAATTATTGTGTGTAACTGTGCAGTCTGTTTCACCCTCTCCGAGCATCAAACAGTAGAGGTTAGATGGTAAGATAATAATAGGAAGATTACGACCGTTTCTTCAGCTCCCCTCCGCCCTTTCCATGGCCCTCACTCTCCCTCTCCGTCTCCCCCTCCTCTCTCCTCCTCCACCTCTCTCCCACCAAAACCCTAATCCCAACCACAAGTGGCCTCCACGCTCTTGCTCCAGGCGAGACGCTATAATACTCTCCTCCATTGTTCTACCCGCCATCGCTCTCGCTCCTCCGCCAGAGAAGGCCAATGCTTCTACCCGGAAGCCCTTTCTTGATGGGATTGTCAATACCAAGTCTTGGTTCCAGTACATTGGCGATGGTTTCTCCATTCGAGCGCCACCTCTCTTTGATGACATCCTGGAGCCTGAGGCGAGTCTCTTCTTTAATCTATGAATTTCAGTTTGATTCTATGTACCCGTACCAGTACCTGCACCACTAATAGTGTATGTACCGTTGCAGTTGAGTATAAGTACCAGTTATAATATATGTACCATTGCAATAGAATACCTGTTGTGATTCTTCTGTCAATTTCTCAATGAAGCACACAGTTCATGCTCAGTCTGCAATCAAGCCTCTTTTGAGGGTTGGCAATTGTGGTTTCATTTTAGCCCAAATTTGCTCCAATACTCCCTGAAAATTTCAGCTATGGAACAAAGTCGAATTTTGGCCTCAATTCCAATGTAGTTCATTTGTAGTAATTTGGTGCAATTAGATACAAATAAAGGTACTGAAAAGCAACATCCTAAGCCACAAGCTGGTACTTTCACGTAATTCTGATGTTGTCACGCTGGCAGCTGGGATCCACAAACTGTCATTCAAAATTTTACTGGATACCCAAAACCTCAAATCTTCAATTATGTAATACTTAATATGAGGATGATAAGCAAAATTTTTCTTTAGGAGTACACTGGTGGGTTAACTTACTATGGAGACAAGGCGAAACCAAAACCTTTTGCTGCTCGTTTTGCATCACCAGATGGGTCATATTTCCTTCTCTGCTGCTGCAATTTTAACTGTTCCTTTTAAGATTATGTTAATTTATTAATAAAGCCAACTGTCCCATTTTGTGGTGTTTATAAGGGACATTTTATTTTGATAACTATACTATTCTTTTAAATGCAGACCGTCCTTGTTTGTAATGTAGATCAGAAATTGTAAGTGTGGTAATCAAGCCTTCTAATCAGCTCAAGATCACTTTTCTCGAGGTTTGTGAGAAACTTCTTGTGTAATTAATTTTTTTTTTTTGCTCGTTAACAAGCAACAGCTAGCCAGACACCGCAAAGTTTTCATTCAACTTATATGAATTTGCATGCACAGGCGACGGATATTACAGATTTGGGCTCCCTAAAGGAGGCAGCGAAAATATTTGTCCCTGGTAATTTAATTTTCCATTTATTTTTTGGCTAACTATTATGTGTAGTATTATTTTCTATAAAAAGAAGGTTATGTAATTTTATTAAAGCATACTTTTATCACAATCTATTTCCATATTCGTTACTTATTTTACAGGTGGGGCAACCATATACTCCGCTCGAACTATAAAAGTCAAGGAAGAGGAAAAACTCAAGTAAGAAGCTTCATCCCCAAATTTTCAAAAGATATGAAATTTGCTATGTGCATTTGGTTATTACCTATAATGTTAAACCAAAATAAAATGAAGGCCATTTACTTACTGCAGGACCTATTATTACTATGAGTTTGGATTTGATAAGCAACATGTTGCTCTAACGGCAGCAATTAACAGTGGAAAGGTACTATGTCATCTTGCTCTTATTTAGTTTGAAAACTGGTACCTAACTGGTTTTGGTTTGCTGTTGTTGGTGCATTGAAGGAGCCATACGTGCCAAATTTATTGCTTGATCTTTCATTTTAAATAGTTGTTACATTTGGTAGGCATACATAGCTGGTGCTACTGCTCCAGAAATGAACTGGGAAAATGATGGTGTAAAGCTTCGTTCTGCAGCTATATCTTTGTCGGTTTTTTAAGTTTTTGCAAGAACATAGAGATGGGTCCTGCAAGAGAATTATGTTATCACAGCCACAATTTTGTGATTAGCGCCTGAAATTTCTTAATTGTTTTCTGAAAAGTTGTTGATAGAGAGGAGAAGAGAAAAATAGGTAGAGAGGAGATGAGGCGTCCAAAATTTTGAAGATGCATAATTGATTTTGAGTATGTTTGTATAAATTTGTAAAGAGAGATCATCTTCATATGGCGTTGTGTCGTAAGTCGAAAATTTCAGCGGAGGACGAGAAAAGGAGAGGGGAGGAGAGGACTAATACTAATGGTAATAAGAAAGTAAATTACGATTTTATCCTTTCTGCATGGTTTTCCATTTAATCTGATCTATAGCAATAAACTTTGTTAACCCAAAATGCAGGTAAAAAGGCCTACACGTACATGACTTTTAATTTAGCGAATAACTCGAGATCCCCAATAGCCCGAACTTAAAAGCTGAGATAATCCAATAGTCAAACGTAGATAATCCGAAACTCAAATAAATGATCATCTAGGTGAGCTTAATTAATTCGAACTAGCTATGAACCAAATCAAATGCATCCATCACCAAATATTCACCTGTGGGGATATCCATGCAACGCACATGAACCCGTGCGCTTGTGAAGAAACCTCAGGCTCAGGGTCAACTTCATCTTGTCACCTTAAATCCGTAATAATATAATACCTCAAATTTAGCTTTGGCTTCAAACCAACGCATGGAGTCCAAGTTCAATTCCATCTTTTTTTGTAAAAAAAAAAATTAGTTGTCAAAAATTCTTCTTTTGGGAATATATAAATTATTTTATTGCTTCAAACTTATTGATTATATCAAATTTGAGGATTAATTCGGCCACATCCGGTAATTTTTTTATTTGTGTTGCCTTTTGTGCGAAAAATTATATGTTTGGAATTAATTTGGCTGGAGGTGATTTGAAAATTCTGAGACTTTCATTTTCAAATTTTTCTTTCATTCGTGGCGATTGACTCTTGGAACATAATTTTCACAATTCATCCATCGAAATTTTAATGTCGTGATAATCAGTACATTGTTCGCTCTTTTCTTTAATTATTATTAAACATTTAACTATTTATTGTAAATGACAAAAATGTTGACATGCTTTTGTTACTAATTAATTAAACTGTTAACTATACTGGTAGAACACTAAAAAAAATTAATAACAGATGTCTCAAGTGTAAATATAAATCATTCGATAGCAACGAGAAGATTTTAGCAAAGAAAAGATTTGTAGCGCCTATATTGTTATTAATTTTTATTGAATCTAATGAAAATATTATATAAAGGGCCTATTTTTTATTAAAAAAAAGGAAAGTCTCAGGCCAAAGGAGGGGAGAAGAAAAGGTCAATTTTCTCAAAATTAAATATTAAGAAGGTGAATGTCACCTATACAAATTTAAAATGAAGAGGAACAGAGAATAAAAAAGAGAAAAATATGATAGCATTAGTTCAATTATCAAATTCACATATACTATCATAATTTTTCGAGATAAAATTATAATATACAATTTAGATTGTCCATTATGATTCAAACTCAAATTTAAAAAAATTCCTCATGAGCAGAGCCAGTCAGAACCGGAAACATAGGACTTGAAAAAAAACCACATGCCATATACCGCCAAACAAAGCTTACACCTTTGAGTTCTAACTAAGATTTTCTAATTTAATAGACTAAAAGATGCTTGAATCCAAAGAAACAAAAATTTCTGGCCGATTACAACGACGACGGTTTTGTGTAATTTATTATTATTGAAACAGATAATCAAAATAAAAAAAAGTAAAGTTGTAAATGTGTCGTTCGTCCTTCAAATATGGAACATGACAATATTTGTCCAATATGAAAATTATTTTTGTCGTCCTTAAAAAAAATTTAACGCTCAAGCTTGGAAAATTTTTAAATCGTTTATTGAAAAGTTTAGTACTTCAAAATATTTAAAATTTTAATTCTGATGATTGTTTGAACAATATTACGGGAGATATTAAATGTAAATACAATGAAAATGACTAGATGATAGAGTCATGTATTCAACAAATAAATAAATGAGAAGAAAGACGCTATTAAGCATTTCTTTCTGAAATTAGCATCAGAACAATTATCTGTATATGTAATTAGGATTGTTTTCGAATTTTTCTCTGAAAAGAGTAGTATTTATTGAAGAAAAAGTCAAATTTGATATAAAATAATTTTCTAAAGAAAAAAATTTGCATTCATCAAAATTTTGGACAAAAAGTAGTATTTTAATTTCTGAAAATGCTAAAGGCCTGTACTATGAAAAATAACAAGATAAATCACACAAAAAATTATGCCGAAAAATACAATCAATCGTATAAACTCAAAAGTTTCTTCGTACCTTAGACAAATCAACACATTTCCTTTAAATGAAAGAAATATTATCCAATCAGGATAAATTGAAGAGAAACAAAATCGCATATTCGATGACACAGATGATGTGACATTGTTAAAAAAAGTTAGCTTCTAATATTTTTATACTTGTAATTTATAAACATATTTCTACTTCATTATTGCCAATTTTTGAAGGCAGGTTGTATATAAGCAAGGGTCCTTATGTGCAAAAGATCTCCTCTAGAAATGATCAACGTTCTTCTATGATGAAGTACCACCAGAAGCCCAGCTCTCTTGCATCGAGGCCTTTGCTATTGCTTCTTGGTTTGCTGATCGTTCTACTTGTGGTTTTGGCATCTCTCAGAGATCCGCCATCTCCATTCACTGTTGACCTTCCGGCAGTTAGAGTTACTGTTGGAGGTAATTACACGTACTGCGCTTAAAACCTAGGTTCCTTTTAATTAATTTCTATTCTTCCTTGAATTTTTCTTCTGATTTAAGTTGTTTCAGATGTTCGGATAATCTATCTCCGACTAAACTTTACAATTCAAAGAAGGGCCTGAGCCTGATATTTTTTTTCATCCTTTTTATGGATCACATAATGAATTAGAATTCAATCTGATTTCATTGTTGTGTTGAAATTCTCACTACTTCACAAATTCCTCTGTTTTGGGCACTGAAATTTTAAGCTCTAAATTCTCTTGCAACATTTCATAGGTCCAACTGAGCCAACAGCTGCAGCAGCCGTGCCTAATGACAGACTTCTAGGTGGATTACTCTCTCCGAACTTCGATGAACAATCCTGTCTAAGCAGATACCAAGCCTTGCTCTATCGCAAGGCCTCGAATCATATCTTATCTTCTTACTTGATCTCAAAATTACGCAAGTATGAAGCCCTCCATAAAAAGTGCGGCCCGAATACTCCGCTTTTTCAGAAATCAGTCGAACAACTAAGATTAAACCACAGCACTGATCAACTTGAGTGCAGTTATGTCGTCTGGATCCCTCTAGAGGGGATAGGCAACCGAATGCTGACACTTGCCGCGACATTCCTCTACGCTCTTCTGACCAACCGAGTGATGTTGATGCACCAGACAGAAGATATGGTCAATCTATTATGCGAGCCTTTTCCTGGGACCACATGGCTCTTGCCGTCGGATTTCCCAATGGAGGGTCTGGAAGGCTACAATATCCATTCCCAAAACAGTTATGGTTACCTGGTTGAGAAAAACTTGATCAACACCAACCCCAATGCTCCTCCATCAGCATTTCCTTCTTCTATCTATGTGCACATGAGGCATGATCTACGCGAACATCACTTACATGCACAATTCTTTTGTAATAAAGATCAAGAAGTGATTAGCAAGATCAATTGGGTTTTCTTCAGATCAGATGTTTATTTTGCCCCAGGGTTTTTCATCATATCAAAATATGACGAGGAATTGGCACGGATGTTTCCTTTAAAGGAGACAGTATTTCATCACCTGGGGCGGTACCTCCTCCACCCAAGTAACACTGTTTGGGGCATGATCATGAGGTATCATAACTCTTACTTGGCCAAATCGAAGGAGCGAATTGGCATTCAAGTAAGAATTTTCGATTATGCCCCGATCTCAGTTGAGAACATCTATGAACAAATTGTCAGGTGTACACAACAAGAGTTAATACTGCCTGGTGTAAATCTTAATCAATCTCAAGTATCCCCTTCGGCATCAAACAATGCGGTGGTAAGAACTGTGCTTCTGGTCTCATTGTATGGAGAGGTCTATGAAAGACTATATGACCTATATTATACACACCCAACTACCACGGGTGAGATGATCAGTGTGTACCAACCATCACATGAAGAGAAACAACAGACTGAGAAGCATTTCCACAACTACAAGGCATTGTCAGAAATCTGGCTGTTGAGTTTCTCAGATGTATTGGTGACTAGTGCTGGATCTACATTCGGTTATGTGAGTCACAGTCTAGCTGGCATCAAGCCTTGGTTTCTGCAGAGCCCAAAGGACCGAAACATCCCAAACCCACCATGCCGCCGTGGCACTACAATCGGCGCATGCTTCCATGCTCCTCCAAATTTTAACTGCAAGAGTGGGAGTAAGGCTGACACGGGAAACCTTGTACGGCATGTGAGACAATGTGATGATTTTCATTATGTACCAGCTGTCAAATTGTTTGATTAGCTTTCATTATTTTGTTCTTCTTTTTTTTCATTGGTTTTCAGTCGATCTAAAAGAAGTACATCATAAACAAACAAGTGTAGAGGTTAGTAAATTGCCCAATTCTGGGGCTACATTCTCAAAGCCCCATTAGTTACACCGGCAATTAATTGTCAATGACATAAGGTGTTTATTACTATGAGAAGTTTCTTTTAATATATATAAATATACATATATTAGCTTTGAACTTGTGCAGTCTCTGGCTCTTAATAGGCAAAGACTCCGTCATTCACTTCAAGGGAACCAATCAGAATTCAGTTACAGGCCCCTTCTTTATTTCTTCTCTTCCTTGATATAGAACATTTGGCAGGTACTTGCGCAAAAAGAAAAAAAAAATAGAAGCCTCCACATTTTATTATTGAACTTCGTTGATCAAATGCCTCGCGGCTGCATTAAATTTTCTTAAATAAGATAAAGAAAAATCAAAACCACTAGTATTCTGCTACAAAAGCTCAGTAGCTATTTCCAAAAGAGCACCGAGGATCTTTGATGTATGAAATGAAGAGAATTTATCTTCATAGGAATTACCTCTCACACCTACCTGATTTACTTTAACAAACCCCAAAACCAAAGACATAATGCGACAAAAGGACTTAACAGACTGTAAACCACACAGAAGTGTGAAAGGAAGTTATAGTTGAGTAAGGAACCAAATTGAACCTCGTCAAATTACACCGACGAACACAAATATCAGTATGCTCATTTGATTATCTTCATTAGCAAAATTGGTCTTTTTTAATCAGTTCCACCTTTCATCAAGCCAGACATCAACAAAAAGTAATGAGTAAGGAAAAAAAATAGGTATCTCAAAATAACAAGACTTAAAACCTTATATCAATTGAATTTGGAATTGGTGAAAACAACCAACTTTCTTTAACTAATTAGAATCACGACTACAACTGCCATGATCACTTAGCACAACAGCAAGCACACCTTCTCAGAGATCAATTTTTCATGCTATTGCCACGGTTCCTTTTCTCATTACATGCTTTTAAAGCTTGAACCTCTGTAAAACAAGTATACAAAGTATTGAAAAGAAGAATCCAAAATAGAAGACAAAGGAACAGACTTTGCATGGCATGATAAACAGTGAAAATGAGAATTGACAAAAAACAAAAGTACTGTGCATGCGGAAAACATATTATGCTTACCAGTCTGGCAAGACTTCCAATCTCTATTGGATTTTATTAGGCATTCCTGAAGAGTTGATATGATAGAATAAATGTGTCAGCTAAGTTCATGGTGTAATACAAAGAATTTATTCAGAGAAATAAAAAGGAAAAAAATGCTCCTAGAATCTTAATTACCATAGCACCAGTCTATCTACCGTGCTAAGAAGATGAGACTAAATTCTTTAAGGAAAAAAAAGCTCCTCAAAACCACACTAAACTTTGAGGTTGAGAAAAAGGAAATTAAATGTAAGATTGGTTTTGTTCTCCTCTTTCAGAAAATTTATACCTACAATCAAGTGTGTGGTAAGTGTGTCTACCACACTAAGAGTTCAACACTAAGTTTAAACTAATAAAACTACCCCAAAATCAACGTGTGTTGAACCCCATGCTTCAAATTAAAAACAAAAAAGAAACAAAATTTGAAGGGGGAGGGGGGGAGGGGGAGAGGGGGAAGAGTACCTGAAGAGAGAGGTAGAGAGCCGCGCACTCATTGAGCTGCTTGACACTGTCGTCGTCTTCGTCGGCGTCATCCTGATGGGTCGGCCGTGGCGGAGGAGGAGGAGACGACGGTGGTTTCTGCTTCGCGCCTGAACTGTTCGATGAATTGCCCATGTGACTTCTCTCCGCAGTCAAAAGGATCCCTACTTGGGTCAAATGTTGAGTTGGTCTGCGATTGGTCGAGTTTGTGCGAACTTGGATCCTACAAGCGAGCACTTCGGTCGGTACCGATACCGCATACCAGTCAATTGACGGATTTCATTAAGTATTATTATTTAAAAAAAAAAAGATATCTTTTTTACAAATATCTCTAATTTGAACCTGAAAAGAGAACCCGCATCTTTTCAGGGAGAAAATAGACGAAATCTATTACTAAGTCTATGATTCTAATTAAGTATTAATTAACGGATGCCAAACTCTGATCAAGGGATTCACTCAAGTCAAAGCTCATATAGCGTTTACAGCAGTGTTTTGGGAATTTGTACTAATTAAAAATATATTATTCTATCACTATTTTATTTTTACTATTCAAATAATCTTATTTTAACTCTCTATTTATTGATTTGTTAGTTATGTTGGGATGCTTCTTTTGCTTATGTTTTATTTTCTATGTACCATGGCTATTTCTATGCTCTGTAGTAGCTCTTATGACATTTGGGCCCTCTGTGACCTCCTTTTGATGTTTCTAGGATATGGATTGGTAATAGGCTAGTAGCTAGACATAAACATGCTTTTGTTATTTAACAAACTGATGCAATTACATAGTTTCATTTGTTAACCGAATCAATAGTTTCAAGAGACTACTTCTATAAAATAAGGACCACTTAACAGATTCACACTCATTAAAATCATTTTTCTGCTCCATTCTATTTTACAAACGATTCACCCTTACAAAACCCCTGTTATTGGTTGACATGAAATCCTTCGAATTCTGTTAGCTATATATGTAACTCCTGATTCTTTTCATGCAATCTCTGTTATTGTTCCCCATCTTGACCATATGTTATTGGTTCAGCAGAAAACAAAAGGCTGGTTTCCTGTAACCATTGTTTTATTTGCATGCATTGAGAACAATTACTGACTCAATTTAATTTAGTCAATCCACAAAAACCTAAAATCTGCTCCAGTTTGTCCTAGAAATCTCCTCATTCTCTCCTTTGAAGCCACCCAAGCTGTACCCATAAAAGAAAATTAGAATCACAAAATTGTCAAACAGAAAAGAAAGATAAAATAACAGAACTGAAATGTTTAAATGGAGATATGTACCTTCCAAGCATACATTGCAAAGAAAGCAACGGTATCAGCCGACCATACAACAGCAAAAGACTTGATGAAAAAAGGGATCAGCACATTTATAAGAGGGATGAGAAGGAATAGATAGTTGAGAACCTCTTTCTCTTTATTTGAGCAATCTCGTGCCCTAAGTGAAGGTATTGCTGTGACAATTAAACAAAAAAAAAAAATAATCTGATTAGATTTAATTCACCAAACAATTATGGAAAAAGATCTTTGCAAAATATAGGACCCGGAAGGGTACCAACTTTAGCAATTGAGTGTCATTTTCTCTCAGAGTGAATTAATCTTGAAATAAAATGAATAAGAATTTTACATTATTCCTCAATTCGGCTTTACCAAAATTAATACTTATTTGGGGGTTTACTGTAGGTAGAAGCATATATCCTCTAGGGCTGATGTGGAATTTGTCACAGTACTTATTTGAGGTTTGCTAAAGTTAATACTTTTTATATAGTTCTTTGCAATAAAAAAAAAATTCTCTCTGTGAACATGTAAAGCACAATAACCCGCGGTTCATAAGTTCAGAAAGGGAAAAACAAAGAAAAAGGGAAAAAAAGATTTCGGCATTGCTTACTGAACATCCAAATGGACCACATCCCCATTAGTCTCCATATGTCGGGTTCGTTTGAAGGGAATATAAGATTGAAGGAGAGAACTCCACCGAGTAGCATCGAAGCATAGCCCTGCACCTCGAAAACCGTGTAAAGAGTAGTTCCCGGCACTGCAGGGTTCTTTGTGGCCGTGGAAGCCCTTGGAGCAAATGTTGCTGCGGTCTTCTGGACTACCTGTTTTTATTAAAAAGAAATGAGTAGCCTGTAAGATTTGACGTGCATCTTTTAGGAAAGAGGAATGTTTGCCCCTTTTTTTATGAAGGATTGCACTCGTTCAATTAGACCTATCTGAACTTCTCATCATTTATTCAAACATGGTTAAAATTAAGTGTTTCTTTGGTTCAAATAGACGATGTTGCACAATGTTATCATGTGGTCTTGTACTTAATCATCGGTAATTGATCATATGGGTGAGAATGAGCATGAAATCAACACTAGACCATCTTCATAGGCGACATCATCATAAATGGAAGCCGAATTCAATAGTTCAGAGGACAATTGGACCGCAAAAAAAGTTCAAATAACTAATTGGACCGAGTGGAATAGTTCGGACAACAAAAACAACATTTTCATTGAACTGGGAACTTACGACTTCCTTCACATCAAGGTGACACTCTACTGCTGAGTTTTATCCCTTTCCCAACCAAAATTTAACAATTTGGTTCCTACAAACTCAATAGCTCAGAAAACAAATGTATTGACTTGGCCTTGAATTATGGTATGGATATCAGTAGCAATTAAGTTGGTTCAGGCGCAACTGTGCTCTAACTAAATAAGCTAACAACTCTAAGGTGGATCCTATAGACACGTGATACTGGAATACAAGCAAGCACAACCATAAAGTAAAACAACCAACTTTTTTTAAGGAAAAAAATGAAGGCATACTAACCAACCTTCTTAAGCTCCTTATCAACCTTAGGAGAAACAGCAGATGGCTTCTTAGAAGGAGCCACGTCATCCTGCTCCTCCTTTTCCTGTACGCTTTCTTCAATGGCGGAAGCATCTGTGGTATCTGAACGAACTACAGTTCGAATCCTTGTTCTCGACAATGCACTGTAGCGGTGATGAGGAGAGATGGTTGCGATTGGGATTGCAACCGGATAGAATTTGGAAATTGTAGAGTAGATAGGGGCTGGGGAGTGCATTTTGTTTTGTGAGAGAGGAAGAAGGGAGGAGGTTTGTGGAGTGAGCGATGGGAAACGGATGGATGGTCTAGAGTCATAGAATCGGCTCCAACTCTCTGTTGCTAATTTTCTGATAGCTGATGCATTGATTTTTTTTTCCCTTCTTTGTTTTACATTTGAGGGGAGAGTTTTGTGAAGCTGGGTTTAATGGGGGAAAAGGATGGATAATGGGCTGTGCTTAAGGGGCTGATATAATTTTTGGGCCTGGTCAGAATACTAAGTTTAGTTAAGAGACTTAAGTTGAATAGAGACGAAGATTTTAGTTGTGCAAAAACCAATACTATCATATTCATTTGGTTTGTCAAATTATCTGAAATTTCTACATGAGCCTAATACCACAGCCGAAAAACATTGTAATAACAAGTGAATAAAACCAAAGCCTGTACTGGTGTCTACCAAAAGAGCAACCAGATAAGATCCAGTACTTACAAAGACAAACCCAAAGAAGAAAATATCATGAAATCAGTAACAAGTTTTCTTTATTATAACACCTAATTCCTCATAAATTTTCTAGACTTCCTGGAGAATTTCCCCAGGTTATTCACACATACAAGGTATTTAACTAATATTTAGAAGTTTTTGTTCCTTCACCATGACACAAATTAAAAGCAACATATTATTAGTTTGTTGGTCACTTACAGAGGAAGGTTTGATATATGCTTATTAGTTATTACAAGCCACCATGTCTAAAACCTATTCAGCCTGAATTTTCCTTCTTTTGCTTTTTATTTCTCACTACAGCTGATCTCCATTCAGAATCTTTTGCAACAGTCTCTTCTGCAATCTTTGGACTAATAAAGCAGAACTTGGAAATAGACATGCTCTTTTTATACTGTGGATGCGAGTGCAGGAACTTTGCCACATCATTTGTTCCTCTGTCAACATTCGAAAAACATTATAAAGTTAATTGTAAATCCGTAAGTACAAGCATAAAATTGGCCAGTTATAGCGCTTGAGACAGTGCAGAGATATGTTAATCTGACATGCAATGGACACATTGTTTTATAAATGCCACTGAAGGGAACTAAGCTTTAGTACCAGACAAAAGTATAGTCACCAATTGACATGCTTTTATTAATTCATTTGATTTATAAGAACATATATATATGAAGTAACCAGATGCTGTGTGTACAATTCAGCAAAAGTTCTGACAGCAATCCATTTAAATAGTACATTCTTGATGCAAATTAATGTGCTTGGAACAAGCTAGAGTTTGAGCCTAGGTCCAAATCTAATCTAGGTTTCAGTTGAGTTGGTCAATTATTACGAAAAAGAACTGAGAATAAATCATATTGAAGAAAAGAGATCATGTTTTATCCTCAAATAAAAAAAATTCCCGGCTAATAAATCAATAAATAATAAAAATGAATAACTAAATATTTTAATTAGAAAGATCTTCATCCCCACCTTATTCTCCTCTATTTGGTTCCTTTTAACTTAAACCCTAAATGTACATCTACATGTAATAAAACCCTAGGTGGTGGTACATACATCTGAGTATCTCAACCAACCCAAAAAGGACATACCTGACTCTCTTGCCATTAGGCATGAGATAATAGATATCCATTTTAGACAGATCCTTTCTCATCATAACTAATCTCTCTGTGTCAGGTGGCGCTTTGGGTATGTTTGGCCTATCTATGACCCAAATTCGAGTCGTGTCATACTCTATTTCAGCCGGCTCGTCGCATGAATTATTAGGCATTTTCCCACAGTGCCATGGATCCTCTGATAAGCGCTCCCTTATGGCCTCGAACTCTTCCTTTGTAGGGATCAGCCGCCATTTAAAGCACCTAAAACATTGCACCGCATATGCGCCAATTGAATCTTTCCAATTTGGGGCTTTCTATTCAAGTAAATAAATAGGATGTTACTCATATACATGCCATGCATAATAAATATACCGGTATGAAGCCATATTTCTCCGTCTTTCTTGTTTCTTATATTGCCGACTTTTGTATTTATGTGCTTTAATTATTCTAATTGTTTCAATTTCACAATAACAAAGGACAGCATTTCAGCAGAGCAATGTGGAAACTACTACAAGATTTGTACTGAATCAGTGTTTTAACATGAATTAGAAGAAGAACTGGGCTATAGGTCTGACACAATTAGAAAGAACAACTGAAATTGACCAAGCGAATTTGTTTCTGAACTAGGAAATTGAAGGAAGCTATTAAGCTCAACTAAAAATTTCTAAGCAATTACCCAAGTCAAAGGACAACTACATACCAAGCTCGTAACGAAATCAACATTTCGGAACCGAATCTTTCACCAAACAAGGAGAAATCTTAGAAAACCTCAATCCGAAGAACTGGAATTCTAAGCAATTACTGAAAAACTCGCAACAACAAATGGGAATTGCGCAGCTGATCCGAGAAACAGGTAAAAAAGCAAAGCAATTGGAGAAGAGACAATCAAACAAGTAGGACCATAGGAGTAGGAGGTAGAAGGTGGGGAAAGAAGAAGGGGGAAATACTAACCTCCATGGGGCTTTTGCTTTTTCAAGTAATCGAGTCGACCGCTGTTTTAGTTTGAGATTTACCGTACGGAGTTGCGTTATTATGTGATGAGGTTAATTAATACCTCTAATTACTTGGGCTCTCACCCTCGCAATGGGCCGATGATAGGCCCAACTAGTCGGTTCCTCTCCAGCTTCAAGGAATCGATTGAATGTTCTCACGGACATGAACATAACGCAGGAGTGGGTAAGCGTCACTGGGATCCTAATTTGACGGTTAGATCTAAGGTGGACGGCTCAGATCTGCCAAAAACGAATTCAGGGCTGTTGGAGGAGATCCTGAGGGATCTGGTTTTTTGGTCTGAAGATAAGGCAGGCTTCCGCGTGTGTGATGAAGAGAACTCCACGTGGCAAGCCGATGATAGAAGTATAGCGCATCAGACGGCCAGCCAGAAAGGAGGTTCTCTTGTGGTAGACGAATATTACGAGGAGGAGGTGCTTCGTCCTACGTCAGATTGAACGTGTGACAGTCAATGTTCACCACTTGTCTAATTTGGACGTCATGCGCCGAAGTTCGTCTGGAGGTGTCAGGACTCCGAATATCTCATTTTCATTGAGACAAATTTACTAAAATAACCTCCATCTTCTACTCATTTTCTAGGATTCTTCTATTGAATGAAATACAATATTATTCATACAAAAAGAAAAAAACATAATAAAGAAATGGATCAAATTAACAATGAATATGACATGGCATGACTAAAGAGTAAGAAAACTGTATCCCTAACTGTATCCCTAGTGCCGTATTTATGTATTTTATAATATAAAATGAGATAATACAACATTATGTAAGGACAGATTTATGATTCTGAACACACAAATAAACATAATTACTTTTAGTTTAAAATTTCAATCAAGTTCAACCACAATAAAAATTCAAACAATATTTTCACAAATCGTGAAATAAAAGCTATTAAGTTAACAATTATTTTTGATATATAAATTTAGACACATGTCTAAAGTTGTCTCAACAACGATATTTATCTGAGGTGCTTGTTTCCAGAGAGTTGTCCATCGGTCGACGATAAGTCTAACTAATTTAATTGAATAGACATTGACCAAATACAATTAATTTTTCATCTTTGTTTTTTTCCTAGACTTGAGGTGTAAACTGACTCGTCCTCGTGGAGAATCCATCTGAGAATGAAGTGTCGGAGTCGTTCCGTAATTTCCCTCAAACTCGAGGGCGAATTAGTAAAGTGGGGGATAATATTTAACAGATTTGCAATTATCTTGCACCAAGCATTTTGGTTGGTCCTTGTTTTCAGGGGCAGGAGGGCTTCGGCCTTCATGCTTTTGCTGAGATCAAGAGGAGACTGGAAAGAGACGAGACATTAATTTATCTCAAATTGAAAAACGAAGAACTAATTTACAACTTATTCCTCCTCGCTTCTTGCTCTTCCAAAGGTACGAATCGTACATTCCACACAACAATTTCTTCGAATGATCTTAATTAGCTTGATGAGTTTTTTATGCGACTTATCTTTTTGTTGCGAAGAAGATGTATTTGGTGTATATATACACGTACACCATGAGGTTGATTGGTCTGGGAATTAATGAAATCAACTGTCACTCCAAAGAGGGAAGGTGTGAATTGGATACGAGAGACGATTTGTTGTTCAAAAACACACGATCACTGTAGCAATTCTATTTTTCTTCCTGAAACTACTGTTACCAGCTAATTACTATAATCAGTACTTGCAGTATAAATAGTAATAAGTACAAAGGCAGAGCGTATAGTGGCACTTCGATGATTCTAATGATTTTTTTTTAATGATCTTAAAGGATCACATGTTTAACATATTGATTGATTACAATAATATGTTTCTAAAAGCAACATAAATATAATTATATGATGTAATTAGGAGGAACAAAGAGGCGAAAAAATTAAATCACCGTCGACAGCAATGGAGCGAGTATGCATGCGTGCCGTCCATGACGTACACAAGAAAACAACCGTGATGAAAGAGATGAAGCCCTATATAGAGGATCGTATTCGGCTTCGAAGAAAGAAAGGGCACCTCTTTCGGCATCTGAGCTCATGTGGAGTTCAAGCAATGAGGCTTGATCATGGTGGATTTGAGGAGGCTACGCCGAGCAAAAGCAGCTCTGCTCTTAAAGCCATCGCCACACCTATACCGATAACCACCAAAAAGGTACACGAGAAATTCCGCTTCCGGCATTAATTTATTTCTGGTTAGTTTTGTTGGTTCCTTCTTTTCCCTCATTCGAACAAACTTAATTTTCTAGTACCTAAGAGTGATTTTGAACAGGTGAATACATAAAAGGAGCTAATAATATCTAGCAAACTTAATTTTCTAGTACCTAATAGTGATTTTGAACAGTTTCCTTTGCCTGGGCCGACTTACCTATATCACACAAATTTGATTGGGCTTGGGATGGTTGGACCCAACCAGCACAAATGCACTTGTGTTGGTGGGTCGGCGAGTATGCTTCGGCAATGCAGAATTATTAGACTTCCATCTTAGTTCTTAAATAACAATAGGGATTAGCTCCGGTGCTCTAGCTCTCTAGTGCTTCTGACTATTATCCACAGTGCCTCATAGCTATAAGAAACCATGATTTAATTAAATGTTTTTTTACCAAGTTGAACCATCACTATGTACCAAACATGTAATCATTGAATTAGATATTATGATGTTCACAAATCGACCACAAAGCAAACCTCACGAAACTCCCAGCTCTTTTTATATTTTCAAGTGTGTGTTAACAACAAATTATGATCTCACTTTCCTTGGCAATACAATACAAGATGAGCCCAATTTCATCAAGTGCCACGCATGATACCAATGCATAGCTAGTTTGAAAGGAATCAATCACAGAATCCAAATCATAGAAAGCGACGAGATCATTTCAAAATTAGCTACTATCTGTCTAAACTATAGATTTGAGAGACAAATTCAGAGAATCAACGTGCAAATGGGGAGCTTGTTGTGAGGCAAATTGTGGTCACGGGAAAATTTTCTTTTATCACATTGTGTAGGAATATCAAATATGTTAATGAAATTGGTATATAGTCGTACTCATGTGATTCTTTTTAATTTACATCTTTAATTTGTTTCTGGGAAGAGGGGGGGTCATCATCCCCTAGAAGTTGCTAGATTAATTCAAGGTTTAGTCCATTGCGTATTTGTCATGTTTTCATTAATTAATTGCATGTGCTCTGTAAGTGGACGAATTCTTTAAAATCGCATAGGTAAGGAAGAGAAATATTTCCACGAAATGACTGCAATTAATGACTATAACACTTCTTCAGTGCACTTCAGAGGCAATTACTGTCAAATTTTGTTTATCTTGACATGGGACTTTAAGCAGATTTCATTGGAAAAAAGGTGTTGAGTGAAATATCTTACTCCTAAATCTTTTAGTTGACAAGTGAGAAATTCTCCTTTTTCTCTCCTCTTCTTCATGTTTCAATGCTTCTAAAGCACAGCGTCGGAGTTCAAGTAGTTTCTTCCTTGGGGTCTTAGAGTTCGAATTTTCAACGGAGAAACATATTTTTTATTTTTGGAGATAATGGAGAAGCAATTTAGATAAGACAAAAATTGACAACTTAAGTGACATGATGCATGATAGCAGACAGTTCTTACGGCTACATCAATGCCAGTTGCCTTTTCATGATTGTTTGATATATAAAGCATGCTTATCACATTAATCAGGGAATGTTGTAACAGCGGTATATATGGTCCGTTTCAATTTGTTAACGGGAGGGGAGGCACTATTGACATCGAAAAATTCACTATTTGACAATCATGTATGCTACATTTGTTTCAAATGAAAACAATCATATCACAAAAAGTATATAAAGAAAGAAGCTGCACAAGGGGGCTGGGTCCGGATTTTCATGGTACTGCACAACACAACTTAGAGTGGGCAGCTCAAACGATTTGGACTGCATGATATTATTTATGAGACAAATCTAATAGGATGGACATTATCAAAATTGAGAAAGTGATTTTGTCGATATTAATAGCACCTCCATTTGCTAATATTGTGGAAATTCTAGAGTTTAGGTACCTAATTTCTATCTAATGTTGTCATTAATTTTCACCAAGATATAACCACTTAATCAAAATAAATACGGCACTAGGGAAAATAATTGTATATCATTGCCCCACCTATACTTCTAGTAGTGTCTTATACAATTTAATTAGTAGTGTGTTAGTTGACAAAATTTATTGTGATAACAATAGAGGAATCTAAGTAGTAGCATGTTTTTTGGGATTATGTTAGCACTGATGTATAATTATAACATTAACAACAAACGAGAATTCTACAATTTAAATAACTTAATTATTTTTGTTTGTTCAAGTGCAAATCTCAAGAAAAGCGCCAGTAGCATTTTTGAGAATAAAATGAAACAGCACAACTACTAGGGCATTTACTAGTCTAATTAGCTCTTATTTTCACTACTGCATGTACTAAAAATAATGATATATAATAGTTGTAATAAACGAGTGACGAGCTCACTTGTTTCTATAATGTACTTAGAAATAAAGAATTTATTACATGTATAATTTTAAAATGGAAGAAGGATCACTTGACAATTGTTTATTCTTTACAATCTTAAGAAAAACCTTAATTTTGTGTTCCAACAGAATCAATATGATCTATACTATTCAAATATCATGTCTATGTATAATTATAGCTAAATTTCAAAAGTTGATATATACAATCCTGTTAAAATTCATATTATACATCGGGTGGTTCACTGTCAAATTTGTATACTTGTATAGTCGTAGAATTCCAGAAATTGTCCTATAATAAATCCAACAGTACCTGAAATTCCGTCTCGTATAATACCGCGGCTGCACAGCGGAAAGCTTTTGTTAAGGCAGGAATTCCTTTTGCCTCTGCCCGTGATACATTTTTATTTTTCAAAAGTAACACTCACCACATGGCTACTCCCAAATTAATGAGAAAAGTACGCTAGATCTCTACTGTAGGCATGCTACTTGTAACCACATACGGTCAGGACAAAACCACATGCCCCCCAATTAATTAGTAAATAGTGGAGGTTTTAAGTGAATTGAGGACTGGGGGGGCACGATACAATTATACAAACATGCGCACAGAATTTCACAAACAGATTGCTCCACACCAAAACAAATTACCACATATGATATGACGTATGTATGTTTGGCATTTGCTGAGCCTCCGTTGGGTGTGGCCGTGCGTGTGTATTTGGAATCAAAACAATTTTCATTAGTTCACACCTTTAAATTATGCATGGGATTGGGAGGAGAAAAAATAGGAATAATTAGAAAATTAAATTATTTTGTTGACAAGTTTATCTCTAATTATTTTCATTTATACTTAATTAATATATATAAACCGTAGAAATATTCTAATTCATCTTAATAACGTGCATATAAGAAATTATTGAATTTTAACTTTATTTCGATGATCATCAAGAAAGTGAACTAAATCACAAAATCTGGTCCGTTGATTTTTGTTAATGCTTAATGCTAAAGTTGAAATTATGTAATACATATATAGCATGGTATATATAAAGTTGAAATGATGTAATTTTATTTAAGAATTTAATAAATAATTATTTAAAATTTAATTTCATGATCATTGATGTGATACTAAT
Organism: x Bolboschoenoplectus mariqueter; assembly: GCA_037678475.1. Classification (NCBI taxonomy): domain Eukaryota; kingdom Viridiplantae; phylum Streptophyta; class Magnoliopsida; order Poales; family Cyperaceae; genus x Bolboschoenoplectus; species x Bolboschoenoplectus mariqueter. The sequence goes on from CM075247.1 coordinate 4,126,958, forward strand.
GACCATAGACATTGAATCCCTCATCTTTTTAATAATATTATAGTGTATAAACAACATAGGTGAAGACACAACAAAAAACTTGCTTAAAATTTATGCTTTTACTATAATCGCTCATAAAAAAATATATTAACAAATATATGCTTGTATTCATATAATTATGTTCCATCTTAATAAAAATTTATTTTGTTCTTTTTTTGTATAAAGAATATAATGATATTTCTCATTCCGCACCCATATATATAAACTAACAATTTGATAGGATAGATGAAGTAATTAAAGGATATGAGAATTTTTGTAATAAAGTAGGTGCCATTTGCAATTATATTGTCTTACTTAGTCTTTTGGCAAAAGAAATGATATATAATTAGCGATCTACCACGGGCTTAATTATTATTATTAGTTTTTTTTTGTATCTCGGGCCTATCATTATTTGAATCCATAATTTCCTATAGGTCTGTCACCCAAATGCAATTGGCTCTTTTATGATGAGATTCTCTCTTGGACGTGCGGAATAAAATACATGATACTCGAGATGGATGCTTTCATGTTTAGTTGTTTACCCTAAATGTTATAGAAAATCTATTTGTATGAAAAGCTCCCTCTACTTGATTAGTATATTATCTTTTTAGAGGAAAAAGGAGCCGAGTTGAAATTGCCTTCTGGAGGTTCGTCCAATAGCGTAAAATAGTTGAATATAATAGACGGACCTTGTGATAAATGTCGTTGTTACGGATGATATCAACTCATGGTCATGTGGATCTATCTGCACGCTTCAGTCTAGGATCAGGTTATTGTATAAGAAAGCGTGGATTTATTAACCGGACAGTGAGTTTAGTGGGAACTGCAAAAACAAAGTTAACGCCGTGAGAGAAGAGGACGGGAAACCAGGCGGAGGCAAAGCAGCACGCGGTTTCTGTGGAGAATACAATCCAACAGAAAGCGAGAGGATGCAATCCATCTTCATCCCTTCCGCCTTTTCTTCTTCTCCAGTTCGTATTAATCACCCGCTGCTTCATTCCCCAAAAGGAAACCAACCACCCGTCATAGCAGTATTTCTGCACACGTGCCAACGGGGACTCTTACGTTCCAACACGTAGCAGCTCCCTCAAGTTTATTTATTCATTGCTATTCAGTAATAAATCTTCGTTAATTTCTAGAGTCTTACCCATGTAATTAATTTTCTTGTTTTCCCCCCTCTCTCGCCAAAGTTTATGATTACGATTACGATTACGATTACGATTATGATGATGATGGCTTCTGTGTATTCTCCACAAAACAACAACGGACCACTCGACGGCTCTCTTTTTCTCGCTTATTTCAAATATTATTCACCTTTTTCCTCTTAAATTTTCTGTTTCTATTAACGGAAAGTAGCAAGTACAAGTGAAGAAACAAGAGAAATAAAACAAGTGGAGAGGACTATTAATGAAAAGGAACCAGAAATAGAATCAAATTAAATACATTGTTCCTTTTTTTGGTAATTGGGATGGAATCTAGAATGAAGTATTGATCTCTGAGGTTTATGTAGGGATGGATCCAAATTAAGATAAATTCAAACTTGTGGCCATCTCTCATTTTCAAAATCAACAATAAATATATATTTTTTCTTTCAAAATTTAATAAATTAAATATTAAATATTAAATGCTTGTAGTCTTAAATAATTATCATTAAAAAAATTTTGGTTATTTATTATATGACTAGTTAAACTCTGTAAATCCGTCACCGGATCCGGATATACGAGGTGAATAGTTTCAACAGCCAATTGACCATGAAAAATATTTGGGAAATATCAAAATCGATACCGACTTTTTTTATTTATATTACTACTTTACTTTATTATGCAAGTTATTTTTGACAATATTTTTATTATTCAACTCAAATACTAATAACATAAATAAAAACTCACTTAAATTAAATAATAAAATTAAATTATATAATAAAATCATTAATATAAATATTAATACATTCAATATGAATAATAAAGTGATTATAATGTTAATTTTGATATATATATATATATATATATATGTACCATATATACCATACATGTATGAAAACGATCGGAATAGAAATAGAGTTCACGGAATCAGATACCTGCGGAGGCGCGGATTCAGAAAGCAACACTAAACCAGGCTTATTATAAGAACTAAGAACCAAAAATGCAACATGTACCAAACAAAATGTCACGTGCAAGTGCAAGCGCGAGTGCATTTGCGAAGGAGAGTTTATCCTGATCGTTTCGTGAGCCTCGCCACGTCTTAGCCTACTCTCACCTCTTTTTCCAAGTTTTATTTATTTGTTTTAACTGCGACCCCTTCCCCTATAAATACCCAGACCCCCACCTCCAGCCACACTCAGCCCCAATACCTCCTTGCCTTTTGAGTGAGTGAGAGAAACAGAGAGACAGCACCAGAGAGACTCCTCTGTATTTCATGCTTCTTCTTCTTCTATTAGAGATTTGACAAACAAAAGGAGAGAGAGTTGGCTTTGTTTTGATTTGATTGATTCTTCTCAGTTACTTCCAAGCTAGCTAGTTATTTTGCACTAATGGCTCCTCCTGCTCCTCTTGTTGGCTCACAGAGGGTCTTCACCTTCGGCAAGAACAAGACCGAGGGCAACAAAGGCATGAAGGAACTGGTATGTTTCAATATATATTCTCTACCTTCTTTTTTTCTCTTTCACTTTCCTTTTTTTCATATCATGGATGTTTAGTTTCATTGCGTGATCAGTTCAAATTCTTCATGCATGTTAGTATTGGTGATCATGTTCAATTTTTAATTGGCATGCAGGTGGAAGTTTTGTTCAAAAGCTTTTCTTTTGTTTTACAGATATATTTGTTGGCTGGTACTGGTAAAAGAATGTAACTAGTAGCTGGAAGTTGGTACTCTTTATTGATTGAGAGAATTTTTCGGCTTGACACAATACTATAAATAGATTAATTTACAGAATTAGGCAAGAGTTCTCGATGTAAACTACAAAAACAAAATTGAGATGGTAATTAATCGGTGGTGAATTTGATTAGGAAAAAAAATTGAAAAATTGATATGTGATCACCAGAGTACACAGAGTGCCTCTAGTCTTGTTTGGTAGAGTTTAGGACAAAAATTGTGCAAAAAAGAGCAACTTTTCTCAAGTCAAGGCCGTTACCTCTCCTCTTGGACCAAATAATGACAAAAAAAAAAGTAAAGTGAAGTACTGGAAGTCTTGTTTGGTAGAGTTTCGGAAAAAAAATTGTGCAAAATAATTCTAACATACATTCACATTAAATTTCTATAATATATCCAACTATTACTGTGTATATTTTTAAAAAATATTATTCAAATTAAAAAACTAAAATTATAAATATATTTTTAATTATTTAGATAAAATATATATCAAATTTAAAAGGGATTTTGCCTTACAGTAAATAATTTAAAATTTTAACTATGAAGTTTTAGTGACTCATCATGAATGACGAATCAAATTATAAATTGACTCAAAATTGATATATATTTTAAGTTTTAATTTTAATTTTTTAATTTAAATAATTTATTTTAAAAAAGTATATCTCTTAAAAGTTATATATATACTATTCAAAGCTTTCCTCTGCTCTTGGACAAAATAATTAAAAAAAGAAGAAGCAAAGTGCTTGAGGTTGGTTATTTTATGAATCATCAATTTTGTTTGCTTTCTCGATGGACAGTAAGCACCCCACCATTTTTTTGTCCCAACTCTAACAGTAAAGTCTAGACTTCAGTTTTCTCAAAAAAAGAAAAAGAAAAGTCTTTAGACTTCAGGCCTAAACAACAGCTAGTGGTTTTCTTTAACTGCTATTTATTTATTTTTTAACTTTTAGCTCGGCACATGAGACGTGCACACTTCAGTATAGTTCCAATCTTGACCTGGCTAACTTGACTGTCAATGTTTCAGTTTAAACTTATTCGGTGGACCCGACACTGGAGATATGTAACAAACGTATTAATTTGCAAAGTTAAGCAATTAAGAAAATTAATACTGAAAATTGTTTGTAAATATATGTATGCAGCTTGGAGGCAAAGGTGCAAACCTTGCAGAGATGTCAAGCATCGGCTTGTCAGTGCCACCGGGCTTCACCGTGTCAACTGAGGCATGCCAACAATACCAGGAAAGCGGGCACAAGATGCCATCAGGCCTCTGGGATGAAATAATGGAAGGCCTTAACTGGGTACAACAGGATATGGGGGCACGTCTCGGGGATCCCGAGAACCCCTTGCTTGTCTCTGTCCGATCTGGCGCTGCGGTACAATACTACTGAACCCCAACTATAAGTCACACTAGTGATAAATGTTTTCATTAAAATGTCGATTCAATATAGGTGATTTGATCTTAATTCTTAATGACTAATACAGGTGTCAATGCCTGGAATGATGGACACCGTGCTGAATTTGGGGCTGAATGATGAAGTGGTGGCTGGCCTCGCTAAAAAGAGTGGTGAACGCTTCGCTTATGACTCCTACCGCCGTTTTATCGATATGTTCGGCGACGTGGTTAGTTTTTCTTTTCTTTGTTAATGCTGATTTGACTTGTTTAATTGGGAGTAATTAAGGGGTGTTTTTCTGTCTACTCAAATGTCGGTTTTACGTCATTCCTAATTATTAGTTATGTCGAAGTGGGATAAAGTTTAAATGTGGGCCCTTATGTTTGATTGTGTTTTGTGTTGCTAATACTCTCAGAGCGCATGTGCTTTCCACACAAAACAAAGTTTACAGAACACAATTTATTGTGTCAAGTTTAGACAAATGAATTGCTCAATGGCCACCACACGCCTAGTGGCTCCTTGTGATATGCCTGTAAGCCTCTTATTATGCTAAAAAAGGGCTAAGAGTTAGCGTGACTTGTATGCTACAAAAAGGAGTTAGTGGGACCTAGTCAAGTTCATCAGCTAGCATCTTTAATTTTTTTCCGGGTAACACTTTCTACAGTTGAGAAAACTAGAATGGCATCTAGATATGTAAGGACCAACAAGTTGTTTGATGTAGTTCCATTTAGCTGACGTGGCCACAAATAAAGATAAGTATCCATTGTAGTTGCAGATATTTCTGGTCTCTCAATAAATAATACCTTTTTTGGGTTAGTATGGCCAGTCAAAATTAACCAACACTTCTAGCTTTAGTGGCAAACGTGACCCAGTCAAGGATAATTAGCTGTTAATTCATTCTATCATTTTACCTATGGGAAGTTGCAGAGACTTTTGATCTTTGAAAATCACCAAAATTAAAACTCTTAAATCCTTTAATGGACCTAATATTGACCCATTGTTGGGCCTGCCTTTGACCTGACCCAATACGGTGTTAGTTCATGTGGCTTTATCATATTGGGTCGGGTCTTAATCGTTATTACTATTCCACCCGTCTCAATCTCCTCTCTCTCTCTCTCTCTCTCTCTCTCTCTCTCTCTCTCTGCGACGCTGATTCTCTCCTCCGTATTCTCGCTCGGATCAGTCATCAATGGCTGCCTTGAACTGGACACGACAATGGCTCATAGTGAACCGGCTCCGACCGAGAAGAATACTTTTTCCGAGGACCATCCAATTCAAAGCTACTACAATCAGATTAGTGGACTGTATGAGTACTAGCACAGCTCTGACAAATGGAGCTCTTAATTCTGGCGCAGGTGATGGGGATTCCTCATGAGCATTTCGGTGAGAAGCTGGAAGAGATGAAGGTGACCAAGGGAGTGAAGAACGATACCGACCTGACGGCTGACGACCTCAAGGAGCTGGTGGTCCAGTACAAGCAGGTCTATGCCAAGGCCAAAGGCGAACCCTTCCCCACCGGTACTTTCACATTCAAATTTCCCTTCCAATTACAATTTGTAATCATATTTTCATTCATTCTGATCAAATACTTGTCATGAAATTTATGCGCAGACCCAAAAAAGCAGCTGAGCCTTGCTGCGCTCGCAGTGTTTGATTCGTGGGACAGCCCCCGGGCAAAGAAGTACAGGAGCATAAACAAGATCATGGGGCTGAAGGGCACTGCGGTAAATGTGCAGTGTATGGTGTTCGGCAACATGGGTGACACCTCAGGAACTGGCGTGCTCTTCACCCGCAACCCCAGCACCGGTGAGAAGAAGCTCTACGGTGAGTTCCTCATAAATGCTCAGGGAGAGGATGTGGTCGCCGGTATTAGGACCCCGCAGGAGCTTGAAACCATGAAGGATTGCTTCCCTCAGGCTTACCAAGAGCTCGTTGAAAATTGCAAGATTCTGGAGAGCCACTACAAGGACATGATGGTATATTGCTTTTCAATTTTCTCTCCTTTATATATATATATATATTATTTAGTCTATGTAATTTGCTCTAAACGCTGATGTATTTTTTTCTAATTTCTTGTGATTAAAGGATATTGAATTCACTGTGCAAGAGAACAGACTCTGGATGCTTCAGTGCAGAGTGGGAAAGCGTACTGGCAAAGCAGCTGTGAAGATAGCAGTGGATTTGGTCTCGGAGGGGATTGTTGATACCCGCACTGCCATCAAGATGGTTGATCCTGGACATTTGGATCAACTTCTCCATCCCCAGGTATATAATTTGATTATTCTTAGTATAAACTTCCATCATGAGGTTCATAATGTTTTCAATTTTTAAAAGGAACTTTTTGTTTTTACTGACTGTGCATTTTTCTTATTACTTGATTACTTCAGTTTGAAAACCCGAAGGCATACAAGGACAAGGTGATTGCTACTGGCTTGCCTGCTTCTCCTGGAGCTGCAGTGGGTCAAGTTGTGTTCACTGCTGAGGATGCCGAGACATGGCATGCACAAGGAAAGGCTGTCATTTTGGTGAGTTTCTCATTGCAAGAAATTATACCATACCAAGTAAACAAAACTTGAGTTCTCAAAATGTAATTCAACTAAATTCATGTTGATCTATCCTTCAACTTGCCAGGTGAGGACTGAGACCAGCCCGGAGGATGTTGGTGGCATGCATGCTGCTGCTGGTATTCTGACAGCAAGAGGTGGCATGACCTCTCATGCTGCTGTTGTGGCACGTGGGTGGGGCAAGTGCTGTGTCTCTGGCTGCTCTGATGTCCGCGTTAATGATGCTGGAAAGGTGATTGGCTAGTTTTTTGTTCCAATCAATCACTTGATTTGACTGGATGGTTAGGTATTAAGATGCAGAGGTTTTGGTTGTGTCGCGTTTGACTTGCTACAATTTAGTTTTTTTTTTTAATTTTCTTTGTTCAATTATTTTGAATTTTGATAACTCAGGTACTGATAATTGGGGACAAGACGATCCATGAAGGTGAATGGATCTCACTTAATGGTTCAACTGGAGAAGTCATCCTTGGTAAGCAACCACTTGCTCCACCGGCTCTTAGTGGTGACTTGGGCACATTCATGGTTTGGGTTGATGAAGTTAGGCAAATTAAGGTAAATTTTCTTAAATGTTTCGCTAATTAGAATTCAAATTGACAAATTTTCACGTCTCTTGGGGTCATTTGTCATCTAACCTGGATACTCTTGGCATTACTAGGTGATGGCTAATGCTGACACTCCAGATGACGCGTTGGCTGCAAGAAACAATGGTGCTGAAGGAATTGGGTTGTGCAGGACAGAACACATGGTAAATTATTTAAAAGATTTGGTGAATTATAATTTTTTTTCTGTTCCTATTAAAAAAGAGAGAAAAATACAGTCTCTGTTGTCTCTAACAAATGATTGTATCTCAGTTCTTTGCATCTGATGAGAGGATTAAGGCTGTGAGGCAGATGATCATGTCTGGAACTGTTGAACAGAGGCAAAAGGCCCTTGACCTTCTATTGCCGTACCAGAGATCTGACTTCGAAGGCATTTTCCGTGCTATGGATGGTAATGGCTCTCTCCTTTGCTCAGTTCATTATTGGTTGACTTTCAACTTGTCTGAAATGTATTTTGAATAAAGGAAGTTGATGATATGTTTGCTTTTGTGTTTAGGCCTTCCTGTTACAATTAGGTTGCTAGACCCACCACTTCATGAGTTCTTGCCAGAGGGAAACATTGAGGATATAGTGCGTGGGATGGCTTCTGAAACAGGCTCAGCTGAGGAGGAAGTCTTTGCCAGAGTTGAGAAGCTTTCTGAAGTCAACCCAATGCTTGGTTTCCGTGGCTGCAGGTCAGCATTACCTGGATTTCTCTTTCTTTCTTTTTTTTTAAAAAAAAATAGTTCTAGGTATGTTATAGCAGTACTCCTTACAGTGACATAATTACAGGCTTGGGATTTCATACCCAGAGTTGACTGAAATGCAAACACGTGCAATATTTGAGGCGGCAATTGCCATGAGCAACCAAGGAGTTAAGGTTTTCCCCGAGATCATGGTGCCTCTTGTTGGTACACCTCAGGCATGTCCCTTTCACTATCTCTTTTGCCCTTTACTCGCAATGTTTTAATATTTCCGTTCTGATAAGGGTTTTGTACTAATGACAGGAACTTGGACACCAAGCGACTCTGATACGAAATGTGGCTGAGAAGGTGTTCAGTGCTTTAGGCACTTCAGTCTCCTACAAGGTGGGAACCATGATTGAAATTCCCAGGGCTGCCCTTGTTGCTGATGAGGTTAGAGAGAATGCTACAAGAATATTTATTTATGTTAAATGCTATGGATCCCTGTTTAATTTTTATTCTTATTTTTACTTGTGTGCTTCTATTGACAGATTGCAGAGCATGCCGAGTTCTTCTCCTTTGGGACAAATGATCTTACTCAGATGACATTCGGTTACAGCAGAGATGATGTTGGAAAATTCCTTCCAATCTACATTGCACAAGGAATTCTCCAAAATGATCCCTTCGAGGTATAAATCCTATCTTGTTTTTTTTTCCTGTTCATAATCTATTGTAAGTTCTTATAATAATAATTTCTCCTGCCCTGAACAAAAACAGGTGCTAGACCAGAAGGGTGTTGGTGAGCTGGTTAAGCTTGCCACTGAAAGGGGCCGCAAGACTAGGCCAGATTTGAAGGTTTGTTTCAATTAAGCATTGTATCGTAATCAGTATTATTATTACTATTATTTTTATTTATATAAACTATTTTGTTGTGGCAGGTTGGTATCTGTGGAGAGCATGGTGGTGAGCCTTCCTCGGTTGCATTTTTTGCGAAGTCTGGATTAAACTATGTTTCATGCTCTCCTTTCAGGTTGGCTGCTTTTAGATTCTAAATGCTAGTCAGAATTCTGGGAGTGATTGTGTGTTCAATCTAACTGAATGTACAAAATTTCTTTTTCCAGGGTTCCAATTGCCAGACTTGCTGCTGCTCAAGTGGTGGTTCAAAAATGATTGCTCGGGCTCGAGCATGATTTAGCATGTCAGTGGAGGGAAGGGAAGATTAGCAGTAAAATAATTACTCTTTTGGTTTCATAAGTCTCATGGTATGTGAGAGAAATATCGCACTCTTCCTGCATGTAATTGACCGGTTTGTGTCTGTGTTTTGCAACTTTTGTCGGCATTCCTAGTGAAAGCCGCTCTGCTATATATAATAAAGACATGAGTCTGTGAATTTGCTGGTTTTAATTGTTGTTTGTTGTCATTGTTGTTTGCTTGAAGCTGTTAGATTTGTGTTTGGGACTTCCCAATTGACATCTCTATTTAATAGAGTAACTCCGGCTCAGAACTCACTATTGTCTGATCAATATGGAGTGGGTTCACACTATTGTCTGATCAATAGTCGCTGATACATAGGACCTATTCACACAGCTGAGCTTTGCTTAATCAGTTAATTGCTTTGCACCCTTCGTTTTTCCATTTTTGTTCAGTTGTGACTTCTCTCCGAAATAAAAAGACAATGGACCCAAAAGGCCCAAACCTAATTAAATACCTGAGCCTTTGGAGTTTGTAACCAACATACCATGCATGGAAATTTAGGTCCAAATCTCTGTACACACGTATCCATGGGATAATTTAGTGTAATGCTAATTTGAGCTTAGACTTATTAAAAATGGTTGTATGATTTGTTTTCTATAAGATGAAAATGTTAACACTTATTCTCAGTCTTATTCAATTGAGCTCGAAAATAAAAATCTTGAAACATAATTAAATGCCTCGTCTCATCAAATAAACTAAGATCAAATTAATGATCATAGTTCAAATTCTTCGTTTGGAGGCAATCCGCGTCGATGGATCGTGAATTCTCTTAAAACGTTATTACGTGTAGGACAGTAGGAGTAACCTCCGTAGAGATAAATAATGATAACTCATTATCTTTTATGAAAAATGACAAAAGTCGTTTCGAAAGGTAGTTTAATTGCAGGCCAACGTAACAGCATATATATCGATCATTATTCTAGAAATTAAAGAGTGTCCGCAAAATGCCTAACTAAACCGTTAAAAAGAAATTACGAACTGACAGACTGTTCTTTGTCGACTTGCTGTAAAGTTTACAAACTGAGGCATGCAAGTTATTATCCTCCCAATTAGGTGATGCTAATCCAATATTTCCAGCTATACACACACACACACACACACACACACACACACACACACGATATATAACAAATCCTATGGTTCTTTTCTAGGGGTAGGGGAGGTATTTATTTCATTCAACTGGAGGCAACCCTCCTTTCCCTGTTATTGGCGTGCTTACAGCAGTAGGCACCTCCGGATATTATGTGGCGAACATTATGTGGCATATGCAATCAAATAAACTATGTTTGACGATCATTTTTATTGCCACCATTATTTTTTTTGTAGACATGTATGTAGGCATGATCAGAATTTTGATAATTAAAATTGTCTAAAATATAGTGCTTATAATACTTTTCTTCTTGTGTAATATTACCTTGAAAATGTACCTACATAGTATAATTTGTTTCCTTAATATTTATCCATTACTTAATATTTTATATACCTAATGTGCAATATTTCTAATGATTTATGTGTATCGCCCCAAAATTTTATTTTCATAATTTTGTACATTAATAGAAATTAATTTATTATCATATCGATTTAAGATGTGCTGGAAAAAAATGAGGTTTGAAAACATCATGTTACACCTAAAATATTCTCATCAATAACTTACGATGCGACACAACGTTATTGAATAATTTTGTTCTTAGCATATCTACATCAGTTCGGCGTGTATTTATGGCCAAGGTTTACTGATTGAGTTAGTGATTTTTAATTACCACTTGTAACGTAAACAATTCCGTTCTAGCTAGATCACCTCTGAAAACACATGATACATTTACCAATAAGCATATGCCTGTAAATTTACGTCTGCTAGTCGATAAAAATGAAACAGCTACAAGCGATCAATATTTTTGAGTCAGAATCATACTCATATCCCTTAATATAAGTCAATGCCACATAAAATCTTAATACAGTGAAAATTAAAACCTCCAACTCCACTTCAAGCAGGAAATTTGAGAATCCATTTCCCACATCACTACCAGCAGATCTGTTCCCCATGGACTAGTATAAATACCCCCACCACACTCCACACCCCTATTAGCCTCTCGTCTCGCTTCCACTATGGCCTCTCCTAATTCTCCATGATATCCATCTCCACTGCAATTAAATCAAATCTAGACACCAAAACTCCATTCAGCACCTAGCTATATATCCCAAATTCCCAATCAAAGCAATGCTTGTGATCCGTAGATGTCTCTTCCGCTCCTCTGAAGGTGCTGGAGATGAGAAGCTCAAGTACTATGATATCCCTTCCTTCCCCAATGAAGGCCTTCCCCTGATCTCCACTGACTCATCACTGCATACACCTCCTAAAGAGGTGGGAGATGGAGAAGAGTCAGAGATAGAACCTCAGCCTGAAGAAACCCTAGCTGAGGAACCTCAGCCTGATGAAACCCAAGTGGAGGAGCATCTCTCTGATGACACCATAGTGGAGGAACCTCAGCGCGATGGAACCCTAGAGGAGCCTCAGCCTGAAGAAACCAAAGTGGAGGAGCCACAATGGTCCGAGCCAGAGTTGCAAGATCTAAGCTTGATTTTTGGGTTGCACAAGCCTCATTGTAGAAGTCTATATACATGCACTGAGATTCTCGGATCAGAGAGCTGTGATAACATGGTGAAGGAGATGAGTGAGGCCGTGATAGAGTGGAGCTGGAGCCGTGAGCATCAGAAACTGAAGGACATAGAGGAGGAAAAGCTGGTTAACGGGAGGTTTCCACCGGTGATTCCTCGGTATCTTGGGAGGCCCTGTCAATTTATGAAGATTGAGAGATGCGATGGAAGGATAACAATGTCCTTGGTGCAGATGGATCAGCAACCGGAGCAAATGCAGATTGAGAAAGAATACAGAGGGGTCAAAATGCAGTTGATGACATATGTCGGAGATGCTATGATGAATGATGATGCTGAGGCTTCTACCTCGGCATCGACATCACAGCAGGAGCAGGCGGTGGAGAGTTGTGATCAGGAGAGGAATAATGAATTAGAGACTGACAAGTGGGACAGCGACAAGCATCAGAAGGAATTGGCAATAGCTGCCTAAGGTTATAAGTTGGAATTTGGAGTCTGATTTGATTAGGGTTAGTGCATGACTCAGTGTGACATTTGTGAGTTGTGCTCCGCTGACAATTAAAATTTGACAGTGGGGATAAATTAAACTATTTGCCCTCGGTCTAAATTTTGAGAATGATCAACGTATCATTTTGTTAATATACCGAGTGCTTTGATCCGTTATATAGCTATTAATAATAATTTAATACTATTGGAAATAAAAGCATTTAATTATTGATTAGAGGAAAGTATTATATATGAAGTTTTTTTAGCTCAAAGCATATGATAAAGATGATGATCGAATACACACACGCATTCACTTAATACTGAAAAATGTACCTCTAATTAATTCTCAAAAATAAATCACTGAACGCAATGCATATGACTTTGGAACAGTATGTAAGAGATTGTGATCTTTGGACTATATTTTCACAATAATCAACACGGTACAAACTAATGCACAATAATTGTCCAAATAAGTAAATTTTGTTTGAAAATCGCGTCTCTCTCAAAATTAAATCTTAACATTGCAATATTATACAAAAGCGCATAGAAAATGTTGACATAATTCATGTATACTAATTTGTATTGACGATATTTAAGTCGTAATTGGAGGCTTCTTAGGATAATTAAACCTTTATTCATTACCATATTGGTCATGTGCGTCATCAGTTCTTAATAAGTCTTGAAAGTTCATGATCAAATTGGATGTATTTCTGTGATTTTTTAAACACTTCTTATTGGTACCAACTTGATTATTTTAATTTGGATAAAAGCATCTGAAAGATTATGTACTAATTTTTTGACAATCATTTATTTTAATATAAGAATATCCTTAAAAATCTAAAAATAAAGCTTAGATCTGAAATCGAACATCAAAATCATGATATATAATACACATTATATGATTTTCATAGACATGCATGTCTATGAAAGTGATGAAATATGGTGTATATATGTTTCGTCATATAACAAATAATTTAAAATTTTAATTATCCAAAACTATTTATTTTTAATGAATCATTAAACAATATTCAAATTGCATAGAATTGATTACGTTCCTGTATATTTATTTTTTTTGATTTATTTGAATTGATTTAAAAAATCATGATCAACATTATCAATATAACTATTATCTAGTGATCTCTCCTCTTAAATAGATACTTATTTGAACAATAGTAACAAGTACCATTTAAACTTTTTAATTTATAATACATAAAAAGGGCAGCTTTCGAGCTTTCTAGCTATGTCACATCATTTATACTTTCAGCGATCGATTTTGTTGAAGGATGACTCATGTCCCACTTTTTTTCTTTATTTAAAAGATATATGATAGTGATATATCTATGATGTAATTTAAATTTGAAAATATCTTTTAAAAAGTCTCTTTTCCTTGGTTTGGGCCTGAATGAATGAATCCAAACTCTGGTTCAGTTGATTCACAACCCGGGAAAATGAAGAGCTTGTATGTTGCATCCCAGACCTGTAGGGCCTCCGACTCGGGCCTTCGATTAAAATCTTACTTAGCTGTCCAGTTGCTAGAGCACCTTTAAACAAGATACACATATAAATACGAGCACTCTACTGTACATCGTTTCTCAGAAGATGAACGATGACCAGTAAATAAAAGATCAGCTTCAAGTATATCAATAGATGAACGATGATACAGATCTCATCAAACACTTAGTTGGAAATCTCACTCTTATGACTCCCACTCATTTTGGCCAGTTCAAGATCAAATCAAACTATATACTGAGCATTATACACAAAACAGACTACTAATTTAGAAATAGAGTAATTCATGGATTCAACAAGCAGGAAAAGAGTACACACAGCATGTTTCATTTGTACACTATACAGATTTCTAATTTAAAAAGCATACAGTAGATCATGGATCGAAGGCGGTTATGATATGGTAAGCACCAAGGAAATACACACTATGTTTCGTATGTCCAATGCTATCCACAGCTACTTTATTACCACTCCAAAATATGCACAAAATGAATCGAGCAATCTTATGTCCATCAGTTTCTACAAACATTCGGAGGCTTTTCCACTAACCACCTAATTCAAATCTTGCGAAAGAGAACTTGAGCACCATATTGTGGCTGAAGTGTCATGAACAACATTGGTGCATGCTGGTAAGAAGGCGATACCTCAAACTCAAACCTCTGCAATACCATTGCAAGCCCCAGCTTTGCCTCTACATTTGCGAGGTTCTGCCCAATGCAGATAGCAGGTCCAGCCCCAAAAGGGAGGTATGCGCCAAGATGGTGGCTATTGCCTTCAGCAAATCGTAATGGATTGAACTCATGTGCATCTGGGCCCCATATTTCAGTGTCATGGTGAATGTATATGAGAGCGAGTTGCAGTTGGGTGTCCTTGGGGATGTCATATTTGCCAAGCTTGGTGTCTTTGATGGCTAGCCGATTGAGGAAAACTGCTGGAGGGTAGAGACGGAGAGTTTCTTTCAAAATCATGCTTACCTACATTTGGAAAAAAAGAAATTTAGAGTAGCAATGGTGCAAGTTTATACAAGAGATCAGTCAGTAACAAATACTAACTCCCCGTTTGGCAAGTGGAGTAGGAGTGATTTAAGTACTTTAAGGCGCTTTAATGCATCAAACGAAGTGATTTAAAATGGAGTAAGTTAAAGCACTTATGAAGATAGAGTAAAGTTAAATCATTAGATTTTATAACTTTTAACATTTTTTATTTTCAATACTTCATCTACTTATTTTACTACTATCAAACATCAATACTTTAGAATGATTTAACATTTACTCCATTTTAATTTTATTTCACTTGCCAAATAGAGGGTAAAGAATTAAAACAGCATTACACAAGAGGACAAATCAGAATGCAGGATGTTATGGGACAACCACTACGGTTTATACAAGGCCACACATAAATTTCAAGTTATATTATAGAAACTTACAGTTTTCAAATTGGCCAAGTCATCTGCTCTGGGGTGCCGATCCTTTCCACAAACAGCCATGACCTCTCCACGGGCCTTGTGTTGCCACTCCCCATGCACTGCTAAGAGAAGAACTGCCCAGGTCAACAAGTTAGTGGTTGTTTCTTTCCCGGCAAAGTAGAATGTTTTGCACTCATCTATTATCTCTTCAATTCCCAGCTCCTGTCCAGCAGCCTTGTTAGCTGCTAACATTAGCCCAAGAAGGTTATTGGAATCCTCACACTTGCCACTATTTGTCTCAATTAGTTTGCGAAGGGAGTTGCGTATTTCTTTGTTTATCCTCCGCCTCATTTGATTTTTCTTAGTGGGTATAAACCTGTGCATCAGGAGTTTGAGCTGGTAAAAAATGCCCCTCTTTTGCAAAACAATAAATGTTATACTATTTTTGCAATACACTTGAACATATCTCACACTTGCAACTAATTAACTAACAATTTGTGTCATTGGCAAATATCATTCAGCCTATCTACTTTCAACACTAATGATAAGTCGAGAAAAATGACTGCAATACCATTGAAAGTTTTTGTACAAAACAGAATTTATTCATGACAGTCCAAATAACTTAAAGCATAACAATTGAACATCTCTCTTCAGGTGCTTAGTTAAATGTAGGGCTTATTTAGGGATATTACCAGTATTTCTGTTGCATTCATTCATCCACTGTCTATATTTGATTGTGAATGTGCCTGCTATCATCTCTAAGTTACAAGCACGGAAATTGCTGGAAGTTATTTGAAGTACATTCCAACGAGCAGTTTGCAAAACACTTTTTTTTTAAGAAAAAAGGAGGGGAGAAAAAACTATTACAAAACAATCATGCCACCTAAAAATAAAAAAAGGTTCACCTGAACCCCGGAAAGTAAAGTGATCGCAGTGCAATAGAGACAAGACGGGCTTGCTCATTCTGTAATTCAAAAACTCGCGTCCCTTCCTCGTAGTTGCTACCAAATGCCACACGAGAGATGATATCAGCAGCAAAAGTCTGGAATTCTGTGTGCACTTCTATTTCGAACTCCATGTGTGTGCCTCCCTGTGCTTCCCATTTGTCCAACATAGAGGAAGCAGTTGCCACAATTTCTGGAATCCAAACCTGAACATAATTAAAATAATCCTTGTCATTGAGGCTGGTCATAGTGATGTGACTATTCAGGATAAAAACCATTTTCAATACTGTATACAGTATAAAGGGCAATGTTGTTCGAGAGCAGTACTGACAGGTACATTGAGGTACCACACTGTGCATGTGTTACCATAACTTCACCAGAGTTCCTTTTGAAAGCATGACAGATAATTGTACTGGTACAGGAATGTATCATGCTCAACTGTACCTGCTGAATGCCTATGCAAATTAGATGTACTGATGCTGTACCAAACATTAACTTCCCCATTTCCCTGGTTTCTATTTCTCAAGCAATTAATCCAAATGCTCAATTGTTTTAAATGGTTGGGATCCATTAACAAAAGGATTAACTTGACAATTTTGACAATATTTCACAAATCAAGACAAAAGCATTTTTAAAAATAGGAAAAACTTTTTAGTCATGTTGTTAGCCATATATATTGGTTTTGACAATTTTCATATGATCCATTGTAAATATCAAGTCATCTAATCAACTGTTAAACTTGCATCAGATTTAATATTATTTTTTTTCCATTGTATGATATGCATAAAGAGGAGCTCACTATCCCACTGTAGGATTTTGAAATTATAAAATATGTATTTGATGGTTGTTAAGAGTTACCTTCAAGTCGTCATCCAAATAACCACCCAACTGATTTTGGCCAACTTTCAGAAAAATGAATAGTTCAGTGCGCATTTGAGGGTAACATGGGTAATAAGAGTGGAAGTTCTGAACAAAGTAGTGTGCACTGTACAATCAGCAAATATTTAAAATACTAAAACCTCATTTAACTTGGTCAAGACGCGCAACAGTCATCAATTATGTCAAAATTGAAATATGTAAGTGTGCAATATGCAACAGTCGAGTGTGGATTCTAAGAAGCACAGAAATGTTTCATGGAGGCTATATAGGAGGTGAATTCATTGTAGAAGTTATCTGGTCCGTTGTAACTCATTATTGTAATGGCACTGCTACCTCCGTGTTTGCATCAACCAGCCTTGTACGTGAAACTTGGCATATGACTAAATCTCCCCTGCAAAGGCATTTTTACAGCTTTCATTGAAAGCTACTTATTTTGATGTTGGGAACTAATAAGCAAGCTGAAATAATATATTTGTTGTTTGTTTCTATTGCATAAATAGTCAACAGAATATATTTATTTAAAGGATCATAATCAGGTTAATATATGAACAACTAGCATGCAATTACATTAAAATAAGCCCAGTTAATGTAATTTTATAGGTCTTTGCCAAATAGACCCACAAATTTGAACAGTTATTGGTAGATAGAATTTCTTCATCCACATATGCAAGACATAACCATCAAACCCAAGCCAACAGAAACTTCAATATAAAACTACATTTTTATTAACATATAGTAAGATAACATGCAGTAGTTGTCTACATGGCCACCTGCTGGTTAGCCAGAATACATTATTCAACTATGATAAATTAAGAATCTTATTTTATTTTATTTCCTTATCTTTGTATCAATATTTCATTAATCACCAATACGGCAAAATTTAATCATTTTAGTTGTTATTTGTTATTTACTTATCGGTGTGATGGGCCATTCTGTCCTTAGAATTAGGCCTATTATTGCAAGAGGAGTAAGCGGGCCAGTTAACTGAACAACCAATTTAAGACCATGAGCTTGATTTTCTTCAAAGGAAAATGTTATGGAGATATCATTATTGGTATTATCGTCGATACGGACTTTATTATATATATTAAATGATTTATTATGTATGTTAATGTTTTTATTATGTACAATATTTCTATTATTTAACTTAAATATCATTAATATACATAATAACTCATTCAAATTATATAATGATAGCACTGTACCAAATGAGTTTACATAATGACTTTAATATGTATAATTGTTTATTTAAATTACATAATGATAATATTATACAAAATGAGTTTGTATAATAAAATTGTTGTATATAATTAAGCTTATATCCAGGATGGTATCGTATCTGTGTATGCATCTGTGTATCAGCTCCCTTCTTCAAATTTCGCTCATGGCTACTGTAACTCCTAACTGACTAATGGCCCCCTTTTGAAAAAAAAAATTAAGTTATTTTGGAGTCTCATATTATTTTGAGTTTTGGCTCTTGAGAATTAGAAATGCAAATTCAAACTTCTGAAGGGCATAGATGGAAATTTCCAAAATAAATAAAAAATAGCAGACGAGAGACGACAAAGCACCCAGAGGCAAGTTGACTTGAGCGCTAACCTTGACACGCTCCATATTAAACGCCGGAGCAATGATTCTCCGGTGGTGGGCCCACTTGCTTCCGTCAAGGCCCGGCAGCCCCTCGCCAATCAGCTGCCTCGCTAACGGGTTGTTCCCGCCTTGCCTTTTCCGAAACAACCCGGTGGTATCCAGCAAGACGGTCTTAACAAGATTGGGATCCGTTATCACGAGCCGGGGCCGGAACCCGAACCAGTAGACAAACGGGCATCCGAACTGTGCGATCCACTGAGAGAAAAAAGGCGCCACACGGTCGACCACATCGTGGTGGATGCAGGAGAGAGGAGCGGATTGGGCCTTGGATATGATGGCGCGGTAATCGGGCGCATTACCCGATATCAAGCGCGGGGTGGGACCGGTGATGCCCTGGCGGCTAAAGCAGAGGGAAGCGAGGTAGGGGAGGTAGAGCTGATTGTAGAGAAACCGCGAGAGAGAGAGGAACAGTAATAGGAGGATGGTGAGGAAGAGAGGAGACATTGCAGAGAGAGAGTGTGAACCGTGAAGCGAGCTCGGCGAGGGAAAAATAATTGTAATTTTGCTTCGGTCGGATGTTCTGCTGCCTCAACTCTTGCTTCTTCATGCAGTGGATTGTTTGGCAGTGTTTAAGATCTTGTATTGATTCGGTCCGTAATATATGAGCACCACAGCAAATCGGAAGAGAGAGCCAGTGTGAACGTATTTTTCTCTCTTGTTTTTACTCCGGATCTTCTGTGACATAATAAGTGCAACGAGATTGTAGAATCTTAATTTAGTTGTCGTCTAGCTCGTAGCACAAAAGTGATCTTCATGTATCCATCAGAGATCTGTTGTTTTATTAAATTTCCTTCATTTTCCATCCAGGTCCTTACAAAAAATAATTGTATGCCATAGTACTACAAAAGAAATAATTACCTCAAATCCATTGAATCCGAGTCTCTTCTTTTACAAACTTCCGATTGGATTAATTTTATTTTGCGAGTGTTTCTTTTGATAATGATAACGATAAGCCTCAATGTATATACTTTTATAAAAATTTTATATCTCAAATCATATTATTTTTTTTAATTTTAGATTAATTTAAGATGATTTTATATCAAATTCGAGATACTGCTATATTTGAGATTCATTTTCAGGATTTTGAAACAATGAAATATAATTAGAGTAAGTCCTCATACAAATGAGATCACAATGAAATGCTTAGAGCAAGATTAAACTCATATTACGATCTACAATGATTCTTTTATGAGTCGCAATTCAAAAGACCAGAATTACACTCCTTCAGCCTAGCTTTTCACTGCACCATTGAGGTTTGTAATGCTAAGGCTCCAAATATACCCCCTTCGCCCTGTCATTTCATTGTACCATTACGACCCGCAATCTTTAGACCTTGAAATACACCCCCTACGGCCTCTAAATTGTGCATGTATTGCGGGTCAGAATGACCCGATTGCAACCTACAGTTTCTTCCTTGTTTTGCCCATGAAACGATTTTTCACCTCTACAGGGCTTATGCTCTATATATACTAAAGGGGTATGTTTCTTGAGACTCCTAGTCAACCCTAACCATCTCTAAATTGTCTTGAGAGAAATTTTAAAGTTTTGAAAAGATTGAGAACGATTTTGAAGAGAGAATTGGAGAAGAAGGAAAAGTCTTAGATTTTGAATTTGTGTTTTATATTTTTTTTACTTTAAAATTTTTTGTGTGTAATAATGAATAGTTATCTCTTTCTCATTGTTTGTGCTTTCATGAGAAGCTAATTTTTTCTCTAAGATGATGACATATAAAAATTAAAACTTAGTGTACTTCAATTTATTTTGATTGTTATTTTTTATTCTAGTTTGTGGTTTGTTCTTGTATTAATTATTAGATTTCGAGTATTGTATAGATTTATCAAATTCTCCAATACACGAACTTAGAGAATTAGACAAATAACAAAAGACATTTGTTTGAGTCTCAGATCACAAGAGTAAACATAGGTTAGAAGTCAAGTGTTTAACCGTGAAACCAATAATTTAGACGGGCATCCTTGATTGAGTTCGAGTTTCTTTGTGAGATACTTAGCGGAGAAGCAATAGATATTCGAATGTAACATTTGACCAATTGGATCATCACGGCTTTAGATCGATAGGGTGATGTACTTAATTGTAAAGTCCGAAGCAGTCTAGAGCACAGTATTGATCAATGAAAATGTTAATTAATATCACTTTAGAATAGACATATCGTACATACTTAAGACTATTTAAAAACACAAATTAAGTGAATTGAATACATTAGTGAATTGGGAAGTCAAAGTATCTAGAACTTTTGCTCTTGAAATACATTTATTTAGCTATTGTTATTATTTGTTGTAATTTAATTTTAGTTGTCGAACAAACTCAAATTTGATTATCTAGCTTAGTGAATTAGAGATTATCGGTACTTCACGTTTATACATATGGATCGACAATCCAACTTACTACTTGATAAGATTGCGTGTTTATAACCGCATTTAGTGTAAATTAGAGTATTTTATTAGCTATAGTGAAAACACATCAGATGACTCATAATATGTTTTTTAATCTTTTCTTTGGACTCATGACATAAATATTTGTATAATGAATGATAATTATTTTTGTGTTCCATCACTTTTCCTCACTAATTTATGAATGTTTGAAATTAAATAATTACGTCTATGGCATTCAATGTATATGGGCTATGGAAAATTAAACTGATTTTGTGATGGTTTATTTCTTTGTATTAGCGTTATTTTGTTATGTTCAATCAAAAAATTATTTTACAAAAGAAACTATATTTTTGGTTATCTGACTATAACTGAAATTACTCTAAAAAAATGAGGTGTAAAATTAAAAAAATTTCTCATTTAGTTTGTTCTTTATAAAATAAAGAATAATATTTCTACCTTTCTTTATTTTTTTAATATCACTGATATTATTGCTTAAATAAATCCAGGTTTATGAAAAATAAGATATATAAAGTATTCATTATTTTAACGAAGAACCAATTTATAATTCATTGATTGTATTATCAAATAGATTCTATTATCAAACAAATAATTTTTATTTAATTCTGGCCACGCGCTCAAGAACATGGAGCAGCTCTTGTTATTATTATTATTTTTTGCTTCAACCATTAAAAAAAATGTTTGTTTCATATCGATTAATTATAGATGAAAAAAGATATGCACAAGGATTTTATTCAGAAATATTGTTATATGAAAGGAGATTCATTTTTCCATTTGCGTCAGAAATCTTGTCAGTGTCTGATATATTTATATCTATTTTGATAATTTTATCGCCTTTATCTTCTGCATTGATCAATATATTTTTATAAAAATATCAGAACATGCTTGAAAATTTTATATACAAACAAAATAATGAAAGAAAATGTTGCCAAAACAATGTGAGGATGAATGTAGAGATGCTACATTGGAGCATCCCAGAATTTGAATTGTTATAATTAATATAATATTGAATATACTTTTTTGTATGTCTTCTCAATGTTTTTTGTTACCGCTTTTTTAGATGTTATATCAAGAGAAGTAACTTTTTTTGCACCTCACTTTCTTATTACTGTTCAAATTGTAAAGCACAAAAATATTATATTTTACTTTTTACATAATATATTCGTCTATTTCTCAGAATTTATAAATCCTTTGAAATGAATGAAATTGTGCTTCCTATTTTCCAACGATAACCGAATAATTCACAATGAGGGATTTTGTAAAATATACCTTGTGATTTTGTGCATTGTATATTTTTTTTGTTATTCAGTTTATTTTTAAGTCATTAGATTGTCAAATGAAATATTTAAATTTGGTTCGCTCGAAGGTTGTACAACAACTTTTTGTGATTTTGTATGTCTTATTTTAATTTTCTTTTCATATTCTGTTATTAGATTTATGATTTTCACAAAGGACTCATCGATTCTTCTTCTGACCTAAAACAACGAACTAATGAAACCAAAGCAATGCGCGGCTTCGGATATAGTTATTCAATGATTCTTTTTTTTTTGCATAATTATCATCTCTCATTTAAAAAAGTAAAAAAATGTCTGTGTAAATTAAATTTTACTGTCAAAACCATTCTAACTTATTTTAGCATTTTATGTATATAAAAAGTTAAAATAATAAATGATCAAATATTTAGCCAAAGCAACATGAGGCCTTGCACCTAGTATGAAAGAAAACAGAGCTTTTTGCACCGAAAATTTTCAATATAAGAAAAAGGTGGAGAATCCTTAACAACGATTTTTTAAACAAATTCAATAAATTTTAAAAATAAAAAAAGTTAGTAAACATATTTTTGATCTGATTGTATTTTAAATTTTATATTTAAATGTCATTTGTTGTTTCTAAAAAATAATTAAAATTAAATGAAATTTACAATGATCTAAATTTAACTGTCTTTGATGAAATATTAAATGATCATTAAACTGCATGAAAGTTAAAATATAATCAAGTTAAAAAAAAATGTTTGTAAATCTTATTTTTTTAGAATTTTTTTAAAAAAAATTCAAAATTATTTGAAAATTGATTGTAAAGGTTGTCAAAATAACAATTGTCAAGAGATTCTCTCTCCAAGAAAAAATAAATACCAAATTAAAAAATATAAGAAAACATGAGTTTGATTTTTAGATTTAGACTCCCAGCACCATTCTCAGGTCTAGACATGGCTTTGACAATCCTATTCCCAAGCATAGGAATACACCTAGCAAACGCGTTCCCATGATAACACAATTAGCAATCACATGTCCATGAGAACATTCCAGCACCCCCATTTCCAAAAATCTGAACTTTCATCTATGCCAAAGCTTCACTTCCATTCAAACCATGAGAACACAGCTAGTTATCATGTTCCCATGAGAGTGAGATTAGTAAGGACGTTCCTGGGCCTAAAAACGAGGGTGGTAATAGTGTGCTCAGGTACGGGGAATGGAGTTGAGTGGCCTGTGACATCATTTCTGAGAACAGAATTGGCAATCCTATATTGTCTAAATCTGAAAATCCCCTTGTTATTTCCTTGCATTTTTAATTCAATATTTATTTTTTCTTATATTAAAATTTTTTGACTTTTTGCAGAACTACTCCATTGAAGTTTTATCCTTTTATTTTTCTGAAATTTTTTAATATAAGAAAAAAATACCGCGTTAAAAGTATAAGAAAATAACGGACGAATTTTCAGATCTATGCAACACGGGGTTGCTAACCCTGTTCTCGGAAAAGATGTCAAGGATCACTCAAGTTCTCTCCCAGTATCTAAGCACGTCATTATCACCCTCATTTCCAGACCTAAGAACGTCCTTTCAATTCTGCTCTCATGGGAACGTGATAGCCAATTGCGTTCTCAAGGTCCAAATGAAACAGTTTCGGTATAGATGAAAGTTGGGATTTTTTAAAATGTATTACAGAGCTCTGAGAATGTAAGTGCTATGAACGTTCCCATGAGCATGTGATTACCAAATGCATTTCGATGGGCATGTAATTTTTAGGTGCATTCTCAGATCTGGGAACGAGATTGTCAAAGACATGTCCGGCTTTAGAAACGAGATTGGGAGTCCTGTATCGTCTTTTCTAGAAACGGGATGATACCTCATATTGTCTAGATCTGAAATCAAACCTATTTTTTCTTACATTTTTAATTTAATATATATTTTTCCTTATATTAAAAATTTTCGGTTCGTTTTTTATTGGAGTCGGTGAATGGCCCCAGAGCCAGACGCGGACTGGTAAGGATCGCCAGAAATGTTTTGTTTGTAGCTCATTAACTCGTAATTAGAAATACCAGTGCAGTTGGTAATTAAGTACTTTGGTCTTTGGTGGCATAATCCGTTGGCACAGTTAACGTTGTAGACTTGTAGTCGATAAATTATATTGGCCATTTGAGGCTCTGCAGTTGCAGTCCATAATATATGTATTTGACGATTGTTAAGAGTTATCTTCGAGTCCTCATCCAAATAACCTCCAATAGTTGTCTACATGTCTCTCGGAAACTATATAACAAATAAGGCAACTTTTAACCATGGCCACCTACTGGTTAGCTAGATTACATTATTCAACTATGATAAATTAAGGACTAAAAACGAAATCATTTTATTTTTCTAATCTTTGTATCATAATTTCATTAGTCATCAATACGGCAAAATTTAATCATTTTAGTTACTACTTGTTATTCATTTATCGGTGTCCTTAGAATTAGGCCTATTATTGCAAAAGGAATAAGCAGGCTAGTTAACTGAACAACCAATTTAAGAACATGAGATTGATTTTCTTCAATTCGCTCTTGGCTAATGCAACTCCTAACTGATTAATGGCCCTTTTTGAAAAGAAAAAAAGATTCACTTATTTTGGAGTCATATATTAATTTTGAAATTTGCGAATTATAAAATGCAAATTTATCTGTTATTATGAAGCCCCAAAAAATATATAATTTTAATTTTAAACTCCTTAGAATTAGATTTCAGAATTTAGAACGCATATTAACGTCCACTATATGAGAGGATGCCGTTAAAAAGGAATATCCAACTTAATAAATGGATGTAGCTAAATTAAAACATCCTAGACTAATAAGGATTCTTCCATTAGACAGCGTCCTAACCTATATGTATTGCTTTTGACGTTAATCCTGACATCAAATACAATGAGTTTCGGGTTGCTTTTGACGTTAATCCTGACATCAAATACAATGAGTTTCGGGTTGCTTTTGATTTTTTAGGCATTCTTAACGGTAATCCAGATTACTTTTCACATTTCTTTATTTGCACCTCAATATAAGAGCATTCATGGAAATTTCCCAAAATAATTAAAAGAAAAATTATTGTTGCATTCTTTATCTGCATCTTAATGTGATATAAATATTTTTCAAAAATATATATTTTAAAACTTAAATTTAAAACTATGTTAAATAACTTAATAAGTATAAATAAGGGGTACGCTCTTTTAAAAAATAGCCGACAACAAAGTACCAGAGGCAAGTTGACTTGAATGCTAACCTTGATACGCTCCATATTAAACGCTGCAGCAATAATTCTCCCGTGCTGCACCCACTTGCTGCCATCAAGGCCCGGCAGCCCCTTGCCAATCAGCTGCCTCGCTAACGGGTTGTTTCGCCTTGACTTTTCCCAAACAACCCGGTGGTATCCAGCAAGACAGTCTTAACAAGATCCGGATCCGTTATCACGAGCCAGGGTCAGGACCTGAGCCAGTAGACAAATGGGCATCCGACCTGTGCGATCCACTGAGAGAAGAAAGGCGCCACACGATTGATCACATCATGGTGGATGCAGGGGAGAGGCATGGAATGGGCCTTGGATATGATATCCTGGTAA
Source organism: x Bolboschoenoplectus mariqueter (assembly GCA_037678475.1). Lineage (NCBI taxonomy): Eukaryota > Viridiplantae > Streptophyta > Magnoliopsida > Poales > Cyperaceae > x Bolboschoenoplectus > x Bolboschoenoplectus mariqueter. Next base: position 4,153,067 of record CM075247.1, read on the forward strand.
CCAGGCCCACTACCCAATATCAGGCGCTGGGTCGGGCCGATGATGCCCTGGCGGCTAAAGCAGAGGGAGGCGAGGTAGAGCTGGTTGTAGAGAAACCACAAGAGAGAGAAGAAGAGTAATAGGTGGATGGTGAGTAAGAGAGCAGAGATTGTAGCGAGGGAGTGTGAAGTGAGCTCAAGCGAGGGAAATATAATGTGAGAGAGTCTAGTGTTGAAGTTTGTCGTTTTGATTGGAGCAGAGAAGAACAATGATTAACTCGGAATTATGGGTGCAAGTTGGTTAGTGCTTGGTGGCATGATCCATTGGCACAGTTGTAGTTTAGAAATTGTATTGGCCATCACTTGAGACTTTTGAGTCTTTGCAGATGAAATCAGTAATGTGAAGTCCATAACTGTGCACACTGTACAAGACTACACGCAATGCCGAATTGTACCAAATGGTACAATTGAGATCTGATGCTCTCAGTTCAGTACTTATAATATTCACTTTAAATTATGGCACTTAATCTTTGTTTTAATCACGTCTGACTTTATAGATATATATATATGTATATACGGGATGGAGATCCTGTACCGCGCAGGAAATTTCCCGCGAAGATGAACAATGAGCCTTACAAAGGCACCTCAATATCCTTCTATTTGAAAGGTACTTTTTACTTATTCCTAATCAAAGATGAACAATGAACCTTACAAAGGCACCTCTTTGCTCCCATAAGATAATACTATTATTTAATTAAAGAATAAGAGAGCACATTTACAATTAAAGCATCCGTCATGAATCCGCCTATAAACTTTTTAATTTCCAAGATGCTTCAATCCACTGTTCTTTCTTCTGTAGTGCATCAATTTGATCCAATACTTCTCTGAAAGTATCTCCTGGTTGTTCTTTCCAATTCTACAAAAAATGAATGGAAGACCGCCCGTCGATCATCTAACGAAGAAATTAAAAGAAAAGAAGGAAACAGAAGAGAGATTTGATGGGGTTCATTCTTCTTCTACAATTTTGGAGGCAAACCAGCCATGTTCGTCCTACCATGGCTGATGCCTCTAACAAATCTTGGTTGGGGAAGATCTTTTGGTGATGGGGGTTGGGCTGCCACATGTCCTGCATACATTTTCGGCGATAGGGGAAGATTACCGGGTGTAATTCGCAATTGAATTTCTCGGATCACCTTAAATCTCAGCTCTCTCAAGGCCATTTTCTGGTTGTCTCTATAATGAATCAACCTTTCCTCGGTGATGACATTCTTGATTGGCTTATTTTGTGCAGTCACATTTTGATTGGACATTCCCCTATCAGCTGAATTTCTAATTGAGGAGCCAGATTTTGAGATTCTTACGGCCGCTACAGGTGCCGCCGGTTGCCTTGGCCTACGAGGCACTTCTTTCCTTCTTCTGAAAGACCTAGGGATTGAATTAGGCCGAGCACGGGGGCTACTATTATGGCTAAGGAGCGCATGTAAAAGACATTGTTGCTGCAATAGCACCTTTGTTCCCATTGCGGAGCTGTCAACGACTCGACCGAGCCGCTGCCACCCTTTGTTTAGGGTATGCCTCCCTCTCCTTCGCTCTGTTGCAAGCTTTCTACATGGCCTAATGGCATTCCTCCAGAGCTGTATTTATAATCCTGCAACCCTAAAATTAACAGACAGACTGTCTTGCTGTACCGTGAACCGTTCATTTGTTGAGAACTGCACCTATGTATGGAATGAATTTGTCCTGATACACCTTTGCATGAGTTACTAAGAGTGATGTAGCATGTCAAAATTTGTTTCTATATTAAGCATGCCACAGATCTTCTGTAATATATATTCCCCGAAACAATTTAAGAGGTGGATCCCTATTTCGGCTTTAGGGACCTTATTCATTATTCATATTGGAAAACATTCATGGACAAACATGAACCATTATTAAAGGAAATAGAAGTGCTCATGTGTATCTTATTTAATTTGAGCCAGTATATATTCCCTTCCAATAGTATACAATTAATTATGTATTATGTGGGCCCTTATTTGATGAGATTTGACAATTATTTTCTCTGGTGCAGTCATTAACATTTTTTTTGTTTCCTTAACGCAGTGTCAAAAATACAATATATTTGCTACATAATGTACAACATCCAAAGCGCCACACCATGACAGTATGACCTCATTTGCTTTAAACTAGCAGTCCAGTAAATCTCATCTGTCAACCGAGAAAACTGCCTCCATTTAGGTTTGGTTTTATACAGACGTTGAGTGATTGAAGTTTGAACTACTTACAGACATTACTAGTTTGCCGCTCACTGAATTTTGTGCCAAACTAAGTATTCGTTTGTGCCTGCCTTGTTTCCTAAATTAGCATATTGATCACCGGTTCCCTTTTCCTCCTAATTATCTTCTCTGGTTTAATGAAAAAAAATTCTTGCAAGTGTTTTATAGATGTAGTTGATATCTCGACTCCATAGATGGCAAATCAGACGGCATACACTAATAAACATAACTTTTGCTTTTTGTAAAATCAATGATAAATTGGAAAAAAAAAGGTCCACATAGTTCTTACCAAATAAATATGTTTTTTTTTTCTATTGATGAAATAGAATTGTGCATTTTATGGATAAGATTAAAAGTTACCCTTACATACTATCAAGGAGTTGTGTGACAATAGCCAGTTGAAACAGCTCGGTCAACTAAAAGCAGCACAACCAGTCAAAGTAAGGGCATTTCCTTCGTTTGGTTTATAGTTCATCTAACTTCAGTAGTTAAATTGGTTTGCTATTTTGTAGGTTGTTAAATGAAAATTTAACAAAAACCCATGTACAATGATAATCTGTGGTGAGATCTGTGTGGTACTGCATCAGGTTAATTAAAAAAATTAGGACAGCTTGCTAAAGGCAATTCATACAATTAAATGATGGATTATTCTCAACATTATCACACATTTATTATTTAAACTTAAGGGAAAAAAAATAGTAGTTTAGCAGTGGCTAGCATAAACATGTCATGCATTACACTTACAAGTCAGGTGAAAGAATAATTGTTTCAAGAGGTGTACACCTGAGACTGATATCAGTTGAATTAGAAAGAACTCATCGATGCTTGTATCTCTTCAAGGGTTCTTCCCTTCGTTTCTGGCACCAGCTTCACAACAAATAAAACAGTAAAAGCACAAATGCTTGCAAACAAGAAGAACGTACCTGTAAAATATACATATAAATTAAGATAAGGACATATCATATTTTTTTACTCAAAAAAAGAAAGTATACATAGAAATTAAGCCTACTTGTAATCTTCTACTATAAAGAAAAGTAGAACAGATTAGCGTAATACTATGCAGCCACGTCACACTTTTATTAGAATGCTCATGTGCAGATGTGTTCATGCATCAGTAAAGCTTGGTATCAAATACATCAATTATACAGAGCTTACATGTTGGTACCAAACTAGATAATATTTAAAATCACACAGTTATTTCTCAGGGAGGGAGAGTGAAAGGAAAAGCAAAAAATGGTTGGACCAAGTCGGCCAGTTGTACTTGTTCCAATGGGTTGCAAATAATTGAAGAAATGGGAATTTACCTACAGAGCTCCACAGCATAAGAAAATTGAATGTGTATGATATGATCCATGAACCGAGCCAGCTTACTAAGGTTACAAGGCTTCCAGCTGAGCCCTTCATGTTAATAGGGAATATCTAAAAATCACAATTCAAAAGCAATATATCAATTTCCAATTTAGAATAAATCTGAATGATTTAATTAACATCACAGAATGTTAAAAGTAGTTACCTCAGACATAATTACCCAAGGAATACCCCCCATGCCCAGTGAAAAAGACCCAGTATACACCTGCTCAAATTCAAATACGAAAGATTAAATTAAATTAACTGAAACTATAATTGACAACGAAAGCAACATATCAAATCTGATTTTATCAGACAATGAATCAAAAATAGGGGAAGACCAAATACCAAAATACCAGCCAATGCCAGGATTATGTTCAGATCTTTTGTCCATTGATAATCCTGTTTCAGCAAAGAGCAATACTATTTACTGGTGAAACAAAAGATATACCCAAAATAAGTTATTTTAAATTATTTAACCTGAGATAAGAATGATAGTCCAACCAAGAAGCAACCCAAGCATGTACCTGCCGCAGAAAACTGAGAACATGGTAGATAGTTGTACAAAATTAATATATGTGTTTTTTTTTTCAACTTGTTCTTTTACTATCGATTATCACTTGTTTTATTGAATTACAATTTACTGGAATGCTTATACCAGTAAGAGCGGCCTTCTTCCAGCCTTATCCATCAGAAGCACACCTAGAGTAGTCATCGGTACCTAAATATTTTTCTAAATTCAGATTCATCAACAGAAGAAATATGTCATGATGTATCAAATTTGAATGCTACAACCTGCACAACCACCATAGCAATCATCCCAGAGTTTCCTGATGAAAATCCTGTCACATAAATTATATAATGCAAACTAAGTCACAAAGAAGAGCCTTAACCGGTAATAATTATAATTGCATTGCTATGCTTTGCTATGCTTCTGTAAAGAATATCCATTTATTACCTGCAGATACAAAAATTTCGCTAGCATAGAAGCAAATAGCATTCACTCCTCCAAACTGCTGAAGTGCCATCAACCCTACTCCAACCTTTCAGCATTTTTCTTAGAATATCAAAATTTGAATTATATAGTGAATTGGCATTTAGGATAAAATAAAAATTGCAACATAGCCCTTCGTAAAGTTGCAAACCTTTAGTGGTTGAAATCAATGTAAAAAGTAGGGAAAAAAAGGAAAAGTTAATTAAGTCTCTCAGTTGTGCTGAAATTAATGCACATTTGCGTTTTAATTACACTGCTGATATTGTACTGGCATATTCCTAAACAATATAATACTGAAATTCTAGTCTCTATTTCAATTGATTTTTCTGCATAACTCATACTGGCCTGGTAAACTAGTAAACATCCTGCTGTAGCACAGGGTACATTGAACCAGCTTAACTCAGTCCTTGGTACGGTTGGTGTATCCATGAGCAAGCTATCAAGAAAACATTTTATTTTAATATGTTAAGTGCTTCAAAAGGTAGATATATGCTTACAATAACAGCATGAATGTATTCCTTTTGAAACAGGTCTATCAAACTGGCCTCTTTCTGATGCAAAAGTTTCTTAGTGAATTCCTACATGCAAAGAAGAAACATTGCAACCATTATTAGAGTGAAATGAATATTACTTCATACATTAATAAACTATTTGTGCGTCTGATAAACTTACTTTGATTTCCTCTGCTTCCTCAAAAATATCGACACCTTTTCCTCTAAGCTTTTGTAATGCAGCCTCAAATTCTTCATAATGGCCGACTTTAGACTATGTATTAAGAGTGTAATTCAATTAATGCAAATCAAACAAGAAAGCTAATACAGTTAAGTGTAGTTGCTTAATCATAAATTTTGCTAACCAGCCATCTCGGAGATTCTGGTATCAATAAGAGGCCTAGTAGTTGTAACAAACATGGTGCTATGCCTGCAGTAGAACAAAAGATAAATATTATGCATGTAATAATGAAAACATAATACCATATTACTTGACTGTTGTAATTGACAATAAAAACCTTGCCTAGTATTGCCAAAGCATGCCAAGAAAGAATGGTACCCAACAGATAAGCAAGGGATGCTCCACAACAAATCATCAGCTGCATAAATGAAAAATTACATGCAGAAATACACACACTCAGAAAGGAACATTTGTCTTGTTTCTCTCTTTTCGGGGTACCTGATTCACTGTAGCGAAGCTGCCTCTTAGATTCTTTGGGGTTATCTCTGATATGTAGACCGGGACCTACTTAATTAGTTATCATAGCATATTATTGGTCATGTTTTGAGAAAAATGAATGTATAAAAAAGGGTTTACATACCAAACTATACATCTGTTTTAATTAGTAAAAATGTACTTACTACATAAGAAAACAGGCCAATGCCACATCCAACCAAAAATCTTCCCACATCTAGATACCAGTAATTCTAGACAGGAAAACGTAATATACGTTACCTAAAATAATGATTGGCACTTAATTGAAACTAAAACAAATATTTAGAATTTCCAATAAACCTTAGAAAGGACAATGGAAAGCCATCCTGCAATGCAAAATGCATCTGCTATTGACATTGCCTGAATTTGGAGACCAGAAAAGCATAACTTAATATCAAAATGTGATTTATTTAAATCATTACTCAAACAACACTTACTCGGGCACAAATTAAGTGCGGAGTAGTACTTACAAATCTCCGGCCAACTTTCTCTGTGATGCTACCACTTATAATGGCACCGATCATTGCTCCAATTGTCAAGATTGAGCCGAATAAAGAGTACTGCCCAACAAAATATTCAAAAAGAAAAATAAACAGATCAAAATTGTAAACTTGATCCATCATATATCCACTGAGAACTCAGTATACTCTCAACATTGACATATTACCTCAGCTAAAGAGAGGCCAAGATCATGCATAATTCCAGTTTGAGCTGGAGAAGAGTAACCGACCTGAAAATAAGAGAGAGAAGATTTAACTTGAAGATGCTAAAAGAAAAGGAAGTGATAAGACACAGAAGAAGTCAGAGGGGATAATGGATCTATACATACCGAAATACCAAATACGAAGGAGCCAGCAACGGCTGCCGCCGTGCTAGTCACTACTGCTAGTGGCACTGCCTGAGAGAATTTTCTCCTCTCAAGCAGAGGGTCCATTATTTGATCTCACCTTAATTAGAAGGGAATAGGAGGCAATAGTTATAGGCGAAGCCAGATTTGGTGTAGTTAGATGTATGACTCTTCCAGGGTAGGGGTGTGCAATCGGTGCAACAGAATTAAATATATATAATTAAAATATTATTAAAGTAATAACATAATTAAATTTATAAAAATATCAATCGAATAAACTAATATTCAAATACATTAAAATTTCGTTTGATTTATTCGGTTGAACCGAATTTATATCGATTAAAGTATGACGAAAAATATCGATAAATTTTAAATTAATAATAGAAGAGATAAATAATTCAAAGAACAAAACAATGAGCAAATAAAATTTGTAAAAAGTGAAAATATTCGGATTATTCTCGATATTCTTATTTTTATCAAGTAAAATGAATTTTCTTAATAAATTTCAATTTATTTGATTTATCCAATTTAGAAAAACATAGACTGAATCAAAGAATAAGAACTGAATAAATTAAAATTTTCAACCGAATCAACTAATCAGTTTATTCAAAACTATTTGAACCAAAAATCGAATTAAATAGTTCAAAATTTTACGGTTTAATTAAAATCTAAATAAACCTATCCGTTCATACTACTCTTCTATATTTTTCCATTTCTACTTAATTATCTGTAGCCAAATATCCTTGCAGTCTCCTTCGATCAGCATCAAGCCAGTCCAGTCATTCACGTGAAGTCTTAAATGAGGAAATTGACAAAAGAGGTAGGTATTGACAATGCTTTCAATTAAGCTTAGTTTATTATGAAAAAGATAATACTAAATTGCACAAAAATGAAATTGTGATGTATCCAATTAATCAAAGAATGCTGCCAATTCTGTCCCTTTGTTTCCTTGATGATGTGTCTGTCCATGTGCGAATGTGACAAATTTTGTCTTATCTTCTTTTGCCTTTGTCAGCGACTGCTTTATCCCATGGGCCTCAAATTAGCCCTATATGCCTTTTGTTTTGCGAATTTGCCCCGGTGCTCCACATTATTTTATTTTTTTCTTTTTCCCCAAATAGATGCTGAAACGTATGTCGAATTAAATTAGTATTGAACATGTTGATTTTTCAATTTTTTTAAAAAAATTAAATTTATCTTTAAATTTTAAATTATAATAAATAAGTCCTTGAATATAAATTTTAATTCCTAAATTTTTTCAAAAAAGTTAAATTAGTCTCTCAACTTTCATTTGCATTTAAAAATATTAGTTCTTGATCCGATCCGACGGTTTGACCTTAATTAATCCGATTCTACCTTCAGCTAATTATTTTTATAACAATAATAAAAACAAGTGCAAATAATAAGGGTATCATTAGGTCAGGCCGGATCGGGCTGGTATTATTTTATTATTTTTTTCAATGGGACGAGTTTGATTCGGATTAGATTAGATCTAATTCAACTTGACTTGACCGACCAAGGCAAATAAAAAATTTATATTTGTATCTGATTCAGTTTAAAGAAGTCATTCAGATCAAGTTAGGTTGGATAAGGTTGAGCCGTTAGATGAAACCAATAATCAATATCTCTAGTTACAAATGAAAGTTCAGAGACTAATTTAATTTTTTTTAAATTTAGGGACCAAAAGTTACATTATTTTAAAAGTTCAAGGATTTATTTGATGTAATTTAAAGTTTAAAAACCGATTTAGTATTTTAAAAAAAATTTAAGGACTGATTTGATTTTTTTTAAAAAGTTTAAGAATTAATTTAATGTAAATGAAAGTTTAAAGATCTACTTAATTTTTTAAAAAAAATTCAGGATCAAAAGATGAATTATCCTAATAATGTATTGCTTTCTGTTGTGCCATTACATGCAATAAGAGCCTGTTTGTTTCCGAGTAACAACTGCGACTCCGCGGATATACTTGCAGAAACAATCAACCTAGGCATTAATCAAAGAAATTTTACCTTAATTAAACAAATTTCATACAGATACCAGCATGGCAACATGTCACAACTATCAGTGATAAAACAATGAGGGCTACAACAACTCCTTTTGCATCCCAATTGCAAAGCCTTTATTGCTACAAGGTGCCTGTAAAGTTCATAACCACCCTTTCACCCTTTCAAAATAAATATAATGGTCTGGATCAGCATACATAATAGTGTGAAACTGGAGCTGTCTAGCTCTAGCTGATCCTGATCATTATTAAAGCACACCATAATCTTAAACACTCATGAGGTACTTTTGTACGACATATACTGCCATAACTTTGACAGACTCAGAAATGGCATTACAGCAACATGGATCTGTAATAAAATGTTTCTAGAAAAAAATAACAATGCAACTAAGTATATTTACAAGTTAGTATATGTAACATATTTACAAGAAATGAGAAGGAAGAACACAAATTTTCTTTCTTTTCCAGAAACAATAACATCATAAAATACAATTACAAATATAACAGCACAAAGTGAGTATTTAAATTTTCAAGGAAAAAAGTCTATACAATGAAACATGGAGAGCTTAACTTAGGTAGGGAAAGACAATAATAACCTCTACCATGAGTTCCAACGTTTCCATGAAAAAACAAATATTTTCCACGAATTAACAGTGAAATTTAAATCTACAGAATTTACAGAGAGCGGTGCAAAAGAGCAGTTGGCAGCCACTTCATACAGAAACTGCCCTCCAATTAGTCGCCTTTTTGAGATGTTGGTTTGAATGTTGAAATTTGCAAATGAAAGCAACAGAAGAAACATTCATGGACTGGCTTTATATACCTTTCACTATGTACCACACAAGTGGGAGATGGATTGTCATAAGTTTCTCTCTTTCAATACTATACTGTGCCACATTTTCTATTGATACCCAAACTGAAAAGAAACATCTCTCACTCTACACTCCGGTAAGTTGCTATATGCAGAACTAACCTGCAACATAAAGTTAAAAAAAAAGAAAAGAAATGCTAGTGAGATAAACAGAGACCACATGAGCATTTTAACAGTACTTCTGAAGAGCAACAGATTCCTGGAGTAAGACAAGAAAAGAAACCTCCAGGTACACTATCCACCCAAAAACTAGCTGCAGTCATTTTCAGCCAATGCTCGGTTTCACATAGACAAGCATTTACCTTCTTAAAGGGGGTAAATCTTGCTTTAGCCAATTCATATAATCTGCCATGTTGCAAGTCTAATGGACCAAAATAATGGCAACCAGAACTATTTGTACACCGACATCTAAAACTAACCTTCTCCCCAAGTTCCACTCAATCTGCATACCAAATGCTTTTATGAAATGCATAGATAACTCAATTTTCATAAATGCTTTTATTATATAGAGACAAGTCATTAATTAAATTTAGAGAGGTGTATTATCAAAATTCATTAAAAGTATAAATAACTGAATCATTAATAAATGCACAAAGAACCATATTAAACATTCAACTTAACAAAAGAGGTAAATCATCCTTTATTAAACGCATTGCACAGGAATTTGATTAGTAGGAACATATACAAGTGTTTGATCTTAGTAATATAAGGAAATACCCAATAGACCCAGTTGAGTCAAATTGGACACATCAATCTCTACCAAATAAATCAACAAACAAGGCAACATCTTTCTATCAGCATCTTCCTGTGAAATTAGGTTCCCGTGATGAAACATCAACATGTCAAAAGAAATTACCTTCTTCACAAAAGGCGAAGATGCCACCAATTACATCATCATTATCCCCATCTTCCTCAGGCTTCTCTCTCTCACAGTGGCTGCTGTTGCTGTCTCCATCTGTCACAGCCTCAGTCACCTCACGGCAGTCATCGAGCTCTGGTGCTGCTATCTTGCAGTAGCCCTCGTGGAAATACTGGGTGAACTCCACCGAGTTATTAATCAAATCAGAAGTCTGGTTATTAGCCTCAACACCTGTCAATTCTCTGTTGGTCTTTGGAGAGCTGTTATTCTCCAGCAGCAAGGGGCTCATACTAATAGTGGGCCCGTTGGCAGCTTTATTTCCCTCAAGAAATGGAGCCTTAATGGATTCAAAAGGCCTTATGATTGTGGTTGGTCTAGGGCCTGCAGCGAATTGGTTAATGTGTTAGTATTTACATGATTGGGTTTTTTTATTTTCTATTATGGATACTTTGATTTTAGGTCTGGAGAGTCCTTACTGTTCAACGAATCAGATTGAAGGAATACAGGCTTGGATGGAGAGAAACCATTTTCTTTTGAGAAGGGATAGCGACCTTGGGCATTTACCGGCAACAGGGTTGTCTGAAAATTTCCCCCAGTGTGAACTCTGAGCCAAGATCACAAATTAAGTTAAACATATCAAAAAATTGCTAATGTGAATCAAGGTAACAAGGTACATTAATGTGAAACACTTGTTTCATTATTTCATTTTTTTCATAGGATTCACACTTGTTTCATTATTTCATTTTTTTTCATAGGATTCACAAGTGATGACACCAAATACATGAGAAAAATTCAGCACAAACTTATTATCTTTTTTTTTTTTTGGCAATAGGAAACCAACTCTCAAACAACCCATTTTCAGGGGTTCAACGCATAACACTAACTTTTTAGGGTATAATTTCATTGATCTCTATCCAGGAGTTCAATCAGAGATGAGGGACGGCAGGATTGAAATACAAACTAACAGTTTATCTGCTAAATGTGGAACCATAGAGAATATATTTGGTTTGAATCTATCAGAACACACTTAAATGCCAAACTAGTTGGATTTCCAAAGCCCTGAGGCACTTCTTTTAGAAAATCATATTATGGCAACCTGAACTCCATTACAAATACCTTCGTATCCACATTTATCATGGCTATGTAAGATAAAATGTAGTGCATGATGTTGCTACATGTAATTATAGAAATCAGGTCAAGGAAATTCTAATGCTAATAACTAAGGCCATATCCCTGAAAAATGTACTCCCCACCCCCCCCCCCCCGGCCCAAAACCCCAAAAAGAAAAAAAAAGAGAGAGGAAAATACCCCTCAAACTGAGGGAAATATATAAACATTGACTGTGATGGTGCTTAATGTTTGTAAGGCATAAAGAAATATAGATGTTTCTCAAGTTCGATAGCAGGAAATAATATAATTTTGCAATTTAGGAAGCACAAGGCAGGGTATTGCGTCACTCCTTACCATAAGATACTATCACCTTTCTGTTTGTAAATTTCATTATTTTCTCTCTTTATATACTTTAGTTTGCTCATCCGGGTAAACTAACATGCTAACAAAACTTGAAATGTTCTTATGGAACAAGCAATGCAACTCAGGTAATATGTTTTTATGTTTACCTGTCGCTGCTGTCTTGCTGAGAGTAGTGGAACTGCTCAAAAACAGGCAGCAATTCCCTTCGCTTTATTTCAACCTCCTTAAAGGGCAACTTCTCAATCTCAATCTCCCCACCTGAGCCACTAAGACCTATTCTAGCATCTTCATTAGCATCTTCATATTGATTTATCACATAAAAACAGATCTACAAATAGAAGAAGAATCACAATCATCACATCCCAAATCAACAAGAGAGTTCAATACAAATAAAATAAGAGGTAGAAGATTGTAGCAACCAAGTACCTTGGATTTCTGCCAGATCGGGATTCTACCTGAGTTAATTTGTACCTCAGCATTTGAGAGATACCAGTGCGGCCTCTCAGGATCTTTCGTCAACTCCTTCCCTATGTTACCATTTGCAGAAGATGCAAGGCCCGAGATCTCATTATCCTCACAGTCAGAGGAATCAACACCAGAAAGGAAATTCTGACTACTGATAATTATTCTAGAAATATGTTCATCCCTCTCGGGCCAATTAGTCCTTCGGCACACATCCCACCACTGAACCGGCTCAGTACTTACATGCAACTCATCATCCTGCAACAGGGAGCCAGGCCCTACTCTGGAGGTGTTGTCAGACAAATCAGGACCCGAAGAGGGAACAAGGTCATGCTGAATGACATGACCTGATGGAGAGTACACCAAAAGATGCTCCAAGGAGAACTTGCTTTTTGGTGAAGCTGACACAAGGCCAATTGAATTATGAAAGACAGCAGCCGTAGCACCAGAGGGAGCCGCAATCTTGCCGGTTGCAGTTGCAGCAACGTTACTGACGGTGTTTAGCCAACCAGAATTACTGTTCTTTATTCGACTGATGACAGAGGTGGTGACAGGTGGAGGGGGTGGAAAAAACAGTTGATCTTTAAGGAATGAAGGGTTTGACCACCATGGCCTAGAAACTTGAAGTGTGAACGAGACCCCTTCAGTATGGTGGCTGCCAAGTTGAAGACTAGCATCACCACCAAAAGGAGAAATTACAAAAATATGGCATGTCCCCTTTGAAGAAACAATACCCACCCATTGGCTGTAGGGACTGAAGCAAAAGTCTTGTATGACCTTGAAAAAGGAACAAAAGAAAAAAGACTCAAAATATGAGAGAGCATGTACAATACAAAGAAAAATGGGTAAATTACGAAAGTAAAAAAAAAAGAAGCTCTGCTGCCAGGTCTCATAAATTTTTTAGTATGTACCAAAAATTTGAAAATGTGCAACTAAATTGTTGGATTTTGCAATGGGGGTGTCCTTTAAAAATGAATTCTAATTCAGAAAGTATTTCTCACAGCAGCTGTCAGTCCACGGTAAAGCTTGTATAAATGGACATGAGAAGATGACCAGTCATAACGGGTTGAGCCAGAACCATTTGGTATGGCAGTAGGCAAGATCCTGAACACATTTATATTGTGCCCATATACAGAGGCAGTCACCAGAAGGGTGCCGCTTGGATCAAAACAGAGAGCTGAAATGGGACTAGTATGAGCCCTAAATTGGGAGACAATATCTTTTGTCACAAAGTCCTTTATGACCACCTGCAAACCAAAATTTCCAATAATATATCAGCAATTTAGAAAAAAATAAACTACCCTAGGATCTTTATGAAGGTTAACAAAATACGAACCATTCCTGCATTGTCAGCTTCAATTGGATGCACAGTAGATGGCAACTTCCCAGCTCTCCTGCTAGGACTCGATGACAAGGGAGAATTAGAACCATCAGGCAAAAGCTCATGACAATATTTTGAGAGTGTCTTATAACCCATGTCACCAAGATTGATTATCCCAGCTGCAAGCTGTTTGCTCGACTCCATGGCGTACCGAGCAACTAAGTTGCCATTGCCAGGAGAGGTTGACGGGCTGACACCTGGAGATGGAGTCAGGTTTTGTGGGCTCAGACGACCTGTGCTTGGGAGCAAGGGGCTGTTGGTGGCATAAGCCAGCCACCTTGGACCCACGGCCATGGGACCGTACCCAATATTGACACCACCTGCGCTTTGAATTGGATATGTCAGCACGCTGAACTTATTCTCTAAAGTGACTGCATCAAAGCAATATATCTGCAAAAAAACAAAAAAAAAGTAGATGGTAGTCATACATGCAGTTCATTATACTCGGTATAATATGTTTACAAAGATCATTTTTTCCATGAGTAAGACTATAGATTGGAACCTCTCTTTGCTGCATCATGCAACATGAGGAAGGAGGAATAAACAAGTCTTAATTGATCTCACTTTACAATAGTTAGTTTATAGTGAATTTGAATTATGAGCATTAAGAAAGAGACTTCAAATCATCTTTGTTCCTACACCGCATCACTTGGACCATGAACCTGAAGTTCCCGATTACAATGCCTAAGGAATATGCTTAAGTTCAAGGTAATCCATCACAATATAATTCTGTTTTGCACAAAGAAAGCAAAGAAAAATCAAAAGTATCAACAAACTTCAAAGAAACTAAATGCATCAACACGAATTGCATTTCAACATAGCTAACCTATCATACAAAAGATAACTTTTTTCCATTATGATCTAAAACTTACTTGAGCAGCAAGAGCAACTGCAACTATGCGAGGACTACAACGAACAATATACACAGCAGATCTGAACCTTAACACATGTACATAGCTGTTTGACTTCAGTGAGTAGAAGCGAACAACTGTTGGGGTGGAGATGCAATTCCCAACTTGAGGCTCACTACTATTATCTCTGATTAATGCACTCAGCCGGCCTCCTTGAACAGTGCCCGACCCATTCGTCTCGTCACCTAGATTACCCCGATATCAATTAAATCCTGATGTCTGATAATAACTTACTACTAGCATATAAAAATCCTGGACCTTCACCTGCAACAACCAAAAGCATAGGATGAGATGCTCTGAAGCCTTCAATTCCATCAGAGGAGTGGGACGGGATAGGCTGCATCTGTAAAAAGGTGACAGGACCCTCACGCTTCGAGACCAGTTCACACACATTTGAGGCATCATCCACATCTACAACTTGAAACCCATTCGAGTAGCCAATGAGTAAGACGTTCTTGAAACAAGAGGGACCAAGCTCCAGACGGTCAAAACCAGCCCATAACACCTGAAAAACACTATGTTTGAGTGAAATCTAGCAAAGCGGAAGGGAATATAGGGAACAGAGTGCAATGCAGCAAGACAGCTTGAAATTTGGTGAGACTAAATACTGGAGTCACCACACAATGCAACTAGCTGTTCACCTTACCATAAAAATGTCAGTTATCATGCATCAACTTTCCTAATTAGTAGCAAACTACAAACGACTGTGGGGAAGGTGTCACAGCCCAACCATGCCCTAATCTAGCCATATGATCTACTTTTGCTTCTTTAAGTGATAAAGATAAGAGTAGCAAATAAATGTCCAAAGAAATTGATCTTCAAAAGAGGGAGCAATTTGCTAGAAACAGACAGAATCTATATTTTTACAACTTGGGTTAACATGTTTAGCCAATCTGATATGGCTTCTCATGCTAACAAATCTACAGAGCAAAAGGAAATACTAAACGCAGCAGCACAGACCACCAAAAGAACATGCTTTGATGTGCCATAATAGTTGTTGTTTCATTAGTTACAATAAGCCAAATCATCTATGTGCAGCATGGATTAGTCTCTGTTGTGCAGCAATCTGATCCCTACAAGTGTAAATTATTTGACACGCTTTGAATCCACCTTAAAAAGACAATAGCGAGTGACAGAAGAGTGTTCTTGGTCCTGTTATAAATGACATAACGACATTCTAGAATAAATTTAATGGAATTCCACCAGCCTTTGCTTTCCACTTTGAAGATGATGTGACTGCATTATGAAGCATCACTAACAAGACACCTGGTAGACGACAAAGCTAGCACAAGACAGAAGTAGTTACATTTTCCACCATTTCCTCAAGACAAAAATACGAATTAATAATGTCTACAGGACAATTGGCACTGAATTTCTTTATTAATCCCCATCTATACAGAAAAGATAATCTTATTTCTTATTATCATACTAAGCAGCACAAATACCAAGGCTATAAAATGTGATGTACTGAACAAAAAATCAGCATGATCAACTGCATTGACTTCCTAAACTCCTGAAATTGGCACCACACAAAACAGGCCACCTCACTAGCATGCAATTTATACTAGTAGTGCTGCTGCTGCCGCCGCTGCTGCTAGTGCTACTACTACTAAATGGAAAGGCATAGTACTAAACGGTATAAAGAGCACAGGCAACTACATTAACTTCCCCTTCCATGTACACTACAATTTAAATTAATCAAGCAAGTCACAATGACCTGATCCTTCTCGTCCTCCGGCGATGCAGCAATCGAGGCAGCCACAGAGGCGCCGGCAGAGCGCACTGTGGAGGCAACTGAGCCGGCGTTCGAGGAGACAGTCTTGAGGCAAGAAGAGATTATCCGAAGCGAGTTAGGTAGTAGCCCGTTGCGGCCGCCTCCTCCTCCTCCTCCCACCCCTCCCCCTCCCTTTCCCCTTTTCATCGTCTCTCCTCTTTGTTCCTGTCTCTTCTCCACTCCGGTGGGACCCGCCAGAAACCTCCTCCTTTCCCAACGCCTCCGCCTCCGCCGCTTGACCGGTGGGCCCCACCGCCGTAGATGACCAATACCATCCGATTACCGACCCGATCCGACGTCTCAGTCCCACCCAATCTTCAGCTTCCGGAGTTTGACTTTGCTGTTGCCATCTCGGCTCCGCTTTGCCCGAAAATTTACGAAATCCGATCCAGCAAACCACCCTCTTCTTTTTATTTTCTTCTTCTTCTCTCTCTCTCTCTCTCTACGCTGTTGCTTTCGTGTGTCTATCCCTCTCTCTCTCACCTCTCTCGCTTCCACTTTAAATAATCCGAACAAATCGTGTCCGGTGATCCCGTTGCGCTCTTTAACCACTCCACCAAACCATAAGAGCGGTCTGACCGTCTCTGTTCATTGCTCAATGTTTGGAATTTGGACCGACAGGATCCGGTCCGATTCTGAAATATTCAGACACAGTGCGTGGATGCACTGGAAATATTGAAACAATATTTTTAACTTCAGCTATAATACTAAATTTATCAATAATTTAACTTTTATACTTTTACATAAAATAATTTTTAAAAAATCAAATTTTGGTTCTCAATTTTTTTCAAATAATCAAATTAATATTGAACTTCCATTTATATCAATTTAGTCTTTAAACTTCTAAAGTATAACCAAATGAATCAATTTATTTTAAAGGGGACTAAGTTAATATTTTTATCAATCTTTCTGTTAATACGGAGTAATTTATTTGACATATGAATTTTAATGTGTTACTTAAAATTTGAAATAAATTGAGCACAAACAGAAATTAATGTTAATTAAGAGAAACCTTTTATGTTATAAGTAATCAAGTAAACTCATGAAGCTTTATCTTATTGTATATGAATGAATAATTATAATGAGAGTTTGACATTGCTCTATCAAAAAACAAAATAAAATAATTAGTGTTGTTGTAAGAAATTTAACACGGTTTAAGCTTGTTTTTGTCACATCTCCGGATTCATTCCCCTGAACCGGCACCAATGTCCACCAATCGCGCTGTGGGGACCGTGGGGAGTGCCGAAGGAACACGGTAAGAGGAAATCAGTTCCTGCGTGTGCACCGAAAACAAGGACACTTTTAAAAAATTCGGAGCAGCTTGCACGCAAGAGGAATACGAAGGATTAGATCCTTTTCCCAAGCGACCGCTATACTCGCTTCGGATTTCTAATTTCTAAGGGGTAACTTGACTTTCCTCCCCGGTTTAATCTTTGGCAGGGGAAGGGGACTTTTCCTTTCCTTTATTACGGTTTCGGTTTCTGTCGTGTAATGTTGGGCATCTTCGTATCAGGGCATGGATATCCTGATCCTGTTCCTTAATTGGAGATGAGAATCCATATATATTTGGACTAGTTTAAGACGGAAAGTTTTGCTCTTGCACTGGAGAGATCTGTCAGTTCCTTTAAACGGGAGGTGGTTTTAGCTGTCTTTGAAGCAGGATTGACATCTATCTGCCTTAAAAAAATTTTGAATCACATATTTTTTCATGCGCCAAGTGGTATCTTATTTAACCTGATGTCATAAACGGGAATTTCCATTTCTTTGACCATGAATTTTCTTTGATAATTTTGTACTGAGAGAGCTGATATATAGATACAGTTGTTATTATCATTGTCAATATGAACTTTATTATATACGTTAAATGAAATATTATTTATGTTAATGATTTTATTATGTAAATTTATTTTGTACATTACTGTTATTATTCAACTTAAATGAGTTATTATGTATATCATTAGTATTTAAGTTGAATAATCAAAGTACTATACAAAATAAAATTATTATCATACATAATAACCCATTTAATGTGTATAATAAAATCCGTATTAACAATAATATTATTCCCGTAACATTTTCCTTTTGTAGTATATATAGTGTTCGCTCAGCTCAATAGGATTTGCAAATAGTATACCAAGATGTTTTTTTAATAAATGATAATAACTTAGAGATATATTTTCCTAACAAAATGAATGAAACAACGAAATCTTCATTGTTCCTAAGATAAACTAGCGAATGTAGTGTTTTGAAATTTGTTCCTCTTCAATTAAGCTATGTAAGTTAGGACAAATTCATCATGATTCAAACCCTCTAACTTAAATCACAGTGTAGGTAACTTTTGATTTTTGTTGAGGAAAAGATGAGGATCAAGCTCTCAAATTTCATTAAAAACGATCACAAAATATGATCAATGGTTACAAAAATAACATCAAAATGCAAAAAAAGTAGAAAAAAGATATAGATGAAAAAATGAGAAAAGACAGTATATTCAAACGCAAGATGATTGCCTAAGTGCTATTGTATTACTGAAATCATGCTTTCTGCTCCATCATAATCTCTTTTGCAGTGTGTAGAATATATTGTGATTTTTTCGCAAATTCTACACCTTTCCCTCCATATTACAAAGTTTGTGACAGTTTCTAGTTGTCTCTAGAAAGGTTCAAGCTGAGGCTTCAACATTATTTCATTCGATTCATATGTTATGAAGCCTGATAATGAGTGTAATTTGGTGACAAGGTTGTTATTATGTATCTTCTCAACTGGCTTGTGAAGTTGCAGTCATTGAAAATGTGTCTCGTCGATTCTTCCTGCTGTCTACATAAGGCATGTTTGACAATATCAAACCTCTTCTAATGAGGTTATCTATGGTTAACGGTTTGTTGTTTAGCATCAACCAAATGAAAATCGTTACCCTTGGGGGAGCCCTAATGGTCCAGATGTGATGTATGCCAATTCTGACTGCCGGTGCATCAATGAGAAATTGGTAAGCTGCACAAGTTGAGAATGTCTCCTTTGAGTCCCTCATCCATTTGATTTTATTTGTCTTGAACTCCTTGAATTGGTGAAACCGTGTGTAATTTGTGTTGTGCCAGTTGTGAAAGGACTAGAACCTTTTGGATGCATCAATTGTCATAGATAAATGCCTACGTTACCAATATATCTTGCAATGTCAAATTAGCATAAAGGTTTGAGAATTGTGCATGAAGAGTTCCTTGTAGCTAATTATTATGTCAAAAATGAATGGATGTTCCTTGTCCTAATACCTTGCATACAAAAGCATTAAAAATAGGTTTTAAGTATGTTATTGCCTTCCGAAATCTAGATGCATTCTTGATGTCCCAAGGTCTTATGTAATTAGCTTCAGTAATTATTGCGCTCGCCACCAACTATTTGTATCATTGCTCCATTGCCACATCCATTTAAGAAGTAACGATCTGTTAATGTCCTGCATGTCACATACACCTAGGCTGCCTAGTCGCTTTGGTCTCCTGACCAACTTCTAGTTTGCCAGATATATTGTCATTTTTCTAATCTTATGTCCCTTTATGTTTTTGCCATAAAAACCTTCTTCATATTTTATCCATCTATGTAAGCATCCATTTCGATAAAAAAAATATTGACATAAAATATACATGCATGGCTGTGATGATCGCATTAATCAATGTCAGTCTTCCTCCGATTGATAAAAGCTCCACTTTCCATCCTAACAATTTTTTTTGCTTCTTCTCTAGCAAAGGTTTGTAAGCATCCTTCATCAGTTTCTTATTCGAGAGAGGTAAGGCAAGGTATTTCATTGGAAAGTTGGATGCTTTGTACTACAACATGTTGGCCAATGAATTTACCTTTCCCGTTGTATTAGATTTGACTAGAAGTTTTGATTTCTAAAGGTTTTCCCTGAGACCTGACAACTTGTAGAATATTGGTAGTACCAATTTGAGAATTTACATTTGTTGTCGTTGTGGCTTCATCAATATTAATATGCCGTCCACATAGAGAAGGCAAGTCTTGCACTCTGGAAACGGGGATTGTAGAAGTTGTAGTTCATTTATCTTTGTAATATATTTTGCAAGGAAGTCAATTAATATGTTAAACAAGTAAGGGGAGATTGGATTGCCTTGGCATACTCCTCAGTTTAACACAACCTTTGAATTGTCTTGCAATACGAGAAATCGAATCCACTTTATCCATTTTTGACTGAAGCCTCTGGTTTGCAAGCATTTGAGTAAGAAATTACATTTAATTCAGCCGAATGTTTTGTTTAAATTAGCTTTGAAGATTGCTAGCTATGTTTTTTTGTTTTGTAGCCGCTCCTATGACCTCCTGTGTGTAATATTAGAACCCCTGCATGATATTCCTTCCTTTGAGAAATCATGTTTGTGTCTCAACCAATAAATCCTCCATGTAAGGCTGCAACCTTGTTGCCAAAATGTTTGCAAATATTCTTTGCATGCCATTTATTAGACTAATTGGTCTAAATTCTTTCGATTTCATCGTTCCTTCCTTTTTTGATACCAGTATTATGTACGAGTCATTTAATGAGTACCATGTGATATATGGGTTGTTAGTGACCGTTTTGAAAACCTATAGCAAGTTTGGCATGAGTAAGCCTTTAAAATGTCGGTAAAACTCTCCTATGAACCCTTCTAGGCCAGCTAATTTGTTGTGTGGGCAACCATCAATGATTTTTGGTACTTTTCTGTTGTGTTATGTATGTTTCTAGCGCGTCCCTGCGTCTTCTTACAATATATGTTGGTCATAAAACTATTAAAAATCAAAACCAATTGACGTGTCTTGTGTAGACCCCATCAAGGAGCAAAAATGTCAAAATAGGATTGTTGTCTTGAATCCATGGTTATTAAATTAGTTATGGTTTTCTTGAAGGGTTGCTATCTAATTTTTCATTTTTTGACAAGTGGCAATTACATGGAAGTAACTAGTGTTTTTGTTGCTTGCTTGTATTCATTCCATTTTTGACTTCCGCCTCCACATATGCTCTCCTAAAGTTACTATCTCCTGATAACGCTTAGTTAGCAGTCTTTTTGTAAGCTTTTTTTAACTCAGTAAATTCTTGTCTCTAATTAATTACATGTCCAAAATAAGAAATCATTTCACTCCATCTAATAAAAGAGACAAATCTATTTAAAATAATTGATATATTTCTCTATATGTTTGAGAGGATCATAGACATTTATGGGGTGTGATGCTTTGACAATCGAATGATGTTGGGCATCTTGCGATTTAACAGAGAAACTAAGAAAACCATTTGGATAAATATGGGTAGATCTCATTAACTCCGCAGTTAAATATATTTAGACAAAAGTAGTACTAGAACGGATGATTTTTGAGAACTCTCTATGTTGTATTTATTTTTTATTTTTGATTTTGCGCTTATGTATCTCTTTTTCTCATTATTGCACTAGCTAGGCCCACCAACTCTCATTATCTACCACGCACCTCTACTATTTCGATACGATCATATCAATACTCAAATCTACTTAGAACTCCGTAGTTAAGAGTTCTTAAGCAGAGGTGCAACTAGGATGACTAATCTCCTAGGAAGTCCCATATTGCATCCTTTTTTTCGTTTTCAATTATGCACTTTTGTTTTCCTCTTTTTCACTTGTTGCGGTAGCTGAGTCCACATATTCTCCTTATCTATCTCCGTGCCTCTACTATGTCAGATGTTATTAGATCAACACTAATGCACCGAATCCCATCAGAACTCTGAAGTGAAACATGCTTGGGCAAAAGTAGTACTAGAATGTTTGACCACTTGAAAAGTCCATATGTTGCATCTATTTTTCATTTTCAATTTTATACTTCTGTTATACTTTCTTCACTCATTGCGTTAGCCGATTCCATCGACTCCCCTTTTCTACCTCTAGCGCCCTTATAATATCAAGTTGGTCATACAAGCACTAATACATCGGATCTCAACAGATAACGTGTTTTGACAAGAATAGTACTAGTATAGGTGACTTGCTAGAAAGTCCCTATGTTGCATCACTTTCGTGTTTTCCATTTTGAACTTTTGTTTCTCTTGTTTCACTCATTGCGTCAACTAAGCCCACCGACTCTTCCTATCTACTCCCGCATTCTTACTATGTTAGATGCGATTATACCAGTACTAATGCATCGGATTCCATCAGAACTCCACAGTTAAGAGTGCTTGAGCAAGAGAAGCACTAGGATGGGTGACCTCTTAGGAAATCCCTGTATTGTGTCTGTAGCTACCTTGCTACAAAATTGTCACTCGACTTAGTAGTTTAAATAATGGTTTTAATTTTATTTGAAATCGTCATCCGTTATATAACAGAAAACTATTGATTTTATTTATTTAGCCCATGAATAATTAGTTCATGTCTTGATTACGCATGTGAAAGATGTTAGGCACCACACTCATCCAAAAATAGGTCTTTACTAATTTTAGCTTTCAAAAATATATTTCATAAATAAAATAGATTACAAAATTCAAACAAAATTGTAGAAACAATAAAAAAAGAGAGCAAAAATTGATTGAAAAATTTCAAGTCGTTGTTAGTTACGTGGGGTTTTATGGTGCATAGACGGAATATGAATTTAAAAAATTCTCAAAAACACTAAATTGTCTACTCATGCGGTTAAAATCAAACCAAATTCGTAATATAACCATATTTATTCCTTTGTTTCACTAGACTCGAGCGCTAAACGTTGATGTGATTGCATGTAAACACCGTCAGACTTCAACGTAGAAGCCCTCTGTCAATGTCCACCAAAAAGCTCGCTAGACACCGACGAACTCCTTGTTAGGGAAGGTTGAGTTAGCAACGCTTAACCTCTCAAACTGACTTCTAGACGGCGAAGCAACAACACTTCGACGTGGGATGTGTGATGTTTGGAGTCAGGGGTCTGCACCCCCTTTATAAAGCGTTAGGAGAGAGGTTGGACAGCCTCACCCTACTACGAGCGTGGGAAGCGTAAGTCGGTTCCCCACGTCGTGGGCGCTCTAACATCTGGGAATCGACTCAACACAACTGTCTCCCAAATAACCAATAAGCTGCAGCCCACAACAACCCTTACTGTGGTCCGCAGTAATGTGTTGCACACCGCAACCATGCCTCATGTCATCTCGTGACACATGCATGTGTTGCAACTCATGATACCCTGCTATGATCTGCAACACTCCTACTGCAACCTGCAACAATTCTGTCTAAAGTCTAATTTAGAGAATGATTTTTATCTCATAAATATCTAGTTAAGTTTGTCATCATATGACATTGTCTAAACATCACATGTTTAGTCTAGTTTACTTTCTTTTTGGTGTGACCTAACGAGATGTATATCATTTGATAATAGAGTCAGAACCATTTCTAATATATAAAATGTGAGCGACACCTAGAAATATGCATCATATCTACTTAGATAACACACATAATATGTATCATACACTATCACGATCCTCAAATAATATTATCTTGTGTCAATTCCTTGTGACATGATATCCCAAATGAGTCCAAGATAAATTTATGTCATCTTTATAGATTCATCATTATCTTAATTTCCGAAATGACGTTAATAATAATGATTAACACTTCATTAAATATGTACAGTTACTAATCATTTTATCAAGTGACCAATAGATATCATCATTCATGTACGACTTATGGGAGAGAGATTAATATTCTTGATAAATATATTCCATCCGCACAAAAACTATATATTGAGATAGAATCTGTATGGCTGTCAGTTATAAATAATATTGGATAATACTCACAAGTATATATTCCTCATGTAAAAAATATATCATCTCATATTTTAGAATTAAAACACACAAGAAACATTAATGACCCTAATAAATTATTATAATATTTCACCTTAAGGTCATGTCCAATATCATACTCTCTAATATATATATTTTCTAACATATATTTGTGTGATTAAGATTAAAGGGGGGGCCCCACCTATTTCATTGAATCAGAAATAATATTACAAAAACGATACCAAATATCTGATACCTATATAAAACACATTGTTTACCAACTTAGAGACCAAATAATATTACAAAAACGATACCAAATATCTAATACCCATATAAAACACATTGTTTACCAACTCAGAAATAATGTTACAAAAACGATACCAAATATCTGATACCTATATAAAGCACATTGTTTACCAACTTAGAGACTTAAACCTCAAATTATCAAAAACAACATAAAGTTTTGACATGAGGAAATAATATGAGGAAAAAAGTAAGGACTACGAATATATTACAAATCTTCAACAATTAACAAAATAATCAACACTGCTATCAGATATTGTCATCTCTCATCCACACCCATCCAAAGTTGCTAGCACCATAGTTGAAACTTGTTCTTCTTCCAGAATGTCCTCTTCAACCTCCTTTGCCTCTATCTACACTGGAAGGTCCATCACATCTTAGGGCAAGATTAATGCTAATTTGAAGAAATTAGATTCTCCTCTAGATTTACACCAAAAACTAGCAAGTTAATTATTCTAATTCCTAAAGATTGTATGAAGCTGGCTTTTATAGCTTGAAAAATACACTTATTTCTTTCTAACCACAATATCCACAACACAACACTTCTAATCATCTAATCAATTCAATTAAAGCTTGATATTTAAGCGGCACGCATGAATCAATTAACCATAAATCTTCTAAATAAGTCCCCCAAAGTGATATTGATTAAATCTAGCAATCAAATCCCAAGTAATCCATTTATCACTAAAATTTCTTTCTTTAAAGATAATACTCTATCTTGAGATGTACCTATCAGCTTTCTATAAAAATTAGTAACATGTTGTCTTAAAAGTATTTGATCATTTATTAAATTGTCATTTATTTCTAATGAAAAAATATAGTTTTTTTCCTATTAGTAGCAACAGTATGAAAAATTTAGTGTTTCATCTCCTTCCAAGAACCATTTAAGTTTTGCCTTTTGTTGTCAATAAGTTTCTTCATCATCATAAATTTTATCCAGTTCTTGGTGATAATGTTTAAGAGAATCAACTTGTTCTGGTAATAAATCCCTATTTTCATGTATTATATCTAATTTCTTAATTTCATTTTGACAGTGAGTTTTTTTTATCAACTTGAAAATTTCTATTCCAACCCCTCAACTTTTTCCTAATATGTTGTAGTTTAAGTCTCCAATTTTCCCCAAAATATGTTAAATAATGTATTCATCCCACCAAAGAGTAAACAAGTCTATAAATCTTTGTTGGCTAAACCAAATCTTTTCAAACCTAAGAAGTTGGGAAATAGCAAAACTTAAGGATTGAGAGGAGAGAATAATAAGAGTATGGTTAGATTTTTGAATTCTAGGCAGAGATCAAACGAAGCTATCATTGAAATGATCTTGTCAATCAATAGAAAAAAAAAATCTAGAAGTACAAAAGATTCTGAATTAGAGGATTTAGACTAAGTGAATTTTCTATTAGTTCAAGGAAGCTCTATCAATCCTAAATAAGATAGAAGTGAATTCAATCTAGTACTAACTTTTGCATCACAGTTTTTTCTTTATTTTTCTGATCTTTTTCTTATCATATTAAAATCTCCACACAACAGGCAAGATGAGATTCCTAAATGAGCTTTTCCAATTCTTCTAGAAAGTTTTTCTAAGAGAAGCTATAGTGGGTCCATATACAACAGTAAAATGTCAAATCTGATTTAGATTTTAGATGAACAGTAATATAATAATCTAGAATAAGAATATCTAATATTTGAAAAAAAAATCTTCACTAATACCAACCATAATCCCTTCAGAGTTGGCAATGGAGGGTTTAAAATCCATTTGGAAATACTAGTACTAAGAAAATTCAAAGTTCTAAGAGGTAAATTGTCTAGCTTATTTTCTTGAACACCATTCAAATCAATCTTATTATCTGCTAAATACTCTTTTAATAATCTTCTTCTTTTAGATTTTCCTAATCCTCTGCAATTCCAACTTAAAATATTCACCATAAAAACATTAATTATTTTCCTTAGAGGTTGCTAACACCTCTGCACTAATATCAACTAAACAATCCTTATCAGAAACAACAAAGCTGAATTCATTTTATCAATAATTTCAGAAATAACTTGAGTAAAACAAGACTTAAGCAAAGATCTAAATTGTTGCTGCAATATGAGTATTCTCAGAATTGCCTAGAGAAAAACCACATTTTTCATAAGGAGTAACTATTTCAGAATCTAAATGTTGTGCATTAGGAAAATGCTCAAGTAAAACTGTAGTACATATAAAGGAGAAGCCATGAGTGTAACGCCCACGACGTTATGAACAATATCTTCTGCATCCATTTGTCCACGTATCGCCAACCTACGTCGAAAAGAACAAACGTCAGCTAAAAAGCTATTATTTAACGACGTGCTTCCATATAACAAGTTTTACAAATTAGATTATCGAAAACCATTTACTAAAATAAGAAATCCTTTCAACAATTAGTTGCACAAGAAATCATTTTGTAAAATCCATTTATGATGTTATAATTTAAGGTTTCAATCCACTTCACAATCCAAACATAACTTGTATTATAAAAGTTAATATATCAGTTCAAAACACTCAATCATGTATTCTCAACAGAACAATTACGCATATAAATATATATGTATATACCATGTATCCTCCTGTGCCAATATTCACTAATCATTCATCATATCTTGTGCCTTCGCAACACATGGCGACCAGGCACGTCACATGAATCGCAATATCTCAAAAACAGATGCTAGCTTCACGTGGCCACAATTCACACGGGCGACTAGTCCCCAATTCTACAATCTCATATCAGCATGAATCACGATGGACATTTCAACTTTCTTAGATCTCATCTCATATTTACCATTTTGTCTCTTTTTTATGATATAAAAGATTTCGAAAGATTTATTTAATACAAATAGTGTCATATTCTTACAGACTGGTGATATTTTGTTTTTGCAGAGAGAATAGAGAACAAAGACAAATTCTAGGCCTGATGCTTCATCAAAAAAATACAACTTTAAAAACACTTTGCTAGATACAACTTATTAATATTTTAGAACTTCTTAAAAAAATTAATTAGCCTTTTCTCTTCATCATTTTTAGATATAATCATAACATAACTTGATTTTGAGAGAATACATGAAACAAATGCATTCTTATATCATTCTCGTGTATGTTTTTTCTTACAATTAAATATGTTGTCACACTTATTCATTAAACCTGAGCATAAAGCATCAATATAGATATATTTTGTTAATAAAACATATATGCAATGTTAAACTTTAAGAGTTTTCTAATTTTTTTATTTAAGACTGAATATAGGAATTATATTCATAGTTAATTGGAATCAAAATTAAATTTTTGAGTGTAGGCTAACAAATTAAATCACCATCCTTTTAAAGCTGACTTAATAAAATGAGATGACATTGTTTACATATTAATGAGTTTTAAAGCTGACTTAATAAAATGAGATGACATTGTTTACATATTAATGAGTTCATGAGGATGCTTTTTTAACTCATATACTTGATTGTTTTAATGCCTTTATCATAATTTAATTTATGTTTTAAGAATTTCAGCCAGTTTGTTAAATACGCTTAATTGGCAATGTCTTAGAAATAGACTTTAGTGAACACAAATATTTTGTATTTATTTAAAATTCATAGAAACAAATTTATGGTTTAAAATCTGATCAAAATATTTTCTCATCAAAAGGTAGTTTTAGAGAAAGGTCAAAAGTATTGTTCTATGCATCAATATGAACTGTTTGATGTCATAAACCCCTGACTTGATAGGAGCAAGTGTATCTAGTTTGAAAAAGTGATTCTACCACTGATCTATGTCATAGAAAATAATATGCTGCTTGTATTATTTTCTATGGCATGAAAATAGTGAGATTTTGCAAATAATAATATACTGAAATTAGTTTATTTGATTGTACATAAAATTCATTTTAGTTAAAACACGGTTCAAAGATTATTAAAATTATTTTGATGTACAAAACTTGTTTTATATGTTGTAACAAACGTTAGAACTCATAAATTTGTTGTTAGAAAATTTATTTACAAAGTTATTTATGCTGAACAAATTTATTAACAGTTGAAGATAAGGGTTTTAGCTTGAAATCATTTTTTTACAGCTGGAAACAAATATTTCGACCTTAATACAATTCTCCTTAGCTTAAATAACTCTTTTTAACTTGAAATAATATTTTATTTCATAATTAATTGGTTGAATTTTTCTATTTCTAGAAAAATTGTTTTCGTCATGAAACAACCCATATTAGTGTAAATATTTCTAGTTTAAGCATGCTCAGGAAAATTCTCTTTATTTCAAGAACATATAAACATCATAGTCTAAAATTAGCATTTTGATATTTCTCAATCATGCTTATATGACATTACATTATTTTTTCATGTAAATTTGTGTGAACCTTTTGAAAAGTATTTATTTAGCTTGAATAAATTTTCCCAGTTTGTAAACGTGACATATTACATTCAAAATGATATTTCTACCTTTCAATAATTCAGACAATTCATTTGAGTGATTCTATACTTGAGAATGGATATTTTCTATTGAGATTAATTGATATTGATGCAAAACTCATACAAAAATTTTAAAATTGAATCTTCTTTAAAAGTAAAAGAAATAAAATGTCCCCATACAAATGGAGCGGCCCGATATATACAAAATGTTTTAAATTGGAGGTCCATTGATATTGACAAAATAAACACTATATGAAGGATAATGTTTGATTTGGGCCGAAATCACATGAATATAAGAACTTGTGGCAGTCATATTGCTTGATATGTAAATGCAAGATGTCAAACCAAATTTGATTGATGGGCCATAAGATTGATCCACGAATCCGATATGGGCCAAAGTAAAATTTAATGTATTAGCAGTATGTTGCTTGGGGGAAAAAATGTACAGCCCGCACTAAGCAAAAACATCACATTAATGATCATGCTAACGATTTTGTGATCAGCTGCGCATATGCTGACATCAATTAATTAAGTCCTTTTACAAAGGATAAATCAATAAAATGATTTGACAAAATCTTTTCTCCACATGGTCT